>JBBPBP010009778.1:40311870-40346513 GCA_037974735.1 Cicer chorassanicum | reverse complement strand
ACAAATGATTCCAAACAAGTTATCATAAATGTAGATGATAATGAAATAGATTTGGGAATAGTGTCATTATTACTCAAAATTTTCATGCACCGAAACACTTCTTTAAATATCATTTATGTGTCTATATGAAGCTTTTATATAACTAGGTGAAGGTGAAAGAAAAATAATGATAAAGAAGACATCACTGTAGCATAAGTGCAAACTGAAGTTAAACTAAAACTAAAATGGTACAAAGATATTTTATTCACAAATTATAGTAATTCAAAGTGATTTTTTTTAATCCTCCGGTTCACAAGGGAATGAAATTTTACTAATTTGGATTTCGGTCGAGAGTTAAGTAAAATCCTGTTAAAAATTGTTACAATCATATAATTTAAATCTAGATTCTTTCAAACAATTCACCTTTATAAAATTTTATTAACGACTTAAATTTAATTACTTCATGGCATTCCCTGTTTTGAATGTTTCAAAGTAAAATTAATGCATTTCTTTTTTTTTTTTCATGGTTGCATTTTTAAAGAGTGGTGACGATGAAATGTAACCATAGGTGGTCCTAAGTTGCTTTGTTTTTATAACTAAATCATTATAGCATAGCTATAACTATGTACTCTATTAGTATCATGTGGTTCTTCAATTTTACATACATTTGCTTTTTTTTATAAATATTGAGCCATTAAATTTCTTTTGGTTTTACTTTTACTATAAAAAGAAATTTTAGTTGAAAGTAAAATTGTGATTGAAGAACCATATTTAGAAAATCAGCTAGTAATGTGTCTAGTTTTCAATCAACCAAACATAAAAAGCATTTATATATAGATGAAGAAAAGAAAGATGTGTGATATGATGGATCATCACACATGTGACTTTGGTTTAATATTCATATAAAGCTTTAAAGTTTTAAGGATTGTGGAGGGTGACAACATGGATATCTATAGCAACTAATTGATTGACCCATTCAATAGGAATACTTGGACACTTACAATTGCAATAAGTAACACCACAAACTTCAAGAACATCTTCACCAAAATTTCCATTAATGATAACCAAGTATGATTTTCAAAGAAAAGTACACTGGATATATATAGTGAGTGATATATCCAAACAATGTGTACCTACATATATGTAAAGAAAATAATGTGAAATATTATAATAAAAAATATTTTGACGTAAATAATATGAAGATCTTAACTTTTTAATCATAATTAGTTAAGTATATTTTTATCCACCGATTGACTTACAATTTTTTATATTTTTTATTAGGTTATAATATCTGATGAAATTGATGAAAACAATTTTTTATTTTTTTCATTTTACCTACTACATATTTATCAATAGCTTTGAATATAAAGTATCACAAGTATTAAATTAATTTTTATAAATAAAATATCAAAAGTCATTTTTTTTATTCATCGTAAATTATGTGGTGATAAAAATTCACTTGATCTTAAATTGTAAATTAAGTATTTTTAATATAAATTTGGTTAAATAGTAAAATTAGCTTAAATATATACTTAAAATATATGATATATTATATATTGCCTTTTTTTTTAAAGGATAAAATATAATAATTAACTTATAAAACTAATCGTATACTGCAAAAACTTATTTCGATAATATTTTTAAATACTAAACATATTAAATATTTTATTAAGCACAACAAGCTAATATAAAGTTTATTGTAGCTTCTAGCTACTTGATGTTTTTGTATGTTTCCATTGAGCAAGGTGATAAGCAACATGAATCACGAATTTAACGTTACCAACCACTTTATCCAAGTGAGGACACATAGCTTTAGAGTGTTTGTCATATGGCTCTCAAATGCCACACACTACTGAAATAAACCACATAGACACATAGCCACATAGAAAGATTTAGAGACCAAATAATAGAAATTATTGAATAAACATTAGTTGGTTTCTAAATCGGTCTAAATTTTTTTTAAAATATTTGATTTAAAAATTAATATAACAGGGGTTGAAAAACGGTCTCTAAATAAAATTATAATAAAAATAATTATTTATTAGGCACCGTCTTAATGATTGATTAGTTTGGTCATAATAGATTAGCGACTAGTGATTTATCAATTGATTTAAATTAGTCTCTAAATGATTTAGTGATTGGTTTTTATACTTATGCGACCAAAATTTCGATCTTTAAAAGCAATTTTCTAGTAATGACATTTCTCATAAAATGACATGTACCAAAGGGATTTGAGGTTCTTTTGCGATTATTTGTTAATTTATATAATTCAAATAACAACTAATTAATTAAAAAAATAAATGAATTGAAATTTAATTATTTTCATTTAACTATAATCGCAAAAGATTTAATATTAAAACGTACGTGAAATTGAAGCCATAAAAAACTAAATCAAACGGTTGCTTAAAATATTTGTGTATGTAAAAAATCACATTTAATTTTATTTCCCAAGTAAATTATAATAAACACATTGATAGGTAGATATTTAAAACCACTTATATAATTTATATATTTCTTTTAATTTTAATAAGTTTTAGATGTTTTAGTCAAAACATATATATGTAAGTTATATTTTACCAAAAAAATGTTAGTTATTAAATATTAACTATTCATAATGAACTAACAAAATTAATAAAATATGAGAGTCAATTTTCTTTGGCTTTTATTCTTCTGGCTTGTTTCTTTTGCACCGAGTAGAAATATCCTTTGTTCTTTTCTATTATATAATACTATTCCTTTTAATTAATTATTTTTATAAGATACAATTAAATTAAAATATTGTCAATTAATAAAAATTGACTTATTTGATTTATAATATGAATCCAATTTATTAATTTTTGTAGATTAAATTTTAACTAAACTATCTCTTATAATTCAATATTCCTATATTCACCAATAAACCAATATACTAAACTATCTTGCCTGTTGCTGAACACAAATTATATATGCTGATTTCTAGTTGTTATTTTTTCATGTGAAATATGATTGTGATTTTTCTGTTTACACTGATTGATGATAATTTTTTATGATGATAAATATTTTCTGATGTGTTGGTTTTCTTTTTGTGATGTTGTACTTATCCCAGTTAATTATTATTTAAGCTTATGATGTTTGTGTTGGTTTTGTATGGGTACGAGCACGGTGGTCGGCCAACAAACACTAAGGCTTTGTTTATTTACATTTCAAAAATTTTATTTTAGTGTTTTAAAATTTAAAAACTAAAAAACTTGTTTGGATTACTTGTTTTTAAAAACTGTTTTGTAAAATTATTTTTAATATTATACTTTTTAAAACTAAAAAAACAAAACAGTTAAATGGTGTTTTACTTTTTATTTTTTCAGTTTTTTTAATTCTCTAGTCAAAAACTGTTTTAAAAAATTAGAGTTACCAAACAAATTTTTTTAAAATTTCCTTTTTAAAAACAGTTTTCTAAAATTTATTTATAAAATAATTTTTAATCTCATGGGGTTGTGAAACAGTAACTCGCAAGATTCGTCTTCTGGACGTGGTTTCAGAATATTTTGGGCTGAACTTCATATTTGTTTTTTTGTTTACACTGGTTTTGTTTTATTTTATTTCATATTCGAAGGTAAGGAACTCGAATTTTACATGAAGAAGTTACAGAGGAAGAAGGGAAATGGTGCTGCTTAATTGTAGTGTTTTCCATCTTATTTACTTTGGATGAGACAATGTTTATCGGACAACCTTTAGGTTGATGCCTTAAGACATCTTTATTGTCAAACCTTCACTAGTTTTGTGACAATTTATCAGCTCTGAATTTAATAACTTTGATTTTGTAAAAAAATTATGACTTATTGTCGTTGATTTTTAAATATAAAGTTTTGTATGAAGTTTTGTGTTTTATGGTTAAATGAGAAATTCTAGTTAATAGGATAATACGTGAAATTCTGAGAATGCATATGTGAGAGGTGAAACTTATGAAGAAAAAAATTAAAAATTTAATTATTTAAATAGGTTGACTCATCGATATAATAAAAAGTTTTTGAATATGATTTATTATATTGATTCAAATTTAACCGATCTAATAAATCAATTTTGAATTTAACTTGTTATATTGGTTCAAATTTAATCGATGTAATAAATCAACTTTGAATTTGACTTGTTATATTGGTTCAAATTTAACCAATCTAATAAATTATTTTTGAATTTGACTTGTTATATTGATTTAAATTTAACAGATTTAATAAATCAATTTTAAATTTTGACTTGTTACATCTATCATTTTAGCCGATTTTATAATTAACTATTTATTACAACGATTGATGTTAGATCGGACAAGAAACCGATCTAACAAGGACATAGAAACCGATCTAACAAAGTTTAATTTGCACAAGTGGTTTTATACAAAATCAACTAAATTCTTATTGACTACTCTATTCCTATGATCTGAGTGGTAGAACGAAGATTTGATAACTCATACTTTAATTTATATTTTAAATCATCTTGATGACGTTAAATATGAGTCATTAGGTCTTCATCTAACAACCAAGATTCACTTATGAGTCATTAGGTCTTCATCTAAAACCAAGATTCACTTATTGCAGTGACTAAACCTTGTTGCAATTTTAGGAATTTGTATCTAAATAGTCGTATTATATTACTTGTTGCACGTAAAATCAACAGTTAGTCAAGTTCCCTTCCATTTCTTTGGAGGTGAGCTCAATCCTTTATATTTAAAACTAGTAGATTCTGGTCAAATTCCAAAATCAAATACTCCAATGATAATGTCATTTTTTGAATGTGTTCTCTCCACATATTATGAAAATTATGAAAAGCTAATAAAATCACTAGCCATTTTATTTGCTTCTTCCTCGTTTAGCTCTGCAGCAAAGCCACTAAAACTATGTTTGTAGTGCTTAAGTACATAATTAGGTACTTGATTCATGATGAAGTTTCGAATAGGGAAAAAAATGTTAGATAAATAATCACAATATATAATATGTGGTAGTCTTATTGTGAACTAATCACAATATATAATATATTTTTATTTTTTATATATTATATTTAAAATTTTCAATGTTCATCATATTGTTTATGTTAAGTTTATATTTTTCAAATATTTAAGTAAGCGTATTAGATCTATTTTGTGAGCCTTAAGATCTTCTAAAAAATACTTAAGATACTATATTTTATAATTTTTTTATTTCGTGGAAGATTAAATTATTTTTAATTAAAGTGACTGTAAAATTTATAAATATGTTATAAATTATTTTTAAACTCTTTTTAATGAGTAAACATATTTTATAAATTATATTTTATAATTATAAATTTAATACTTAAAATAATATATTCACAGATATAGATAAATATGTAGTAGATGAAATTAACAAAGATTTGCACATTTATTCTTAATAAATTTCATTAAAAAATCTAGTAAAAAAGAAAGAGGTTTCAAAAGTCATTCAACAATTTGAATAAAATATCTAATATAATAAACAAAAAGTTTTATTGCAATGCACTATCAATGTAATTTTTTTTTAAGTTGTCAGCCCATCACAACCATTCATATAGATAACTTCAAAAGTAGTTGTGAGAAAACTAAATATCCCTAATAATCTAAGAGTTGTAATTGACCGACGGTGTATATGAATTAAATCCATAAACAAATAAGATTTGCACATTATAAATATTATTAAAAGATATCAATTAAATCATGTATTAACATTTAAATAAATATTACTAAAAATGATATTTTATAGGATTACTTCTTCACCTATATAAATTAGTACACATTGCCTTAACATATGACAAACTATAAGATATCTCATTCGTGTTCATTTGTATACCAAACTTAGTTGTAATAGCCACTTTAATTTGTCAAAGATGCTGCTAAAGTTGTTGGTTTTACTCATTGCTATTGCAGGTGCGTTGGTTGGCAACACTGAAGGCTTAAAAACTCAAGATTTGCCACCTTGTTGCACATCTTTTGGAGATTGCGAGCCAATTATTTATCATAAACTCCCATGTTGTCGCCCATGTTGTTGCCCTCCTTCGTGTGATTTCCATCCATAAAACTTCAAAGCTCTTACATATTTTTACATTAATCATTATCTATTAAATAAAACTCAATCTCATATATACAACAATTACATCAATAAGATTGAATAAAAGAATTATATTTTCTTGTCCTCTATTAGTATTTTCCTTTTAATTATTTTCATCAAAAAATTATTTTCCTTTTCTTGAACATTTTTGGATATATATATATATATATATATATAATATAATATAAAGATTAAATAAGTTTTTAATTAATTCTTTATGCAATGCAGAGATTAAATTTATTGTCTTAATTTGCCTATAACTTTCCTTATAATTTCCTGCAAAAGAAAAAAAAGAAAAGACCAAATAATGCTTTGAGTTTTTCTTTTCTTTATTTTTGTTTTAAAAACACAAAATTAATAAAATTAAAGAAAACATTAAAATATAAGAGGAAGAAAAAATAAGACGGAAAATGAAATATCAAAAAGAAAAAAGGAAAAGGAACAAGAAGTCCCCGCCGGCGCACCACCGCGCCGCTGGCCATGGCCAGTCTGGTTTGTAAATTCTTCATTATAATTTTGTTTTTAATACATCCACACTTTATTTTACTTTCTTAAAATATCGAGTTTAATCCTTTACTTAAATAAAATATTAAATCATCTAAAATATCAAATCTTTTCTCAATTATCAAATCTGAAAACTAAAACTAAAATAGAAAAATCAAATGAATTGTAAGTGATAATTACTTTAGATCTCTTTTATGCTTGACTATTGCAAATATCCTCAACTTTCAAGCATTGATTATTTTCTATCTACGGCATTCCCAAAATTTTCTTACTCTTTTTCTGTTTTTGATGGATAATATATTTTTTTACCTTTAGTAAATATTCTCCTGGATTTTAAATATAAGAGAAAATAAATTAATAAAAATAATGTTGATAATCATAACAGAGTTAAAAAATGAGAAAAATAATTAAAGAAAAATATAAAATTTAAAACAGTAGTGTAAATAATTATAACACAATTAGTATATGATATATTTTTATAAAGTGCTCTTAATGTAACTTACATGAATACTTTTTTTTTAATCATGATTAACTTCTACCAACCTTAAATTATATCTAAATAAATCTAATAATATCTAATAGCTCTGCAAAGTGTCTAATAACATTTTTATTTTGGGAAGAACAATACAATAAAAAAACAAATACATTGTAACTAATGAAAGGAAATTACAAGAAAAAAAATACAAATTGTAATCACATCGACTAAACAAGAAATTTGATGTAAAATGTGGTAGCAGCCGAAATGCATAACTCTTGTCGAAGTCTTCTATCTACATTGTGTTAACTTTAAAATTTTCTGGTGTCCCTATGGTAGTCACTCCATATAAAATCATGAATTATAATATCAAGTCTTCTAAATGCCAAATTTTACTAACAAACCTTAACCATCTTAGAAATAATATTAAACAAAAAATGTTCACAACAAATTATCATGATATAGATGTATGTAATCGATTCTTTCATATAAAAGATACCTTGAGAATCTCAAGTGTAGAAGTTGGAGTCCAAGAAAGCAAGGATGAAATGGCACAGTGAAGGGATAGGAACACTAGTTACTTCAATAGAATAGCCAAAATGAGACAATCCCTGCCCTTTATAATACTTAGGTGTTCCAATCTTCAAAGGAAATCCAAAAGCTATTCATTTGGAACTTATTATAGATAGAATCAAAGTTAAACTTTCAGCATGGAAAGCCTCCTTATAATTATCAATGGAAGGAAGAGTCCAACTCACAAAGAGTTTGATACATGGCATGTTAATTTGTAGCCTTCTTGTTTACTCTTGGCCTAGTATATTAATTAAAGATCTTGAAAAATGTATGAGAAAATTCATATGGAGTGGAGACATCAACAAAGAAAATTTGTCACAATGGTATGGCATAAATTCATATGGAGGTTTGGGAATTAGATCTTTGTCCAAGATAAATGAGTCCCCAAATTTGAAACTTTGCTGGGAATTCTTTCACTCCTCTAATTAGTGGGTGAAAGAATAAATGGTGAGGAAGATGATTGTTGATTAAATGGTGTGCTATGAAAAAATGCTCAAATAAACTTTTCATCCCTAAAAATACATCAAATGACTTTTTTTAATTAAATCCCTAAAATATTGCCAACTTAGTAATTTAATCATTTAATATTTCTAAGTTGTAACAACATGAAACCGGAAGAGACGGAGTTCAATTCTCTGACATTTATAAAATAACAATTAATTTCATTGTTTTAATTATAATTTGTCCATTTCCTATTTTAGTCTCCGTAGAAAAAAACCTGTGTATTTTTATTTTTACAAAAATTTTCTGCAAACAGTTTTATTCTTTATTCAAAAGAAATATGTTTAATTGTATTTGAACTTTTAAATTTTTTAATGATATTTTGCATGGACGTTTAAAACATTATAAAAATTTTCTCCATGTAAATTTAAAAATTTTTAACTTAAAATAAGTTAGATATGAAATTTTTAAATGTCATAAACCTAAGATAAAAGTAATAAAAATATAGACTTAGAAATCGAATTTTGAATTCAAATTTTATAGAGGAACTTTTTACAATATTATTCACGTTTTTATAAAAATCATATTCAAAAATATTTATGACATTTTAACCGAGACTAAAAATATTTGTATAATAATTTTATAGAATTAAAAATATTAATTTTGTTTAAAGAAACAAAAAAAAATTTCAAAATTTTACAAGGACCAAACATTTATTTAACCCAAAAAAAATATTATAAAAATTATATAAATTTTTAATCTTTATAAAATATCAAGATTTTACTTTTGAATTCCTATAAAATTTGTTACTTTTAAAATTCGCTATATGTGATTTTTGTCCCCGATGAGATATCAATTGAATTTGACCAAAGGAAGATGACGTGGCACTAAACGTGGCGAATTATAATTGAGTTAGCCATGCCACATGGACAACTCTTAGTTATTATTAGTATTTTAGAATTTTTATGGTACAATTGAAAATTAATATGTTTTAGCAATATCAAATTAAATAATCAATATCATAGATATGCCATCTATTAGTAAGTTTGACCATATTTTAAATTTAACACTACTAAATTTTGAAGTTATATATTTTTGTTTTATTTTATAATAATTAAAATTTATTTATTAAACTATATATTAAAACTAATCAAATTTCTTCTATCCTCTCGTTATCTCTTCGCTGCACCGTCTCTCATCCGTTATTTATTGTCTTTCTCCTCTGTTCTTCACCGTATTTCTCCCCGGTTCTGCATCTTCTATATGTAATATTTGTTGTTAGTTAATTAAGAATTAAAGATAAACTTGAAAACGATGACGGTGTGTGGTCGATGACACCAAAACAAAATAGACGCAAACACAAGCGAATTGAGAGTGAGACATCGTTGTGAGAGAGTTCTTCTCACGACGGTGAAAACACGACGGATGAGAACGGTTTTCATTGGTGGTGGAGGGTTTCGCAAAAATAATATGATCAACTAATATATATATATATATATATATATATATATATATATATATATAAATGTTGACTTGAGATAAAGTAACACATTTATTGATTAAAAAATTAAGAGTATAGATAGACTCTTCTTTTTTAAAAGTACCGTAGAAATTGTCTTAGGTTTTTATTTAATTTTATTTTTAATCCATTTGAATTGAATTAAAATAATGAAAAGCAAATAAAAAAAAACCTAAAATGACGATCTTCCTTTTTCCCTCTAAATGTAACAAAATCAGAAACCAGATCTAAGAAAATCAAAATTAAAACAATTCGTCTCACTTCTCCAATTGGGTATTCTCCTTTTCAATAAAAGAACCCTTCATTATCGGTGCCAAAACATGTGAGGAAGATGAAAGGGAAAAGATGCAGAGGAACATCAATGTAATGTTAGAACAACATACTTATCGCAATCTTCGAGCAAGAGACAACAAAAATATAGAAAAGTGTGTATGTTTGTGGAATCAGTGTGAGTGAGAGTGAACAAGTGTTGTAACTGAATCTATGAAAAATCCATGGCTCTGTTCTTGTAGCCGTAGAAGAAAGTGAAGGGAATTTGGGGTTCAGATTTAGCTTTTTTTTTCTTCCTATTCTTTATTTTAATTAAAATGGAATATAAATAAAACTAAATAAAATAACTAATCATAAATAAATAAATAAATAGATAAAGAAAATAAAGGGCTGTCGATGTGGTAGTGTTAATTCAATAAAAATATTTTCCACGTCATTTTTCATTGAAATTCAATTGACTTCATATTAAGTATAAAAACACAATAATTTTTAGAGTACTAAAAAAAATGGAGAATTTTTTTTATCAAGACTAAAAGTAGAATACTAATATTTTATAAAGATTAAAAATTTATATAACATAAAATTATAAAAGAGCAATTCAAATCTCTCTAATGAAACAAATTCAGCTTAATAGAATCAAGAATATCATCACTCCTAACTCCAAATATAACGTCTAATTAAAACTAACCCAAAATATGTCAAGTTTTTGGGCAAGAATTATCTTCCTTATAAAATATGAGAAACCTTGAAAAAAAAAAGAAATAAATTTGAAGCAGTTGCATCATTTAATTAAAACAGAACCCTCAAGGAACTATGTTAGAGGAGAAAGATTGGATTTCTTAAGAAAAACTACATCCAACCTATAAAGAATTTGGATCACCTCATTTTTAAATCTACTCAAAAATTAGATAAACCTTTTTAAAATGGCACTTGAATAGCAAACATATATACTTACATTATAATATTTTAATAGTACTATTAATTTAAGAAAATTTTATATTAAAAGAAATATCAAATTTAAAATTTAAAATTTAGAGTCAAGAAAAATTTAGTCAACACACATATACTGATCTAACTAATAATATACCTATTACTTTTAACATTAAACATATTTTTGTTATGCATTACAAAAATAAATATATCATGCTTCATCTGTTTCACAGTATAAGCAAAAATAAATTAAAAATTGTTATATTTAGACTATATACATTCGTTTTTACTTATATTCTGAGACCTATCAAGTAGTTATTAAGAATTTATAAACGTGATAGACTTCATTATGAGCTAATCGCAATTTAGAATATGTTTTTATTATTTTATATTTAATCATTATAATGATCATCATATTATTTATGTTAAATTTTTTTTTTACAAACATTATTTATCTTAAACTCATGTGTTTAAATATTTGCAATAAAATATTTAAGTGTAATAAATGTATTTTTAAAGCTTATAAAAAATAATTAAAACATTATAATTTATAACTTTTTGAATCGGGGGAAGGGGAAGGGGAATTTATTTATTTTATCAAAGTTACACTAATCTTTATTTTACAACCATCTCTAAGAGGATTTGAGTTTGATCCCTTGAGATTACAAAACTAAACTTTTATTACAAAATTAGTACTTCATGAACCTTATATATTTTTTCTAGAGAATGAGACCCTAGTAATTTAGAGTTCGGTCAGAATGTAAGTAAAGTATGATAAAAAATTAACACAATGATTTTTTGTTGAAATGGTTGGAGTACTTCAAACCCTTTTGTTAAAAAGATGAGTTTTGTTTGCTTCATTTGCATATGTAGGTATATATTTTTATTTAATTATATTAGTTATTATCAATATCTTTATTTATATATATTAGCTATTATCAATTAAGAGTATTATCAATTAAGAGCCTTTATTGTTTAGCTAACAAATTAAATAATAAGGCTAACTAAATTTCTAATTGAATAATTAATTGATATGAGTATAGGTCACTTATGGTCTATCTAGAAATAATAGAAATTCTAATTGGTTATCACTCTATCTATCGTATTTGGGATCATGGTGCTGAAAACTTACCGACTGAACGTGTAAATAACAAAATATGTAGAACCTTTTTATTTAACAATAGAATCAATGACACACTAAACAGAATAAAATATTTTCATAATTAGTATAAAATAAATTGTCATATTTGTATTGATGAATTGGGGAAATATCGAAAACTAAATGGAAATATGAAATTGTTTAATGCATATGCTAACAATCAGTAGCAAGAATGAGATATTCATGGAATAAATTGATTACCAATTAGCAATAAAATCACAACTAATTCATTTTACTTTTATATACATTAAATGTGTGGTAGTAAAAATGTTTGAATATAGTATTGGTATAATAATCAATAATGTTATATAGTATGATATGCTTTTTACATGAACAAATCACATCGGCTACAATTTTGAGTTAGTAAAATTAACAATATATCCAAGTTGTAAGTTGGAATAATCAAACCAATTAAAAATAACAAATATTTTGATAGAAGATGTGGGATATGTATATAATATTTTAGGTTTTTTTATTTTACTTAGGAAAAGATATTTTTGGTGGTAGTATTAATATATATTTTTTGTATGGTTTAATTTTTGATAAATTAAAATATGGTTGTTTATGAGAATGACATCATTATAGAAAGGGTTTGGGCTTGTACCCACAATGGTTATCACATATAGAAGAGATTTAGGTAGCATCTATATTGGAAAAAAGTTGGTACAAAATCGGGTGACGAAAATTTTCAGATATTAAAATAAACCAAATGTTATCTTTGAAGAGATTGAAATATTTTATTAAAAGTATTGTATGATCTTACTTTTTGGTGCAATATATAAAATTAAGAAACAGTTATGTATTGGAAAATAAATTTAAAATTTTAGAGTAAAGTCATTGCTTTGCTATAAGTGTGAGAATCTTATTATCTCCATTTCCATCCAACTCATTGAATGCTTTTTGAATTAGTGGTTTTTCTCTCTGCTGTAAATTTGCTTTAACATTCATTGTCATCATCCATGTATCATACTATCTTTTACTTCATTTGGTAATATATCTTAATTACTGTCATAATGAATTTAGTTGAAGCTCAATCTCTCAACAATGGCAATAAGAGACTTTTTGTATTGTTAGTGAGTGGTGCACCAATTAATGCTTTTAATTTAGTGCTTTCCTGGCTGCTACTTATTCCTATGAATTTCTATTTTGTTTTAGAGATCCAAGTGTGAGTGTGTTTATTAATTGTTTGAGATTCTTGTCCTTCCAAATGCATGTTAGCTTTTTAAAGTAGTTTCTCTTTTTAATTTATATCAATCGATCCATGTATCAATCTGCATGCCCCTTTCTTCATTTCATTATATGCTTTATTTTCATAATCATATACTTAATTAAAGCTCTCACAACAATATGACAATATTATTGCAAGGATGCTTATACTGAGTAATAATGCATACATATCAATCTCTGCTTTCTCAACAAGTAATGCTTTTAATATTAATTGTTAGTGGTTTTTTGTTTTACCAAAGTGTTTTCTTTTCATTTATATGGCACACATGAAATTACTGCTACACCTTCCTCCCAGTTTTATCATTCTTACTCAGAACTAATTTCATCCACTTAAACACTTCTTTATCTATTTTTTATGTGTCATTTGTAACCATACTCAAAGTAAAAAAAGTGAGCAAAATGGTAAAAAGAATATTAGGAAGCTTTTATATAATTAGCGGAAGGTGAAAGAAAAATAGTAATATAGAAGACACCACTCAAATAAAAATACAAGTTCAAGTTACACTAAAACTTAAACGTTACAAAGTTTCCTTAAAAAAAATGTTACAAAGTTCTTTCATTCACATATTATAGAAATATGATGAAACATCGACAAACTCTAATTGTTAAAAATTAAGAATAAATATTAAACTACTAAAATTAAATCTAAATTAATTAGAGAAAATTTCTTTTGTAGTTATAATGTTGTATTTGTTGAAGTTGAAGCTGGAGCTTTTAACGGTGGTGTCATGCACCGCTGGGTTGCCTAATTGGAGAAAAATTCCCATACAAAACATTCACGAATAAATATTTGATTAAAATTTTTAATCAGTAGGTAACTTGCAACATTTGTGCAGGAATATTGAACTAAATCCGCAACAAAATTTTGGTCAATAAATTACACCTTTGGACATTTTCCTACAACCATTTTCACAAATACTTTTCAAACTTGTTGGCACAGAAATCCATAGGTAATTCTGCTGAAAAATCAACATAAAATTGATATTTGTAAGTAAATCCGAGAAAAGTTGTGCATAATTGATAAATTCGCATGAAAATTGTGCATAATTGTTAAATCAGCATTTGATGAATTTTTTTGTTCAAATTAATATTTTTCTTATTATAAAAATCTACCCAATTCAATTAATGCAAAAAATTATGAAAATATTTTTTATTTTTATTTTTTATAAATACATTTTGGAGTATTTTTTATAAATACATTTTTGATTGGACAAAGTCAAACCGAAAAAGAATCTAATGAGAAAGAGAAAAAGAAAAGCAAAGAAAAAAAAAAAGCAAAGTTTGCATCCTACAAGCTAATGTAAAAAAGAGAAGTAGATTTGTCATTTATCTTAGTCATACATTAAGAGCAAAATTTTCAAATATATATATTAATAATTGTCTTCATCTCGGTAATTAAGGTATATCCGAGTGGCCAATCATAGAATATCTCAGTATCAAATTATTGGCATGGTGAAATTATTTTGCGTCAGAGATTGAAAATCTAGAAGAAAATTTAAAAGCTAATCCAAAAAAATAACAAGTAAAAAAGACCGATATAACAACATAGAATTGTGCATCAAAACTATATTGAACTTACTTTGAGGAGCACAAAGAAGTGAAATATCACGCTCCTCTCTCATTATTTTATTTCCAGTGATATTTAATAACATATATCCAACTTGACACTAAATTTGCACTAACAAAACTTAAAGAAATAGCTTCCTTCAAATCAAGCCAACCACCTGTGCTTTCATCTTTTTCACACTATGTTCAGTTTCAATCGGATTATAGAACCAACAACAAAATATTATACCACAATTTTTGTTTTAAAACCTAGAAACAAAGTTTAAGACAGGATATGGGCCTAATGTGCACAACTCAATCATGACAAAAAAAACATTAAAACCTACACTCTTTTAATAACTTATTTTGTTTGTAGTCTATATTTTGTGGCTCTGTTTGCAATATTATATGTGAGCCTAATGAAATATTACGAGCCAGATCATGATTCAAAGAACAATATGAATTTTTATTTTTTAACAAGTGTACAATAATTCATTTAACCAAATAAAACAATTTATTCAATAATAATATAAAATAGTAAATTAAAAATTACAATATATATGAAATTTATACAATATAAATTAGCACCCTCGCCTTTCTCTGCTTGTTCATCAAAAATAATAATTGGGCTTCTCACTTGAAAATTTCCATCATCCCAAACTAAAGAAGCCGAGCTAATAGACCTCTTTAGTTTTCCGTCTACGGTGAGAAAATATGTTTTCTTTTCCCCCAGTGAAGTGAATGACAAAACACTGGGGTTCACTGAAATAGTGAGTCGTTTAGGTACTGTCACAATTGCTCTATATACAGAGATCGGTGATCCAACATTTGTAACAGTCCTTTTAAAGCTTCCACTTACGTGATGTTTGGGGCGTGGAGTTTTGAGAGCAAATGAGGGATAATTCAAATCTCTTACTGATGCATTTACTGTGTAGGAGAAACTAATGTCATCTTCTCTGATTAGCTGTAAAACTGACTGGTTGTAGCCTTGTCCACACAAAAATTTTATGTAGTATGTTTCAGTGGCATCATAAACAAAACCAAGATTTACAGCCTTGACAGAGTCAATTTGGTCTGCTCCATAAGCAAATTCTACATCACGATTATGTGTAGGACTCATCTGCTTTGCTGCAATACAGGTCATACAAAATGTTTTCTTATATTAACTTAGGATATATTAAGTAAATTATATTGACCTCAAAGTGGCAGAAAACATTGAACAATCATTCAAAAAGTTTCTTAATCTAGAGCTCTCAGTTATCACTTGTATGAAACTATGAATATTTTATTATTAATTTATAACTTTAAAAATAAAATAGTTTTAAATTTATTAACTTAAGCTTTATCTAAATATTTTTTTCATTGTTTATAATTTCTTAGTTGACAAAATGAGTTCAGTACTATACTTTAATAATTTCAACAATAAAAAAATGGCAAAACAAACATAAAAGTTTAAATGTATTAAAAATTTAAAATAAAGTAAAGTATAAATGTCATTATTTTTTCAAGAGAATAAACATTTTGATATATAGCAAGAGAAGTGTAATTTAAGCTCCTCGCATGATTGCAATAATGATTTAACTTTATAAAAGACAATTCTTTTCAAATATTAATTAACACTAAGAATGGGATAAGTTTAGTATACTTTATGCATGGATATATTGATTGAGGTGTGACACTACTCATTTCAATTACCGGTTGTCATTAGAGTTGAACGGATAGCAGTAGGTGACCATGTAGGATGAAAAGATTTGATGTATCCTGCTGCACCAGAAACATGTGGACAAGACATTGATGTTCCTGACACAATATTAAACTTTAATATTCTGTTCTCACCGAGAATTTCAGAAATTGGAGACCAACTAGCTATAATATCTACTCCTGGAGTAGTTAAATCGGGCTACAATATTAAACAAAAAATTATTAACAACAAATTATCATAATAAAAATGTATTTAATTTATTCATTCATATAAAAGATACCTTGAGAATCTTAAGGGTAGCATTGTTTGGACCCGTTGATGAGAAAGAAGGCACCTCGGGGGCCATAGTAACTCTTAACTCATTCGTCTTGAAAATGGTTGTCGTTGGAGTCCTGCAAATTGATTTATGCAATAAAACTTAGACGAGCTTGGTTATGAAAATTATTATTATTGTATGTGGAACTTTCATTTAATACCTTTTTGAATGTATGTATTTGCGTATTTTGGTGGCAGCCTTCGTGTGAAGGTAACATGCCGACAAGGGAAAAGAGTATGCGAAATTTATATATGATGTCCCTTGTTTCAAGAGACCAACAACGCCTACTCTAAAAGCCTCTGAGGCCCCTTGATTTCCTTCGCATAGAACAATTTTTCCTCTCACCAACTTTTCATCCAGCGAATTGATTGAACAATTACTGCAATTTTAGAACGATTTCATTAGCAAAATGTTATTGTATCTTTTTAGTCTTTACATTTTGTTGTTAAATAAAAGTTATATATAGAGACTTGCTACATTTTCACCTTCATTATTTTGTCATAATTGTAATTTTTTAGATTGTTTTTAAATTTAAAGATATGAAGGCAAAATACCTAGATGAATCTCCATCGAAACCAGCTTTTGAATTCGGTACATCTCCAGAATAGATAAGAGGATACAATTCTCCCTTTAGGTCAAATGTATTCATGGAGGTACCCGATATATGAAGCAACGATATCGTTATTTTCACTATTGTTGTTACTATATATAAAAAGGAATCTTCTAATTAAATATTCATATCATCAATTTCCAAACCAAATTATCTTTTGTCAGATTTAAGAAATGGGACCATTGTGTGACTTATTACTTTGAATTGAATTCAAAGAAGAAGAAAAATTGGTTACCTCATAAAGTTTGTTATTCCCCAATTTGACTTGGGTAACAAGTTTTCTATCCAAAGTGCTTGCAGCCACATAAATTACCCAAGGTGAAACATTCATCACTGATGCATGACTTGGACCTGAGTTCCCAGCCGCACATACAGTTAGTATTCCATTTTTCATAGCATGAAATGCTCCAATGGATAATGCATCGCTGAAATGGATGAAGTAACAATATCAATTATAAGAAAGGGGGGTTTGAATTATAATTGCCCCTTTTAAAATTTTCCTGTTTTGAAACTAAAAAATTACTCAAGATTGATCTTGGTATTATGAAGAACGATCTTGGTTAGTGTAAAACAACAATATTGATTTTATCAGTGAAACAACTTATTGCAAATCAAATAATAAATAAGGATAGGGATAAAGAGATTACTCAAGCATATATCCTGGTTCACCCAACTTGGGCTACGTCCAGTCCTCACAAATGTGAGATTTTCCACTAAGTGCTCAAAGGCAAGATTGTTCTTGGTTGTTACACAACTTTCGTAGATCAATCTTGATCTTTACACAGATTCTACCTTTCTACCTTAGAAAGGATTTCCAGATTTTCCTTAGCCTATTTCAGTAAGGAATTTACAAATTACCTTCTAATCATAAAAGGATTTCTACACACTTTACAAGCTATGATGATACACTAGCTTTGTATTACAATATGATGATGAAGATGTTTTGAATCTTAGTATTTACTCAACTCTTGTTTGAGAAATAGATTCTGAGATATAAGATTAGAATGCTACTGATTTCACCACAACACAAAGAGAAAACAGATTTTCGAGCCAAAGAATGAAACTTAGAGTAAGTTTGATTATGAATGTAAATTGATGCTTTTCTTGGCACTTTGAGTTGTGTGTTGTTCTTCATCTTGATGCTGCATTTATAAGCTCCAATGGAGGCTTGGACAGCTCTCATAGCCGTTGGAATGAGGCCAGCTGTCATATGGCAGTAGGTGAACTAAAACAGGCAAAAAGCAAGATTGAAGAAATTGAATCCATGAGTGTTCTTGCAGTCCAGGATCGATCTTCAGATTACTTAAGCATGTTCTGACTTAGTACTCGATCCAGTACTATTTTGCAGAGGTTGCTTGTGTGCTCTTTTGAGTCAGTTATGCAGCTTTGATTTGATAGTTGCAGCTGTACTTTTACAGCCTGTACCTGTACTTGTGTTTGTACAACATAAGAAATGATCTTGCTTCTTTGTAATCCTTCACGAGGCTTGTCTTTGATTCCTCAAACTTGGGCTGATTATACTTTAGGCCTTTCTTAGTTTATCCTTGAAAAACATATCAGATTGATAAAGCTTCTTGGTTTGAAGACTTCAACTCGAGATTGATCTTTCTTGATTCAGAGGATCAATCTTCGTTTTTAGAAGTCTGTCAGAATTGACCAATCTTCGTATTGCAGAAATATGGTCAGGATTGATCAATCTTCGTATTGCAGAAGTCTGGTCAGGATTGATCAATCTTAATTTTGAAGATCAATCTTCGTTCTGCAGAATTCTGGCAGGATTGATCTTTGCTTTGTTGTTTTTGCTTACTTTGATTTTAATGATATTTGATTTGATTTACTTGGTACCTATCTTGTTTAACACACTCAAATACACAAGTTAAATATCAAATACACTTAGAATCATAATTATAATTCTTAATTAACAATTTGTTTAATTATCATCAAAACAATTAATTTAGAGATTTTGTCTTAACAATCTCCCCCTTTTTGATGATGACAAACAAGTTAATTTAGATTTTTAATTTTGATTCTAAGTAATAATTCAGAGAGTTTTCAATAACAAAAACTCCCCCTCAATATGTGCTATGAAATTGAACCAAATAATGATTTCATTAATATCAAAAAGACAATCATTACAAGGATGGTTCAAACCAAAAAAATACAAGTAAATCAGCATGATATTCAGTCATTAAAATCTAAAATTACATCTCCCCCTTTGTCATAGCAAAAAGGAACAGGAGAGTACAAGGAAAAAATAGAGAATTAAAGTGTTAATGATGGAGAGGACCCTTCTGATGAAGGAGACAAAGAGGGCTGAGGAATCTCCGGAAAAATTGGAGCTGGATTCGGTACAGGGGGATCAACTCCTAGTTTTGGAGCAAGTTGCGTAGTCATCCAATCCCTTAATATGGCCTGTTCTTTGTCATGGTGGGCTTGGCGGGCAGCAATCGATTGAAGAGCAGCAAAGATCTTTTGAATGTCCCTGCAAGCCTTTGATGAATCTTTTTCCAGTTTGGTCCGTTTGGAAGGACGTGGGTGAGCAGCAACAGGAGTATTGTGGGATGGAGCAGCAGAGGTACAAAATGTAGATAGTGATGCCAAATTTGTGCTAATGTGTGGGATAGATGATGGAGCGGAAGAGGGTGGAATGGCAGGGCCAACAGTGTCATCAGGAAAAGTCAAGAATTGACTTATTCCAAAAATGGAGGAGGTAGTTGTTTTCTGAGGAGAGACAAAAATGGGAGACATAATTGAGGTTTGTTGATGTTGAAGGGTAGGACAGAAGCTGCCTTGGATAGGTTGAATTGTAGAAGCTGGTGAAGTCATGTTTGCAGGAGCTGCCTGAAACGAAGATCGTTCTTCAGGAATTGGAGAGGGTGAAGATCGATCTTGAGGAGCAGGAGAGTCCAAATGAAGTGGGATTCGTTCACTTCTTTTTCTTTTGGCCGGTGTAACAGAGACAAAATGAGATGGTAGTTGTTTCATATGGGATATGTTCTTTGAAGTAAATCGGGAAATTTTGGTTTTGGATGATTCAGTTGATAATGGGATTTGAAAGTGACGGAAGATTTTGGACAGGACCATTCCATACGGGACAGTGTTCCTCTTATAATCCTTCTGAGCAGCATCGATCATATGCTGGATTATTAAGTAGGGAAGGTTCAACTTTTGGCCATGAAGAAGATGGTAAATGATAAGAAGATCATTGTCAAAGACAAATTCATGACTGCCGCAGTGTGGAAGGATGCAATTTTGGCTGATGTTATTGAATACTATTGGTAAAGACTTTAATTCAGCAGACAGACTTTTGGTGGAGCCATCAATGAATAGTTCTTGAAGTACGTCTTCTTTGGAGATATTTAGAGCTGAAAACCAATCTTTGCCAAAAATTGTAAGTCCTTCAGTAGGCAGTTGTAAAATATCAGCGAGCACAAAGGGGTCAAGTCGAATTTCGACGCCTTTGAGGTTTGACACGATGAGAGATTTGTCTGGAAAAACTTCAGCCTTGCAGTAGAAAGCACGAACAACATCAGGATAAAAGCAATCAGAGACTTTGAGAAAATCAGTCCAACCGAGAGCATCTGTATAGGCTTGGATAGAAATGCCTTCAAGGGTCAGATTTTTGAAATCAAAAACGCGTCCGATTCCAATAGGGCGTTGAGCCCATTTTTCAGAAAAGATTTTCTGGATTTTGTCAGAAATGAGAGGAGGGATACGGATTTTGACAGATGATGGTTTGGAGGGTTTTGAAGTTTGTGTTTTTGGTGGAGGTGGAGAAAGGGAACGATCTTTAGGAGACGGAGAACGATCCTGAGGAGTTGTACATGGAGAACGATCTTCAGGGTTAGGGTTTGGGCTAGGGGAATGATTTGAAGGAGAGCGAACCGGAGCCATTGGGGGTGGTGAAGATCGTTGGGCAGATTGATCCTGAGTATTGGATCGTTCTTGAGGGATTGAAGATTGTTCTTCTAATGGTTTTGGCTTTTTGGAGGTTTTTGGATTTTTTCGTTGTTGGGATTCCAGAAATTCTGAAAGAGTTTCAGAGGATGAGGATTTGGAAGGTTTCGTTTTTGAGGTTTTTGAGGGTTTGGAGGGAGGCTTTGAAACAGATTTAGTAGTTTTTGGTTGTGGAGAGGTAGGTGAGGGTTTAGAGATGTTGGAAGGTGTAGGAGATTTGGGTAGTGAAGGACGTGAAGTAGGAGCAACGGGAGGTTGTTGAGGTGGAGGGTTGTCTATGTCATCGTCATCATCAGACACCGTGTAGATAGTGGTATCAACCTGTGGAGTTTTGGAAGTACCGATTCCAGCCAGAATACGCATGGAGCGTCATGTGGACGAGGATGTGCTTGAAGCGGGTTTCTTCATGGTACGAAGATGAGGAGGAGTCTGATTGACAGTGGGAAGAGGAGCTTGAAATAGAGGTGGAAGAACAGTGGAGAGAGGAGCAAGGGCGATTGGAAAGGTGTTTTCTTCAGGGGAAGAAGAGAGATAGTCTGAAAAAGTTTTATCAGAGTGAGGAGAAACAGGGGGGTGGGTCTGGGTGGAGGTGAGGGTGAACGGTCAGGGGACGAGGATGGTGATGGAGAGGGAGTTGGGGATGATGTCTGACGTTTGTGTGCTGTGGTTTTGGTTCGTGCCATTGTGATGAAGAAAGAAAAAAAAATTTGAATTTTGCTTGAGGAAGACGAAGAGGAAGTTGAATGATCAAGGCTTTGTGTTTGCTGTTTTGTAAAAAAAAATAATTAATTAATAAAGATTTTGTCTGTTGTAATTTGAAAAAATGGAGATGATGCCACGCGTTGTGATTGGATGGAGGATGGTAGTTGCATTGGGAAGGAGGAGACAGGGAGGGCGTGTGCAGAGCCGTTACTTTTTCCCAAAAAGTAGCTGCGCTTTTCAGATGAGAGAGAAAATAGCAATGATGAGGCACGAGGATTGATCTTGTTCTTACAACAGAGAGGAGGAAAAACGAAGATTAATCTTCGTTAAGACCAGAATGTTCCAGTTTCAATTTTTTCAATTTTGTCCAGGATTTTTAATAATTCTTAGACGTTCTTTGATTAAATTGAAGCTATCTTCAACAAGAGGCTTAGTAAAAACGTCAGCCAATTGATTTTTTGTATCTACAAAAATTAATTCAACTTCTTTTTTATTAACATGATCCCTAATGAAATGGTGCTTAATCTCAATATGTTTTGACCTTGAGTGTTGAATAGGATTTTTTGAGAGATTAATGGCACTTGTATTATCACAATATATTGGGATATGAGAGTACCTTACTGAATAGTCTTCAAGTTGATTTTTGATCCATAATACTTGAGAGCAACAGTTTGCTGCTGAGACATATTCGGCTTCAGTGGTTGATAGGGCGATCGTGTTTTGTTTCCTACATGACCAGCTGATTAATGCTTCTCCCAGGAATTGACACGCACCACTTGTGCTTTTTCTTTCTATCTTGTCACCAGCATAGTCGGCATCGCAGTAAGCTACAAAATCAAAATGAGAACCTTTGCCGTACCAAAGGCCAAGATCAGTAGTACCTACTAGATAACGAAATATTCTTTTGACAGCAGTTAAATGAGACTCTTTAGGTGATGATTGAAACCTAGCACATAGGCCTACTGCAAAAACAATATCAGGCCTACTTGCGGTTAAATAAAGTAAAGATCCGATCATTCCTCGATATTCTTTTTCAGAAATTAATTTTCCTTTTTCATCTTTATCTAATGAGGATGATGGATGCATTGGAGTTGTCATGATCTTGGCTTCATTCATTTTATATTTCTTCAAGAGATCTTTGATATATTTTTCTTGACAAATGAAAATGCCATTTTTATATTGTTTTATTTGTAAACCAAGAAAGTATCTCAATTCACCCATCATGCTCATTTCAAATTCACTTTGCATGAGATTTGAAAAATCCTCACACATTTTTTCATTTGTTGTTCCAAAAATAATATCATCAACATACACTTGAACAATTAATAAATCATTTTTACATGTTTTCTTAAAAAGTGTTGTGTCAATGTTTCCACGAGAGAAATTATTTTTAATCAAGAATGAACTTAATCTTTCATACCAAGCTCTAGGAGCTTGTTTTAAACCATACAAAGCTTTTGTGAGTTTAAAGACATGATTAGGTCTTTTTTGATCTTCAAAACCTGGAGGTTGCCTAACATAAACTTGTTCATTTAAAAAACCATTTAAAAATGCACTTTTAACATCCATTTGAAAAAGTTTGATGTTATTATATGATGCATATGCAAGAAGAATTCGAATGGCCTCTAACCTTGCAACTGGAGCATAGGTTTCATCATAATCTATTCCTTCTTGTTGATTATAACCTTGAGCAACCAATCTTGCTTTGTTTCTTACTACTTTTCCTTCTTCATCAAGCTTGTTTCTGAAGACCCAACGTGTTCCAATGATGGATTGATCTTGTGGATCAGGAACGAGATTCCAGACTTCATTCTTCTCAAACTGAAGCAATTCTTCTTTCATCGCATCAATCCAGGATTGATCCAGAATTGCTTCTTTGATTGATTTTGGCTCAACTTGGGAAATCATTGCCATGTTGCTGTTTGCATCATCCTTGAATGATCTTCTAGTCCTAATACCATCAGCTGTATCTCGAATTATTTGATTTGGAGGATGATCATCTACAAGTCTCCAGCTTTTGGGAGGAGTTTGAAATGGAGATTGTTTATCGATTTCTTTTTCCTGAAGATCAATCTTCTGCGTTGGTCCAGATTGATCTTCCTCTTCTTCATCTTTCTTTTCCAGCTCAAGATCATCAAACTCATCAAATAATACATGCATACTAATTTCAACAATTTTAGTTCTCAAATTAAAGATACGATAACCTTTAGATTCCGTTGAATATCCTAAAAATATGGCTTTGTCTGATTTTGCATCAAATTTTCCCAAGTTATCTTTATTGTTTAAAATGTAGCAATAACAACCAAAGATATGAAAATATGAAATGTTTGGCTTCCTATTTTTCCAGATTTCATATGGTGTTTTATTTATAATTTTTCTAATAGAAACACGATTCAAAATGTAACAAGAGGTGTTTATGGCTTCAGCCCAAAAATATTTTTCAACATTGGATTCTTCCAAGATCGTTCTTGCCATCTCTTGTAATGTTCTATTTTTTCTTTCAACAACCCCATTTTGTTGAGGGGTTCTTGCACAAGATAAATTGTGAGAGATGCCAAGTTCTTCAAAGAATGTTTTGAAAGATATATTTATAAATTCACCTCCATGATCACTCCTTATGGTGATTATTTTTGATTATTTTTCATTTTGAACCTTTTTACAAAAATTTTTGAAGGCTTCAAATGCATCATCTTTTTGCTTTAAAAATAACACCTATGTATATCTAGAAAAATCATCAACAATTACAAATCCATATTTCATTCCTCCCAAGCTAGTGGTTTTAATGGGACCAAAAAGATCAATGTGAAGTAATTCAAGGGGTCTTGTAGTTGATATAAATTCTTTTGAATGGAAACTATTTTTGACTTGTTTTCCTTTAGCACATGTTTCACAAACTTTATCTTTTTCAAAATTGATTTTTGGAAGTCCTCTAACAAGATCTCGTTTTGACAGATTTGAAATTGTTTTCATACTTATTTGTCCAGCTCTTTTATGCCATATCCATTTGTCTTTATTTATGGACATGAGGCAAGATTCAACTGGTAGTTCTTCAATGTATAAAATGTAAAGATTTTTCTTTCTGGATGCAGAAAAAATGATTTCTCCAGAAGCTGCCATTCTCACTTCACATATGTTGGGTTTAAAAACAACTTCAAAGCCATTATCACATAGCTGACTAATGCTGAGAAGGTTGTGTTTTAATCCTTCAACATATTGAACATCATTGATTTTGGCAGAATTTATTTTACCTATGGTTCCATTTCCTTTGATTTTGGCTTGATCATTGTTTCCAAAGGTTACGGATCCTCCATCCTTTTTGATGAATGACATGAAACAATTCTTGTCACCCGTCATATGCCTTGAACAGCCACTGTCCAAAAACCATGGCCTTTTCTTGACATCTTGACATCCATCCTGCATGATGTTTTGGATCAATTTTAGGTACCCACTTTAATTTGAGTCCTGAGGAGTTAGTTTCGAAAACTGATTCTTTCTTAGTGTTTAAAATAGTCTTAGAGTGACTTATCTTGGTCCAGGAATGGTGATCAGGTTGTTATTTTTGAAAGAATTTGAAATCACGATTTTCAACAGATTTTGATAAACCTCCAGATTGATCTTCGTTTTTAATAGCATTTGAAGATTGATCCTCTTTTTTCAAATTTTGAGAGAAAACTGCTTTTGCTCTAAACTGTTCTGTTTTTTTAAAATTCTTTTTGTTCCTGATTTTTTGATCTCTTTTTTTAAAATAGCATGCAAATTCCAAGTGTCCAATTTTGTCACAATATGAACATTTGATTTTGCAATTTCCCTATTTTCTTTCAGGAACAAAGAAAGTTTCATACATTTTTGATTTCTGAGTTTTATCAAATCCAATCCCAGCTTTATCAAATATTCCTACCTGAGATCCCATGATTTTCTGAAATGTCTCAGTAGCTTGAATGAAATTCATTAAATCGTTTTTAAGAATTTCGATTTCAGCTTTGAGAAGATCATTCTTCGTTTGAGACGAAGATCGATCCTGGTTTTCAGAACCTTCAGATTCAGAATTTTTGAACTGAGATTTTTTCAAGTTTTGAATGATTTCTTTGAGTTCATCATTCATAACCTGTATCTTCTCTTTTTCTTCTTTTTCTTTATGAAATTTTTCTTTAAAAGAACTACATTTTTGAATGAGAAAATTAGAATCATTTAAAAAATTATCAAATTCGATTTCCATTTGTTTACATACAAGACATGGTTTAGAATCTGTTACCTCAGTATCTTCATTGTTGGCCATTAAACACAGGTTTGCTTCTTCTGATTCTTCCATGTCTGATTCATCAAAGTCATCCCAAGTTGCCATCATTGATTTTTTCTTGAACGGAAATTTCTTTGGCACCTTCTTGTTTAATGGACATTCAGTTTTGTAATGTCCTTGTTTGTTGCATCCAAAGCAAGTGATTTTGCTTTTATCTACTTCAGCTTTGAACTCCTTTTTGTCTGGGGATCCTCTTTTGATCTGATCTCTTCTTCTCATCATTCTTTGTATCTTTCTTGTGAGAAGTGCAATCTCTTCATCAACATCTTCTTGACCATCTTCTGAATCACTTTTTTCAATTGTTTGTTGAACATTTGGTAAGCTTTGAGATGCTTTTAAGGCTATTACTTTGCCTTTCTTTGCTGGTTTATCTTCCAGCAACAGTACCTCATGCGCCCTTAGTGTACCAATCAGTTCTTCTAATCCCAGAACTTCAAGATCCTTTGCTTGGCTTATGGTTGTCACCATTGGTCTCCACATGATAGGAAGGCATCTCATGATTTTTCGTACCCTGTCTTGAACTGAATATGTTTTGCCAAGTGAACGCATTTCATTTACTATGGTTGTGAATCTTGAATACATTTCATCAATTGTTTCTCCATCATTCATTTCAAACAATTCAAATTTTCGAATACCAATATCAATTCTTGTTTCCTTAACATGACTTGTTCCTTCATGATGAGTTTGCAAAGTGTCCCAAACCTTTTTGGCCGTATCGCATTCATCTACTCTTTCACTTTCTTCCCTGCTTAAAGCACATGATAAAAATAGTTGAGCTTTTGAGTTTAATAATACCTTAGATTTATCATCAGCTGTCCATTCGGCTTCTTTCTTTTCAGCTGATGTTGGGTCGTCTTGATCCACTCTTGGTATGAAGTCTCCATCTGTGATGATTCTCCACATACCAGTGTCTTGTGACTTTAGGAACAATTGCATTTTGCCTTTCCAGAAGTAATAATCTGATCCATCAAAGTATGGTGGTCTGTTTGAAGACCCTCCTTCAACAATATACTTGGTTTTTGACATTGTCTTCCTGAATCTTTTGTTCTAACACTTTTTGAGTGTTTTCTTTTTTAGAGACTGGCTCTGATGCCAATTGAAGTAACAATATCAATTATAAGAAAGGGGGGTTTGAATTATAATTGCCCCTTTTAAAATTTTCCTGTTTTGAAACTAAAAAATTACTCAAGATTGATCTTGGTATTATGAAGAACGATCTTGGTTAGTGTAAAACAACAATATTGATTTTATCAGTGAAACAGCTTATTGCAAATCAAATAATAAATAAGGATAGGGATAGAGAGATTACTCAAGCATATATCCTGGTTCACCCAACTTGGGCTACGTCCAGTCCTCACAAATGTGAGATTTTCCACTAAGTGCTCAAAGGCAAGATTGTTCTTGGTTGTTACACAACTTTCGTAGATCAATCTTGATCTTTACACAGCTTCTACCTTTCTACCTTAGAAAGGATTTCCAAATTTTCCTTAGCCTATTTCAGTAAGGAATTTACAAATTACCTTCTAATCATAAAAGGATTTCTACACACTTTACAAGCTATGATGATACACTAGCTTTGTATTACAATATGATGATGAAGATGTTTTGAATCTTAATATTTACTCAACTCTTGTTTGAGAAATAGATTCTGAGATATAAGATTAGAATGCTATTGATTTCACCACAACACAAAGAGAAAACAGATTTTCAAGCCAAAGAATGAAACTTAGAGTAAGCTTGATTATGAATGTAAATTGATGCTTTTCTTGACACTTTGAGTTGCGTGTTGTTCTTCATCTTGATGCTGCATTTATAAGCTCCAATGGAGGCTTGGACAGCTCTCATAGCCGTTGGAATGAGGCCAGCTGTCATATGGCAGTAGGTGAACTAAAACAGGCAAAAAGAAAGATTGAAGAAATTGAATCCAGGAGTGTTCTTGCAGTCCAGGATCGATCTTCAGATTACTTAAGCATGTTCTGACTTAGTACTCGATCCAGTACTGTTTTGCAGAGGTTGCTTGTGTGCTCTTTTGAGTCAGTTATGCAATTTTGATTTGATAGTTGCAGTTGTACTTTTACAGCCTGTACCTGTACTTGTGTTTGTACAACATAAGGAATGATCTTGCTTCTTTGTAATCCTTCATGAGGCTTGTCTTTGATTCCTCAAACTTGGGCTGATTATACTTTAGGCCTTTCTTAGTTTATCCTTGAAAAACATATCAGATTGATAAAGCCTCTTGAATTGAAGACTTCAACTCGAGATTGATCTTTCTTGATTCAGAGGATCAATCTTCATTTTTGGAAGTCTGTCAGAATTGATCAATCTTCGTATTGCAGAAATATGGTCAGGATTGATCAATCTTCGTATTGCAGAAGTCTGGTCAGGATTGATCAATCTTAATTCTGAAGATCAATCTTCGTTCTGCAGAATTCTGGCAGGATTGATCTTTGCTTTGCTGTTTTTGCTTACTTTGATTTTAATGATATTTGATTTGATTTACTTGGTACCTATCTTGTTTAACACACTCAAATACACAAGTTAAATATCAAATACACTTAGAATCATAATTATAATTCTTAATTAACAATTTGTTTAATTATCATCAAAACAATTAATTTAGAGATTTTGTCTTAACAATGGATATTGGTACTTATTTTTTGACCAAGCGAGAATGAAATTATGTCAACTCCATCAGCAATGGCATCATCAAATGCAGCGAGAATGTCCATGTCATCACATCCATAAACGGCAATTCATGCTGATGATGTTCCACTTGCCGTTCCTCAGCAAAGCCTAGGGTTCAGCAGTGAATCTAACAGCTTGATCTTTGGTAATGACACATTTTGCCCATTTAACTCTTGTTGTAGAATTGGCCCCGAGTCCAATGTTGCCAAACTCAGCAAAGTAAGAGTTTTCAGTGTTTGCTTCATTAATTTTCCATATCATATATCCATCTCTTGTTGAATAAAATCATCAAATAATTGTTAATGAAGACCGCCCTTGAAAAAGCCTTCCATGTCTGGCACGATGGAACAGTTTTGGAGAACTATTCGAGTGTGCGTGTCCTTTAGGGATGAGCCATCTGCCACCACAACGTTTTCTTATCCTTTAATTGGCTTCCTTACCAAGATCTTAGAGTTCTGGATCAAGGTAGTACCGAAGTGACTGAAGATAAAATCAATGGTTCCATAAATCTCACAGTTACAGTATAATTGACGACATCTGTTTACATATAATGTATCTTGATAACTAAGAAATGCACATTGAAATAATACTGATTGATCACTTTCAACAAGAAGTGCTACTGCTTGTTGACCTTTTGGACCACCTTTATTCTCAAATGCAATTCACATGGCAATGAAGTCTTTACCAAAGGTGGCTGCGAGCACATTTAAATATCCAAAAATTAATTCGCATAAGGTTAGTTAGATAATTTCATATCATATTTATTTTTCGTTCACCCTACCAAAATAAAAATTACCCAAATTTTGCATTAAATTTTTACAAGCAATTTTTGAATAAATTCTCTATTAATTTATATATTTTTTTTGCCAATTTCTTAATTAACATAACTACTGTACACGATTTGTAATAAACTAAAAAATTAAAATCTAATAAACATACTAAATTAACATAAGAGAATCTCCATTCAATATTTCTCTCTCTCTTTCTTCTTGACTAACTTTAAGGACAATAGATGAATAAAATAGTGAGAATTAATAATTAACTTACAAAATATGACTGTGTCGGCTGTTTTGAATTCATTCTGAAAGTTCTTATTTTCGGTGATAATTGTGTTTGTAGGACCATCACCGTACAGTAAAATATTTTTTTTTTGAGTCGACAATAGTATTATACTCATGGTAGACACCAATTTTAACATATATAACATATCTTCCTTTTTTGAGTGGATAGTAAGATGGAAACATATGAAATAAAAATCTGTTGAAAAAAGCATCGTGACGTATACGTGATGTGTTCTAGGATCTCATCCTGCAAGATTTTAACAAAGGCTTACTTTAAAATGATTGATAAATTTATAAGAGATAGCTAAATAATAAAGTAATTTGAATTGTACAATAAGGAGATGATATCTTTTGATAGTCGCATAAGTGGTAAAGATGTAAGCAAGTATATATATATATATATATATATATATATATATATATATATATATATATATATATAACTTCGGAAATTTTCCGCATGGCTTTGTTTAAAAAATTTTTGTAGATTTACTTCATTAATAAAGGACTTTTCTAATAGATCCAAAGTTCGTACATAAATATTTGAGAAAATTTTCTTTTTCTTGTGAATTTACATGTAGATATTTTCTACAAGAATAATCCGCAACAAATGTAACTTTATCACTTATTTGATTGATGTAAAATTTTAAAATAATTTTTCACTTACTAAGTTCACAACAAAATCCCAAGATAACATTTAACTGATTTAAATAATAATTTGATTAATCGGTCACTTAATAAATCCGCAACAATAAACTAACCTTTTAATTATTTCTATAATAATATTTAAAATGAATTATATACATAAATAATTATTTAAATTTTTCAACCGCTATTCTTGTTCTCAATCTCACCATTCTCAACCACCATTGATATTGAGATATCGTGAATTAAAAAAAAATGTGTGAAAAGAATGATATAAAAATAAGTTGTATGTAAATAATATTAATACCAAATAACAGAAGACCGAATGAGGCTAAGGATCTTCTTAGTGCACCAAGTTAATTATAACGATGATCAAATATTTGAAAAAAAAAATTATAACAACAAGTAATAAATGAGTAATGGAAGCTTAAAATGGAGAAAAAAATAAAATAATAATATAAATGTTGATTAATGACCTTCATTTTTCATGCTCTCCAAATTCCAATGTGTAATTGCTGAAAATGATGGATTATTGCCTCAACAAAAATTATTGATAAAATTATTGATTAATTTGCTGTAGGATTAAGTTATTGATTAATTAATGTGGGTTTGCTTCAAATGGGAAGGGGAAAGAATCGATACAAATATAACTCATGTAAAACAAAGATTAAGTGAATTAAGAAGTCATATTTGTGCAGTTATATTAATATAATAAATTATTTAAAAAATGAAGAACATAAATTAAGAAATTCTCAACTTTAAAGTATGAGAAAAAACTTAAATTTATCAATATTTATATATATTTAATGTGTGAGTGTGTGAAACTAATTTAAAAGTATTAGGTTCTAAATATTTATTCTAATTAATTAACCATAATATAAAATATCTAAGATAAAAATGTAAAAAGAAATCTAATTGGAATTTGAATTTTATATAAAGTATAATATATATTATGTTAGTTCGGCATATATATAAACAATTAAAATCTAATATCAATATATGTATTATTAATATAGCACACTTGTTTAATAACAATGAATTACGAATGTATGTTTGGTTTAGCTTGATTGTGTGGAAGGAAAGGAAAATGGAGTGATTTAGAGATTTTTAGTGTAGATGGAAGTGGTGGTTTGGTAAGGTATACGTGGTAGATTGATAGCTATGATTACAACGATCGATAGGAAAGAGGAAGAAGTGTGAGGAAAGAAAAAAATTAAGAAGAAAAGTGATCTAGCAAAGAATATGGAAGAAGAAAAAAATTACTACTATATTTTCAAAGGTTTAATTACCTTTTAAAAAATTCAAGAGGTAGATTATAGTAAGAGTAGTTCTCAAACTTTTTGTTTTCCGACATAATAATGTTAAATTCTTAATTAGTTTGGAAATTGATTTGATTTGATGAGTAAATGTGAGTTTCAAATAGATAGAGAAAACAAAAATGATAAAAATTGGCTAGTTATATATTATTATTATTATTATTATTATATAACCATGAATATGAATAAAAAATTATTAATAACTATGAACAATAGATCATTTTATTTTTGAACTTATGACAACAATTAAGTAAAAAGAATCATTTTCAACACTTAGAAAAAAAATCATTTCGATCCACATGAATAATAATACTTGTCCGATGCAATAAAGATAGATAGAGACATGTTTACTATTATGCAACAAAAATATAAGATAGACATTCTTCTAGATTTAAGAGGCAAAATGAAAGATATTTGTAATTTATTTATTTTTTTACTAGATATTTGTCATTTATTTATTTTTTTACAATATATTTATCATTTATTTAATAGTATTTTTTTAAGATAAATAAATATAAACCAACGATATTGCTAAACAAGAAAGTGAACAACTTATAAATTCATCCAACAACATGAGCATAGACAATAATAAAAATTACAACCATGACATATAAGTGATTTATGCATAAATGAAAAATTCTCTAGCATTAACTCTTGCATATCTATCTATGGTAGAAAATGAAAATGCCTATATGGCTGACCCCATTTTGTGGTTTTCATCATTATTGGTTTTAATCAAAATTGTAAAATGATTCTTTTGTTTCATTGATCAAAAAGAGTGTTCAAAGTAGTAATTTGATAAGGAGTTGGTTGATGTGTATTAAATTTTGGCATATTCCTATGAGCTTTCTTTTTGTCATTTTTAATGCATAGATAGAATCTATATATCGAAATATGTGCACATTATTCAATGCCTAATTTGAATTTAGTTTAATTCTTTATTCTTTTTAGAAGTATATTACCCTACTTCCATAAAAGTTCATATTAATAAGAAGAACACAACACGGCAAGGACTTTGCAAATTGAAAACAAAAGTATAAAAGAATGACATAAAAATAGGATACACGACCTGTAATTAAATAATAAAAAAAGGGAAAAAAATATAGAATACAAATGTGACTTGGGTAATAGAAGTTAATATATACATAGTTAATTTTCTGACTTTATCATGTAATAACTTTATTTTTTTCTTTTTTGTTCTCCATCAATAAATTTACTTTTTATATATTGCTAGAAGAGGTCAATTAAACTTTCAAAATATTGATCATATTATAACTAAATAGTTGTAAACTAATTAGTTCAATGCACGTATTAATTTACAAAAATTAAATTAATAGTATTTTCATTTGTGATGATATAGAAGGGTTGCTTTGTGATATCGGTAACTTAATTAAAAAATGCTTATTAATTATTTAATTTTAATGTAATCGTTTGGAACCAAATAAATAATAATACTTTTGAGTTGCAATTCCTATTTTGTGGTTTTGATTATTGGTTTTAATCATTTTGGTAAAATGATTAATTTTTCTTTCATTGATCAAAGAGAATGCTCAAAGTGGTAATTTGAAAAGGAGCTCTTGGTGAGTAAGCCATTACTATCATACCTGTTGGCTAGCTAGGAAATTCAAGGGGTGGTTTATGGCACGAGTTACGTACTCTCAAATTTTGTCTTTACTTTAAAATAATGTTATATTTAATTTTCTAGTTTATAAGTTGGTTTGATTCCTAAAAATGAGTTGCTTTGATGAATAAATGTGAATTCCAAAGAGAGAAAACAAAATAAGACAAAATTTACTAATTATTTTTAAAAGGGTTAAACATGTTTTGAGTCTATAAAATATCTACCTATTAAATTAGATTATCTTTGATGAAGAAATTTTATAAACAAAAAAGGCTAATTAGGCTAAGTCTGAAAAACAATAACAAAAATTACAAATACAAATTTCTCTAACATTATTTTTTGCATTTTGATCTATGATAGGAAATGGACAAACCATGAGATAGATGGCATTCACTAAAGTTGGTCCCATTTTGTGGTTTTGATTATTTATTTTAATCAATTTGATAAAATGATTCTTTTGTTTCATTGATAAAAGAGAGTGTTCAAAGTGCTAGTTTGATAAAGACTTGTTGATGTGTATCAAATTTTGGCATCATCTAACACCAAAATATCAATGTTCATTATTTGCTATTAAGGTTGAGAATCTTATCCTTCCCAAAACTTGTTAGCTTTTTGAAATGATTATTCTTCTTTGATTTATATCACTCCCTTCATCGATCCATGTATATCAATTTGCTTTATCTTTTTCTTCATTTCATCATGTGTACCTTAAAATAAACCTTTCTCAACAATGGAAAAAATTGGTTTGATGCATGCATCTCTAGCTTTCCATACTTCCATGTAAATGAGCATAGGGTGGGGTGGGGGACTAGAAAAATCAACTTGCATATAATAAATTCAAAAATATTGTCGGACACTTTTGTAAAAGATTTATTAGATTAGAGTTTGTCACTTTTCCAAAATATTGTTTGTCTATATTAGATTTATTTGATTGACAACTGTGACTTGGTATATCTCTTCTACCAAAATATTTGTCCAAGATTTTCTTATTAAAAATAAGGATTGTTTAATATTGTCTCAGTCTAGAGATAAATCTTGCTTTTT
>JBBPBP010009778.1:40292208-40303086 GCA_037974735.1 Cicer chorassanicum | reverse complement strand
AAAAAAAAAAAAAAACAATTCAATATATATATTCAAATTTCAATAGAGACTAAAATTGCATGCATGATAATTTTGTAGGGATAAAAATATGAAAAATGTGATTTTTTTATCGAGACTACAAACAAAATTAAATTTTTTTTATAGAAATTAAAATCTTATTTAGCCATCAAATCAAATTATCGCCACTGAACAAACACATTGAAAATAAATTAATTAACATTATTCATTAATTTGTTGGAATTTTAACACTAACTAAAAATTATAAATACAAGTTATAGAAAATATCTATATTTCAAGAGAAATAATGAACGGTGTACCTTTAGAATTCGAGAGAGATCGCACTTGAGAGAATAAACATGAGAGATGCACTAACCTCATTCCTATATAGAATTAAGAGTGTTCTCAGCAATGAGTTAACCATATAATGAGACAACGATTAAATAGTTAAATGACTAAATGAAAAAAATCTCTCATTAGACTTAATAAAATGGTTCAACGGCCCATCACGATGCATTCAAAAACATAACTCAATACATATTTATCAATTAATTAGTACTTAATAACTATATACCATAATTTATATTTAATAATAATTCCCAATAATTAGTTATTATCAATCTTATAGTTATAATTAATATTCTAACATAATTAACCAACTCTCCAACTAAAAACCATTACTTTGAAAACATATTGAAAGCTAAAAATTATTTAATGATTTAACATTTACAAACAAAAATTAACTCGAATTAAATGGTTTAGTATCATTTTATTTAATTTTTCATCAGAGTAACAAAAATAACAAGTATGATAGTAACTCCTGCCATAATCTATCCCTTGAATTTCCTAGCTTATTTAATTTTTCATGAGAGTAACAAAAATAACAAGTATGATAGTAACTCCTGCCATAATCTATCCCTAGAATTTCCTAGCTAGCTAACAAGTATGATAGTAACAAAAATAACAAGTAATTGAATTTTAAGTTCTTTATTTGTGAACGAATTTTTTAAAATATTGTAAACATGCCAACAAAAAATAATTTAAAAATATATGTTTACTCAATAACATAAACTAAAACTGTGTATAAGACTGTTTGATAGGAATTAAAAATTATGTTATTTTAAAGAGACTAAATTTAATAAGTCAATATATTATAAACTCAAAACACATTTAACCCTTTTAAAAAATAACTAACAAAATATTTATCTTATTTTGTTTTCTCTCTCTTTGGAACTTACATTTATTCATCAAACCAACTCTTTTTTTTTTTAGGAATCAAACCAACTTATAAACTAGAGAATCAAATATGAAATTCTTTTAAAGCAAAAACAAAATTCGAGAGTACTCACCAAGACAAAATTATGACATTATTTCTTAGGTAGCCAACAGGTATGATAGCAATGGCTTACTCACCAAGAGCTCGTTATCAAACTACCTCTTTGAGTACTCTCTTTGATCAATGAAACAAAGGAATTATTTTTACCAAAATGATTAAAATCAATAATCAAAACCACAAAATAGGACCTGCCTCAGTTAATACAAACTATGTCATTGGTTTGTCCATTTGCTTCTATTGATCGATATGCAAATAAATGCTAGAGAAGGTCGTGATTGTCATTTTTTGTTATTGTTTTTTAATCATTTGTCTTTTTTTTTTCTTTCCTAGATTTTCTTTTTCAGAGATTATCTTATTTGATTAGTATCAAATACTAAATACGAATTAAGAAGCATTTTTTAAAGTTACATGTATCACAAGCAACTCTTCTATATCATCACAAATGGAAATACTATTAAGTTAATTTTTGTAAATCAATATGTGCAATGAACTAATTAATTTACACTAATACTATTTAGTTATAATAGGATCAATATTTTGGATTGACCTCCTCTAGTTGTGACACCCTAAACCCCAAAATAATATATTATAATTTACAATAGAATTTTTAACTTATATTTCGCAGAAGGTAAGACAAATACGTTTTTAAAAGAATAAAAACTTTGATAATTAATTTAAAATATCACGTTATTTACTCACTCAGTTCAACAAGTAACTAACATAATCTTGTCAATAATTAAAATATACTCAAATCTTAACAAGTAATTTCATGGTTTATTTACTCATTTAGGTAGGAACTTAGAATCCATAACACAATCAGGGTAAGCAAATCTTAACAGTTAATTAGTAATCACAAAAATATGTATAATAATACAAAAACACATAACACTTAACACAATAATATAACGGTGAACAAAAAACATGTTAGTGAAAGGAAGTATTACTCAATAAAACACAACCGACACAACTAACATTTGACTAACACTAAACCGACACTTGATCCACTCGGCCTGATTGGACAGACCTGCTCTGATACCACTAATGTGACACCCTAAACCCCAAAATAATATATTATAATTTACAATAGAATTTTTAACTTATATTTCGCAGAAGGTAAGACAAATACGTTTTTAAAAGAATAAAAACTTTGATAATTAATTTAAAATATCACGTTTCTCAAAAATCAAAAGAAACACTTTAAACTTTTTCTTCCTATAAAATAGTGCAAATTCCATAAAATTTGATTTAAGTATAATTACTTGATTCAATTCTAAAAATTTACTAGTACTTATATGGTTTTCATACAAAAAGTCGTTTCAAATTAAATAAGTAAAATACAAATTACAACCCTTATTCCCGGTATCACCTATCAGAGCGGGGTTCCTCCCAACTTGAGCTTCAAGATTCATTAACCTGTAACAACTGCGATTTCGCAAACGCAGGGCCAAGCCAGTCAAACACAAACAACGAAGGAGGTGAGTTTTGAAATCATGTTAATAGTGTAATATAAGTAAAGAGAACACGCAATTAATCATAAATAAATCGCATCATTAGACAAACATTTTTCAAGGAAAAACATAACATTATAAAGTCAAAACCAAGGGAAATCAATACATTTCACAATAACATCAAATCATCTACGAAATTATCATCGCACACAATACATATTAATCACAACAAACAATCACACAAAAATGCAATGATATGCATGAGCTTAGACTCTACTTCACAACGTGGTACCATTCTAACTCTGAAGTACTTGGTTAGGAGGCCATGATACTATGCCACCATCTCGGTGGACGGACAATTCAAATTGGCCCTGTCCTCATAGATCCCCTCAACTCAACCCGAGACACATATACGCGACAGTCGAGGTAAACGTGTGTTGCATGGTAGCTCCCGACATTTGGAGTGCTACCTCCAAGTCACCTAGGAATTCCCCACCCGAATACCTCCAAGGTCTAACAATCTTGCCTTAAGGCTCAAGAGTAGACCGCCACGATCAGGCTCAATTCAGTTGTACTTCCCCGAAATCGCTAGGCTTGTCAGGCCCTACCTATATGATGACAAAATAATCTCCACTTCACAAATTCTCAATATTTATTTTCTCCCCTCGTTGGCCTATGATACTCCATTAAGATCGTCATCTCAAACACAAATTAGAATCACAATTATTTCATTAGAGGTTAATTTTACTTAAACATGACTTTTTATTTTTTTATCAATGCAATGATAATGATTGAATAAAAAAATATCAATCTTTTCATCACCAATTCATAACATCACTATTATAAATCACACATTATCATCATTACATAACTCATCACAAATTTATAGCGTCACTATCATCAATCATATATCATCACACAAACTTATCACAATTTATAACATCACAATTATTAATCATACATCATCATCATCACATAAAATTATCACAATGCACACATCTTTTATTATCACATCACATAAACTCATCTAATCCAACATATGAACCAAATTCATTCGACATCCAATATCACAATAATATCAAATATCACACATTTAACAATAATTTATTTTCTCAAAATTTACAAAAATAAAAAAAAAAAATTTGGTAAAATAAATTTTAGTCTCGGGACAAGTAATCTACATGATGCACTCTACACATACCAATCTACATGATACATACCATTTTGTTAGGTTAATTCATGTAACAAGAAAAGATGTACAAACAACATGTCACTTTCTCATATTAAACTCAAATATACATTTCAACAATGATAACACAACAACTATAATTCTACTAAAAAAAACATTATACTCATAAAATACACCGATTATAGAATCCAAAATTTAGATAACGTTTTAAAAAGAGTTTCACCATTGAGGTTGTTCTTTTTAAAAACTTTGTTTTTTTTTTAATTCTATTTTCTTTCTCTTTCTCAGTTAGTAGACATTTTATTATTTGGCCCTTTTTGTTTGTACCATTATAATTCACTAATGAATTATTAAAATCTAAAACTACAACATCGAGTTAAACTCTAATGAGTTCATAATATCATAATCATAAAATCAACCATTTCAAAAAAAATATTCCAACACCCTCACGATTCAATATTCACACCATCCCCTAACAAACATAACAACAACTCTTTTTAATTTTCTTAAAAACAATACATCGTAAAACATGCTGTAAATTTTAAGCTATTTTAAACATTAAATAAAATCAGTAGTATAAAATTATTGTTATTTTATAAATCAACAAAAATTCAACTCAATTTAATTTCTTTAAAATAATCAAGAGTAATTCAAATAAAAGTTATTTTCATCTTACAAAATAAGTAAACTTTAACTCCTTCAAAATGTCATTTTAAAAAAATTCTAAGTTCTACTAACCTTTAATATTCAAGAATTACTATTGCTAATAACATGAATTTCATACTATTTAAAATCATGACAATCATTCTAAATTATTTTCAAAACCAATATCAAAACTCTACTCATCTAGATACAACCATCAACACTATCAAGTGATTTAAAGTTAACATTCACAATTTAAAATTGATTTTTTTCTTCACACAAGCCAACATAAAATCAAAATAAGAATTTTTTGTCAAAATTAAAACTTAAAACATAAGAGATATAATTCCTATCTAACTCACAGTTTAGAACGAAGCATCTTTTTTTTTTCTCTAAATTGAGTTTCAACAAAAATAATAATAATTTGTACCTAGTAAAAGTCAATACTCAAGTTTTAAACATATAATTCATATGGAAATCAATGTTTCAATCAATTAGTTATTAGATCAAACACTTTAAACAGATTCATATCAAGACTAAATATTTAAAATTGATTAAGGGTGAAAATGGAACTTTAAAACAACCAACTAGTGAGGTCTGACATTTGATAACTAAGGTTGGGATTAATAACTTGAAACATATAGGTGGTCAATCAAAATTATTATTTCCAACTATTCATATAAAATAAGAGTGCAAAAATCATAGTTCGGTAGACAAACAACAAGCAACAAGATCAATCAACAAGTAACTAACATAATCTTGTCAACAATTAAAATTAACTCAAATCTTAACAAGTAATTTCATACTTTATTTACTCACTCAGTTCAACAAGTAACTAACATAATCTTGTCAATAATTAAAATATACTCAAATCTTAACAAGTAATTTCATGGTTTATTTACTCATTTAGGTAGGAACTTAGAATCCATAACACAATCAGGGTAAGCAAATCTTAACAGTTAATTAGTAATCACAAAAATATGTATAATAATACAAAAACACATAACACTTAACACAATAATATAACGGTGAACAAAAAACATGTTAGTGAAAGGAAGTATTACTCAATAAAACACAACCGACACAACTAACATTTGACTAACACTAAACCGACACTTGATCCACTCGGCCTGATTGGACAGACCTGCTCTGATACCACTAATGTGACACCCTAAACCCCAAAATAATATATTATAATTTACAATAGAATTTTTAACTTATATTTCGCAGAAGGTAAGACAAATACGTTTTTAAAAGAATAAAAACTTTGATAATTAATTTAAAATATCACGTTTCTCAAAAATCAAAAGAAACACTTTAAACTTTTTCTTCCTATAAAATAGTGCAAATTCCATAAAATTTGATTTAAGTATAATTACTTGATTCAATTCTAAAAATTTACTAGTACTTATATGGTTTTCATACAAAAAGTCGTTTCAAATTAAATAAGTAAAATACAAATTACAACCCTTATTCCCGGTATCACCTATCAGAGCGGGGTTCCTCCCAACTTGAGCTTCAAGATTCATTAACCTGTAACAACTGCGATTTCGCAAATGCAGGGCCAAGCCAGTCAAACACAAACAACGAAGGAGGTGAGTTTTGAAATCATGTTAATAGTGTAATATAAGTAAAGAGAACACGCAATTAATCATAAATAAATCGCATCATTAGACAAACATTTTTCAAGGAAAAACATAACATTATAAAGTCAAAACCAAGGGAAATCAATACATTTCACAATAACATCAAATCATCTACGAAATTATCATCGCACACAATACATATTAATCACAACAAACAATCACACAAAAATGCAATGATATGCATGAGCTTAGACTCTACTTCACAACGTGGTACCATTCTAACTCTGAAGTACTTGGTTAGGAGGCCATGATACTATGCCACCATCTCGGTGGACGGACAATTCAAATTGGCCCTGTCCTCATAGATCCCCTCAACTCAACCCGAGACACATATACGCGACAGTCGAGGTAAACGTGTGTTGCATGGTAGCTCCCGACATTTGGAGTGCTACCTCCAAGTCACCTAGGAATTCCCCACCCGAATACCTCCAAGGTCTAACAATCTTGCCTTAAGGCTCAAGAGTAGACCGCCACGATCAGGCTCAATTCAGTTGTACTTCCCCGAAATCGCTAGGCTTGTCAGGCCCTACCTATATGATGACAAAATAATCTCCACTTCACAAATTCTCAATATTTATTTTCTCCCCTCGTTGGCCTATGATACTCCATTAAGATCGTCATCTCAAACACAAATTAGAATCACAATTATTTCATTAGAGGTTAATTTTACTTAAACATGACTTTTTATTTTTTTATCAATGCAATGATAATGATTGAATAAAAAAATATCAATCTTTTCATCACCAATTCATAACATCACTATTATAAATCACACATTATCATCATTACATAACTCATCACAAATTTATAGCGTCACTATCATCAATCATATATCATCACACAAACTTATCACAATTTATAACATCACAATTATTAATCATACATCATCATCATCACATAAAATTATCACAATGCACACATCTTTTATTATCACATCACATAAACTCATCTAATCCAACATATGAACCAAATTCATTCGACATCCAATATCACAATAATATCAAATATCACACATTTAACAAAAATAATTCAAATATCACAATAATATCAAATAACACACATTCAACGAAATTAAATCAATCAACACCTTATAAATATTTCTATTCCACATTTTAGTCTCACAATTCCCATATTTGCACATTAATTAATTTATCACTCAAAGGGCTATTGCCGTACGTAGCAAGCCCCGGATGAATCATTGGGAAATACAGTTTTCCCGTTCATCTCACAATATATTACACTCATGAATTCAAACGCTCTCTCACCCCTTACCTTATTTCGACGCTCTTACACAAGAATAAGATTCCACGAGCAAACAGTCTTTGTTCTTTGACTCTTTGTCCTGCTGCTGTGCGAGCACGATTTCTTCCTCTCCAGACGTCGTTCCGCCGATCCGACCGTTGAAAACGAAGCCCTGAGTGTTGCGAACCTACTGTCCAAATTTCAGCCCGATCCAACGGTTAACGAATGCGTAATCGATGTTTTTCTGAGACTGATTTAACAAAATCGGGAATAAGGTTTATTTTTCTCTTTTCTCTTTTGGTGATTGTCTTTCCTCTCAAAAACATACTGAAATTTGGACGAGAACGGAGAATTTTCTGAAAAAGTTATCGATCACCGGTGCCAAAGGATAGGTTGTTGTTGTATTTCTTTACGGCTGCCCAACTCCTTTCCTTTCCTTTTGTTTTTTTTTTTTTGTTTTTATTAACAATTAGGGTTCACACATGGGTCAAACACATTGGTCTCTTTATTTACTTTTTTTTTTCTTTTATTACTATTATTATTTCATAACTAATATATGATAAATTAGAGTAATTAAAATAATTAACCTTTAAAAAAAATACATATTACTAACAATTGAAACTCTCATATTCAAAATAGTCACTATAATTATACTTATTTATCAAAATACTCATATTAAAATACTACAATCATTAGAGAATAGTCAAAATCACAAAATAAATAAATATAACATTGCTACTTTATATTAATTACTAAATCATAATAAATATATATAAAATCACAATGTCACAACAAGTATATAAAAATAAAAGAAATCAAACACAATATTGTTACTATCCCAAGATAACTATTTATAAAATAAATAATTAAAATAAGATATATTTAGAAATAATTAAATATAATTAAGTGCACATACACTTAATATTAGTCAAACACACGAGAAAATATCATATTAATTACCAACTCACATATACATGTAAAATCTCCTAAATTTTATTCTTTAAAATATTTACACTAATATACTATTATTTTTAGAAAAATATATAAAATAATAAAATATAACATTTATCATTCATATAACATATTTGGTCAAATATGTACAAGATTAACACATCATAGAAAACACACCTATAAAGAAAATTAATTATAAAACTAATCAACATATATTCTAAAATAATTTTAACACAAAATTAATTATCTAAAATCCTATTTAATTAATAAAATAGTTTATTATAAAATTTGGGGTGTTACAATTCTCCCCTCGTTAAAGAAATTTCGTCCTCGAAATTTTTGGTGAATAATAAATAAACTAATATCTAACTAACTACCATCAAGATTCAAACTTAGTCACAAATGATATAATAAACATATTTAGGTCATTTACTACTCACTTAGACATAACTTGTCAAGAATCCTAGCATGATAAGGTAATATGACACAACAAATCAATTAACACATATCAAATACGCTATCAAGTTCAACTAACAACTTAAACAATATTCTACTAGTTTTGGTCTCTTTAAAGAATGTCTAAATCCTAACAACAATTATTCTACAGGTTTCAAAAACTTAGACATCTAGAGAAACTTTTAAAATATTTCACACTTTCAATAATAAGAAACAAAAACGCATATAACAACTCAATGACATGCAATCACTTAAGCGTATAATCATAGTGAAATGGGAGAAATATTTTCACATATGGTGTCAAACACACTCAAAGTATAACTTAATTTTAAAGTCTTATAAACAAAATTCATTTATAGAACTCATACAGTAGTTTTAGTCCTTATGAAATGAGAGAATATAGAACAAATAAGATACTAACACAATGTCCTTATTCATTTTAAGCAAATTACTTAGAAGATCAAACATACTTAATTGAATGTTTAATTTAAGTACACACCACTAACCTAATATTCGCGTCACATAATCAATTATTAACATTCAACATTGATGCCAAATAAGACTCATAATCACTCAAAGTTGTATAAGAGGTGAACATGGTTTCTAACTATTTCCAAAATAAAATTAATAAGTATCTATAACAATAAGAACAATGGGTTATCGTTGCCTCTTTTATCGACGATGAATCATCGGGGTAGCTAGTCCCTCCTACTCATATAGTCAACTACTTAAGGTAACTATAACTACAGTCATTCAAATTCAAACATGGGTACTTAAAAGTATTTTTAACGTGGTTCAGGAGTGCGAAGGCGGCGCCACAACTCCTACTCCTTACCTCAAGTTAAAAAACTTACTTAATTACACATTCACAATAATTTACTTGTAATTTACAAGTAGTAACAACAACACTTACATCAATATATAATCAATAATCCGATTGAAGAAATATAGAGCTATTTCACTTTTAGATGATCTCAACTACTCTAACACTATACACTAATTTCCAACAATTAGAAGACTTGAAACACAAACAATTTCATATTTACATAATCATATAACATTCACATTACTAATCCAAAAATTAGCACCAAAATTTTACGTTCATCTCATAACTCAAACAATGTAACCTATCCTCATAGAACTCTAATTGCTCCAAATTGATCACGCTCAAATTTTCTTTTGAATTAATCATCACTTAAAAGTTACAACAAACTAAAACATATAGCAAATAAGATAAATAATTATTTACTAGAAGACACAACACGCTACCAAACCAAATTGAATCAAGTACTACATAAACCACTTTAAAGGTTATACATTTAGCACACAAAAAAAAAATCATTGGGAATTCAAACCATTTCCTTAAATCACTTTTCAATAAATCACGTCTAAATAAAAACAACTAAAACAAATCATATTTCTAAATACAATTAAAAATAAAATAAATCACATGTATTTTTAAAATCTATAAGATTTCTAAAATCACTCGTACTTTAATCATCAAAAACACATTTCTAAATAATTAATCATTATTTTCAACTTATATTTTGAAAGAAGATTTAAATTATATATATAGATAGATAAAAAGTTTTCCAATAAATTAAAACTTCCAAAATAGTTCTAATTTATTTTCTCAAAATTTACAAAAATAAAAAAAAAAAATTGGTAAAATAAATTTTAGTCTCGGGACAAGTAATCTACATGATGCACTCTACACATACCAATCTACATGATACATACCATTTTGTTAGGTTAATTCATGTAACAAGAAAAGATGTACAAACAACATGTCACTTTCTCATATTAAACTCAAATATACATTTCAACAATGATAACACAACAACTATAATTCTACTAAAAAAAACATTATACTCATAAAATACACCGATTATAGAATCCAAAATTTAGATAACGTTTTAAAAAGAGTTTCACCATTGAGGTTGTTCTTTTTAAAAACTTTGTTTTTTTTTT
>JBBPBP010009778.1:40233282-40271149 GCA_037974735.1 Cicer chorassanicum | reverse complement strand
CATTTCTAAATCTACTATGACAATGCATTTTGGTCTTTTTTTTCTCTCTCTAAAAAATTTATTTGATGTATTTATTTGAATTTATTTGATGTATTTGAATTTGAAAATGTGATTTTCTTCATTTATTTTTACTATTTAATTTGTAGACTAAAAAATCAAAGTCATTATTTATGTTCTATTTGTTTTATGTTTTAGAAGATGAGGTCTAACCGCTTAAAAGTTTATCGTTTTGTCTAATAAAATATAATTTTCAAAATTATTTGTATATAATTTATTTTAAATATTATTTTAAAAATAATTAAAAAGTTAAATATTTAATATAGAATTTTATTGCAGTTTATGCGACTATCATAACCATCGTCGTATTAATAAATTTATCAATCATTTTAAAGTAAGACTTTGTTAAAATCTTGCAGGATGAGAACCTTGAACACATCATGTTTTGCTAGCTCGTCACGATGCTTTTTTCAACAGATTTTTGTTTCATATGTTTCCATCTTACTCATAGTGGTCATAATTGGTGGCTATAAAAAGGTGTTTGCATCTCAACGCCTTGTTGAAGTGGATCACCAAGGTTATCCAACATGGTTTTCTACTGATGATCGTATCTTGTTGGCTGAGCTCCAAAAAGGTCTAGCGCGACCCAATGCCATTGTGGCCAAGGATGGTAGTGGCCAATATAAAACGATTACAGCTGCTATTAACTCATACCCTAAAAATAATCAAGGAAGATATGTTATATATGTTAAAATGGGTGTCTACCATGAGTACATTACTATCGACCCTAAACAAAATAAAATTTTATTATACGGTGATGGCCCTACAAACACAATTATCACCGGAAACAAGAGCGTTCAGAATGGACTCAAGACGCCCGAAACAGCCACATTTTGTAAGTGAATCATTAATTCTCACTATTTTTTTATTAAAGTTAATAGAGAATATAAAGTTATCTTGATAATTATGTTAGTCGAGAAGAGGGAGATAGAAAATTTGAATAGTGATTCTTTTATATTAATCTAGTATGTTTATTGGATCTTAATTTGTTAGTTTATTATAAATCGTGTACAATAGTTATGTTAATTAAGAAGATAGCAAAAAATATATAAGTTAATAGAGAATTTATTTAAAAAATCCTTGTAAAAATTTAATGCAAAATTTGGGTAATTTTTATTTATATAGGTGAACGAAAATTAAATTTGATGTGTAATTATCTAATTAATCTCATGTGAATTAATTTTTGTATATTTAAATGTGCTTGCAGCCACCTTAGGTAAAGACTTCATTGCCATGTCAATTGCATTTGAGAATAAAGCTGGTCCAAAAGCTCAACAAGCGGTAGCACTTCGTGTTGACGGTGATCACTCAGTATTCTTCCGATGTGCATTTCTTGGTTATCAAGACACATTGTACGCACACAAGGGTCATCAATTCTACCGTAACTGTGAGATTTATGGAACCGTTGATTTTATCTTCGGTGAGTCGGGTATTACCTTGATCCAGAACTCTAAGATCTTGGTAAGGAAACCCATTCAAGGACAACAAAACATTGTGGTGGCAGATGGCTCATCTCGCAAGGACGGGAACACTGGAATAGTTCTCCAAAACTGCTCCATCATGCCTGACATTGAGCTATATCCTTATCGGTTTGTAGTGAAGACTTACTTGGCAAGGCCATGGAAGGCTTTTTCAAGGGCGGTCTTCATTAACAATTATTTTGATGATTTTATTCAACGAGATGGATATATGATATGGAAAATTAATGAAACAAACACCGAAAACTCTTACTTTGCTGAGTTTGGCAACATTGGACCCGGTGCCAATGCTACAGCAAGAGTTAAATGGGCAAAAGGTGTCATTACCAAAGATGAAGCTGTTAGATTCACTGCTGAACCATGGCTTAATGCTAGCACTTGGTTGCCTTTCACTGGCGTGCCATACAATATAGGATTATAGGCTTATGATATTTTCTTTGTTTCATTTCAACTCCAATAATTTGTATTTTGATTATAACCATAATTGTTATAAATAATATTGTGTAACAATCGAATCTTAATTATCAAAGAAAAAAAACAATCTACAATTAATATTATTTCTATATATACTAGAACTTGAATCCATGCTATGCGCAGAAATTATGTAACACCCCAAATTTTAAAATAAACTTCATTAATTAAATAGGATTCTAAATAAATAATTTGGTTTAAAAATTATTCTATAATATATGTTGATAAATTTTGTAATTAATTTTCGTTATATGAATGTTTTCAATGATCTGCTAGTTTTATAGGACTAAACGAATAATATTGTAACACCCTGAATTTATTGTTATTATAAATTAGTAATATTTTCTTATACGTATTTTGTTGTGATAATTTTCTACTTAGTTATTTTTATCTACTTATCTGGATGATTTACTAAAATTAGTGATTATTGATATTAAATCCAATTTTTATATTATATATAAGTATAGGTTAGTGCATATTAATTTTAGATTGTTATTATGTTAAGCCTAATGTTTTGTTATTATTGTTAACTAGACCTTTGGTAGATAAATTTATTTTTAAATATATATATATATATATATATATATATAAATTAACTAAATTATTTATAATATGAATAAATAAATTGATTTATATAAATAAAATATAACAATGATGACTGATGTGTTACGGCTATGCGTAGTTCTAATATGCATAGAAATATATATAATATACATATTATTATGTGGCCTAGCTATTAGAAACTTTAATAACCCAATCTTCCCCTGGCAGCCTAGCTAATAGCCACTCTAATAACCTAATCCTCGTCTTTTTCTTCTCTACCAGCTAGCGCCGTAACACATGCCTTCCCTCACCAAACTCTACTTCTTTTTCCATCAGTAACATGAAACCTATTTTTATTTTATTTGGCTTATATACTATTCACTGTAACCAAGTTTTTCATATGTTGCGATTCTAACTACGAGACCTGTTACCTCAATTAAATTATCTTTTATATGTCAAAAAAACCACAACGGCTGCTACAAGTGGTCTATCTCGAATTCTCTTTCATTTTGCCATGGAAACGCACGAAACCTTGCTTCTCACACAAAATCCACCGTTGAACTTATTTATGGCCTCGCCTTGGCTGGTCGTGGCTCCGTTTATCCGCAAACAACCATTTTTCGTCCTTTGGGCGGACTGTTTTTGGGCTTTTTTGGAAACCACATTCATCTTTTCCAAAAATGGACATCATTTTTAGATTCCTCTCGTCAAAACCTTCAAGAAGCACTACTCATTTGCATTTTTCGGTGAAGTTGGCGTCGCACCCTTCCGACGCTCCCACGAGTCGGTGAGACTTTTTCTGTCGTTTTTTTTTTCCTATCGTTTTGACTCTATTTTGATCATAAAATTATTTTTAATTATTTAATATTTATTCGTATGCTCCGGATAATTTATCAGCCGTGTCTCGGCGACTTTGTGAACTCGTTATTTTGGAGTTCGTTCGCTGTACGTTGTTGATCTGCAGTTGCTGTTGAAAACTTCCATCGACTTCTGTGTTTGAGAAAGCATCGAAATAAGGTAAGGGGTGAGAAAGCGTTTGAATTCATGAGTATAATATATTGTGAGATGAACGGGAAAACCGTATTTCCCAACGATTCATCCGGGGCTTGCTACGTACGGCAGTAGCCCTTTGAGTGATAAATTAATTAATGCAAAAATATGGAACTTGTGGGATTAAAATATACAATAGAAATATTTGTAAGGTGTTGATTGATTTAATTTCTACAAATGTGTGGTATTTGATATTATTGTGATATTGGGTGTCGAATTAATTTTATATATATATTTGATTAGATGAGTTTATGTGATCTGATAATAAAAGATGGATGTGTTATGAAAATTTTATGTAATGATGATGATGTGTGATTTATAATAGTGATGTTATGAATTTGTGATGAAAATATTGAAGTAACCCCTGATGAAATAATTGTGATTCCAATTTGTGTTTGAGATGACGATCTTAATGGAGTATCATAGGCCAACGAGGGGAGAAAATAAATATTGTGAATTTGTGAAGGGATATTATTTTGTCATCATATAGGTAGGGCCTGACAAGCCTAGCGATTCCGGGGAAGTACAACTGAATTGAGCCTGATTGTGGCGGTCTGCTGTTGAGCCTTAAGGCAAGATTATTAGACCTTGGAGGTATTCGGGTGGGGAATTCCTAGGTGACTTGGAGGTAGCACTCCAAATGTCGGGAGCTACCATGCAACACACGTTTACCTCGACTGTCGCGTATATGTGTCTCGGGTTGAGTTGAGGGGATCTATGAGGACAAGGCCAATTTGAATTGTCCGTCCACCGGGATGGTGGCATAGTATCATGGCCTCCTAACCAAGTACTTCAGAGTTAGAATGGTACCACATTGTGAAGTAGAGTCTAAGCTCATGCATAGCATTGCATTTTTGTGTGACTGTTTGTTGTGATTAATATGTATTGAGTGCGATGATAATTTCTTAGATGATTTGATGTTATTGTGAAATGTATTGATTTTCCTTGGCTGACTTTATAAAGTTATGTTTTTCCTTGAAGAATGTTTGTCTAATGATACGGTTTATTTATGATTAATTGCGTGTTCTCCTTATTTATATTATACTATTAACATGATTTCAAAACTCACCTCCTTCTTTGTTTGTGTTTGACTGGTTTGGCCATGCGTTTGCGAAATCGCAGTTGTTACAGGTTAATGAGTCTTGAAGTTCAAGTTGGGAGGAACCCCGCTCTGATAGGTGATACCGGGAATAAGGGTTGTTGTAATTTGTATTTTACTTATTTAATTTGAAAAGACTTTTTGTATGAAAACCTTATAAGTACTAGTAAGTTTTTAGAATTAAGTCAAGTAATTATACTTAAATCAAGCTCATTGAGATTGCACTGTTTTAACTGAGGAACAAAGTTGAATTGTTACATGTGTATTTAGAGAAACATAATATCCTAAATCAGATATAAAAGTTTTTATTTTCTTGAGCAAATTTTCTTTATCCGCTGCGAGTGTTGTTCAAATAATTTACTATAAATTATTATAAATGCTATTTTGGGGTTTAGGGTGTCACAAATACGTATTGAATTAGTACATAGTAAAGTTATATATATAACATAAGAATGCTCCAAATCAGATAATAAACTATTTGATATTTTGAAATACTTCTTTATAAAACTACATTTGATGTAATATTTGAATCATGATAACTTTTGTGATGATAAACTGAGTTTTGTGGCATAATATATCAATTTGATCTATATTCCTCAATAACATGACCGGTACCCCGACTTTTAACTTCAATACATGATTTGGAAGACTAAATACATTAGAATTGTCATTGAGAAACTCGTTGTTTATATATATATATAGATATATATATATATATATATATATATAATTATATATAATTCTTGTTTTTAAATTGTAAGACTTTATTGATTGGAAGCTAATTATTTCACTTTACTATATTATGCTATATATGTTTTTCTTCTGGAGTTAAGAATGAATGCTATTACAACGAGACAAAGTCGATATATTTGGGGTTACGATCATATTATTCTAGTTCATTTGTATATTCATAGAGCAGGTTAAAAGTTATATGGGTCTCATGTTTAAAATTATTAAGTATTTTATATGCGCTTCGGTAACCAATTCGAAGACGATTATTTATATTTTTGTCGATTTACGCATCGGTAGTCAATCCGAATACAATCATTTATAGTTTTGTCAATCTACGCACCAGTAACCAATCTGAATTATTTCATCTTTGCCAAACATGTTTATCACATCCTTATGTCACATCCCATCTTTTACTTCCACAATTTATTTAGACAAAATTTAGTTCCTTATATTTAATTATTTTTTACAACGATAATATTCATATTATGTAGTAAATATAATTAAATAGGAATAGGTGAAGTACCACAATTTTGTCTTACCATTTGAAAATGATTTAAAAAATAATAATAAAGAATAATATATATTTTGAAATTATTATTATTAAATCTAAAAATTATCATTTTACAAATGTGACATAATTTTGAACTCACATTTACAAAGATATTCTCATTACATTACCCTAAAAAAAACTTTAAAGTAAAATAAAAACAAACAAAAAATAAAGGAAATACATTTTACTGTTTTTCTTAGTTGGTTGGTTTCTTGTTTCTAGCAAGCAATGTCAAGCACCCATAGTTACTGCTTCAAAGCAGTTAAAAACACTTCAAATACTTTCTTCCTTAAGCAACAGTCCCACTCTCTTAATTTTATTTGTTTTAACTTAATAAAGTTATTATTTTTACCATTTGAATATTCAATCAAAAAGATTTTTCCTTAAGGTTTAATTTAGTTTTAAATATATATATATATATATATATATATATATATATATATATATATTTACTATTTTACTCCATTATATATAAAGATTCGCTTACTATTTTATTATTATTCTTTCACTAAATAAAATATTTTACTTTCCTTTCTTTTATTTTTTTTAAGTTTAGCTTTTTAATTTCTCCTAAAAAAACTAAAATATTAATAATAAGTATTGAAATTGATTGAGATAAGACATCTTATTAATCTTAAATATTTATGACATCTGAGTTGTGACAACTTGATGATCTTAAACTTTAAATTAATAATCTTTTAATAAAATTGGCTTGATCAAGATATGACATCTTGTTAGTCCTAGTTTAAAACGTATAAGTTGTGACAACTATGTGATCTTAAACATTTTCAGTCAATTTCAAACAAACAAGAAACAGACTCAATATAATAAATTTCTCAAACTCGAGGTCTTTTTCCTTTATCAAATTAACAACCTCCTCTAACTAAATCTAAATTTCCGTAACAAAACGTCTTTCTTTAAAAGCGATCAACACATCCACATTTTTTACCAAGAACTACGTAGCTTTGATTTCTCCATCGCACCGGGAGATACCTAGGAGCAAAATCACACTCTTGTCAAGCACATTAATAAAAAAATCTCTTTTTTCACTCATATTTCTTAAGCATACTTTTATTTCAAAATCACATTAAAAAAGCAAACAATTGATATTCATATTTAATCATAAGTAGAAATAAATATATTTAAGTTAATATTAAGTTTGCACAATTAATCATAGGTAACATTATTTTAACGGATGTCGTAGGGTGCTAGTACATTCTCTACGCGTAATCGACTCTTGAACTTAAAATTTGGTTTCATATATATTTTTTGTTATATTTTTACTTTTTTTTCTCTATATTTGTTTGTTTTTCATTTTCTTTTAATTTATGTGTTTATTGTTTCTTAATAAATATTAGTTGTCATTATAATATTCTTGTAAACTGGTAGATCATTTTATTTTATTATGATTATTATTATTATTATTATTATTATTATTTTCTTTTTGTATATATATATATATGTATTTATTAGCATTATGAAATTATTGAATTATGTTTATTCCGCACCCTACACACACTTATGAGTAAGACCCTATAGCCGGGCCTGAGTAAAGCTTAAGTTTAGTTAGGGGTTTAGTGGTAATCATGTTGTATGTACATCCTATTTGGTTATTGCAAAAATCTCGTCTAGAGTGTGACTCTATTAGAAATACCTACATTTTGGATGTATTTCCTATTTGTAGTGATGTTTCGATACGAGTACTTGGCTCTAGAGACCAATGAATTTTAGGATTATAGAACCTGCTCAGAAAAGAGTTCACGAATTTAGAAGCTCGTAGATTTTAAAATTTCTCCAACCTTGGATAGAATACATTTAAGTCATATCCTAGCCTTCTTTTTTTTAAATGACAAATTTTTTATTTTATTTTTATTTTATTTGTATTTTTATTTCTGTTTTTTTTGTTTTTTGTTTTTTTCTCCATTATCCGACATCAATATACCTCTCAATTTTTCTTTGTTGCATCCATGCAAATAGCTTTCATCGTTAATGATAAAGCTAAATATTTTTTATAGTACCATGCATTCATTTCATACATTAAAAATTATTTTTAACACCATACCATACAATATTCATAATCATTCATTTTTATGTAGGTCCGTTAGAGAACCATTGAATTCAAAGCTATGGTGTGGATATCTTTGATTAAAAATGGGATCCAACAATGAAACTGAAATCCCAATGCTAAGAAAAACTATGAATCTGAAAGCCAAAATGTCTCAGGTTGACACTTTAAAAAGACTTCGTAACTTGTTGGAGCTTAATTACCGGTTAACATTTACTAAGAAATATGGAAAGATTCTTGATTTACTGGATGTGGATGTACAAATAGAGGTTATTACCGCTTTGGCTCAATTCTACGACTCTCTTTTGAGATGTTTCACCTTTTACAACTTGCGCCTACTTTGGAAGAGTTTGGACCAATTTTAGGCTACTCCCTAGAAAAAGGGAAACCTTATCGTTACATGGGAAATTATCCATCCACAACCAAAGTAGCTGAGATACTAAAGGTTGAAGAGGAAAGGTTGATTAACCAAAAGAAGAAATGAACTTCTGGTTTTCTAAGAAGTTTTTTTGAAGAAAGAGCACATCATTTAGCTAAAGCCCAAGATTGGAGTGCTTTTATGGAGGTGCTAGCTCTCACCATCTATGGGGTTGTTCTATTCCCAAGTGATGAAGAAATTATTGATTTAGCAGCAATCGATGTCTTCCTAGTTTTGAAGAGTAGAAGAGAAAATCCTACAACAGCCGTCCTCGCTGACGTGCACTATACACTTAACTATTTTCATGAGAAAAAAGACAAGCGAATTTTGTGTTGTTTACCTGTTTTGTATGTCTGGTTGGTGAATCATATGTTTAATAGTGGGTGCCAAAAGCGTTGCCCTATCAATGATTTCAAGAATTGTTATGTTGACATAAAGGATAATCGAGAATGAGCTCGGAGATTGGTAGATCTTAATGAAAAAACAGTTAGATGGTATGCGAGATGGAAAGAGGTAAAAGAAGTAATATACCTATGTGGAACGTTCCCTAATGTGCCACTTATAAGGACTAGAGGTTGTGTGAATTATAACCCAGTATTGGCCTTGAGACAACTTGGGTATCCTATCATAGGAGAACCAATGCCAAAATTAATAACCCCTTTTATTCTTTATGACATGGGTCTAGAAAACATTGAATATTTGAGGAGATTACGTCAATCTTGGAACACGATAATTAGAAAAGGGAAGGAACTAGGAAGTAGAAGTTGTGGTGCAGATGATTGCTACCGACAATGGGTCAAGAATAGGGTCCAAGAGATTAAGCTACCTTTTCGTCGTACATCTTGAAGGTGCGAACACGAGAAGGGGGGTTGAATTGTGTTTGCACAAATTTGATAACTTTTTGATAATTTATAAATAATTAAAAATTAGTTTGGTTTTGCTGACCTACTTGGAGTAGAAGCAATTGAATTTAGAGGTAGCAAGCAATGAAAGCATAAATAATTTGATGCGTAGAATTATCCTTGTTCACCACTAACTTGGCTACATCCAGTCCCCTCATTTAGAAGGATTTAATCCACTAATTCAAAAACCTTGAACTACAAAGCACTTGACCCTCCAAGCCAGTCTTCCCAAACAGCCTGACAACCGCAGACTTTTGAGGAACTAACCACCTTGACCCTACAAGCCAAGTCTTCTCCTAAAAACCTTACAACCCCAGATTGAAGAAGGAACTAAACCACTATCGGTTTGGATACAAGAGATCAAAACTTGAGTAGTTGCTTCTAACAAAGCTGATAATAATAATAACTCTCACACTTTAAGAAAAAAACACTAAGAAAATATTTCTAACCTAAACAAGTGTTTCTCTCTTTGAACTCTAAGATGAATTGGGAACTTTGAGCTTGAGTTACTCTTTTATGCTTTTCGATGCTTTTGTCCTTCAGCCTTGAGTGTCTATTTATAATGAAAAAATTTGGGCTTCAATTTAGTCCTTATTTAATTCTGAATTGTATCTAGTTTAGATTGAGTTTGTAAATTCTTCAAATTGATTATGTTCCTATTTTGTGTAGATTGACTTTGTAAATTCTTCAAAATGATTCTGTTCCTATTTTGTGTAGATTGACTTTGTAAATTCTTCAAAGCAAATATTCTTCAAATCTTCATTAAATGTTGATCAAATATTCTTCAAATCTTCATTAAAATGTTGATCAAATATTCTTCAAATCTTCTTCAAATATTCTTCAAATCTTCTTCAAATATTCTTCAAATATTCTTCAAATCTTCTTCAAATATTCTTCAAATCTTGACCATATTTTTTTTTCAACTTGGGCAAAGATTTTCTTCAATTATAAATATGAACCAAATCTTATTTTAGATTTCTCATCCATTATAAATTTGAATCAAATCTTATTTTAGATTTTCTTCAATTATAAATTTGAATCAAATCTTATTTTAGATTTTCATCAATTATAATTTGGAATCAAATCTTATTTTAGATTTTATTCAATTACATGAATCTTCTTTCATACTCTTTGAAGTCAAATATATGATTCTCATAAAATACTTTTGTTAACATCAAAACTCTAAATGTAAAATCAACTTGGTTCCAACAATCTCCCCCTTTTTGATGATGACAAAACCTGTATTTTTTATAACAACTTTTCTTTATATTTCTTTGACTCCCCCTAACTTAGGACTCCCCCTAAGTCTTAGTATCATTTTCTCTCCACTTTATCAAATATCTTTCTCCCCCTTTTGTCATCAGACAAAAAGACTTGATTGTGAAACTCTGCATCTTTTTTTTTCTTTTTCTTTTTTTCTCTTTTTTTTTTCTTCTTTTTTTTTCTATTTTTTTATCCTCTTTTTATTATTTTTTTAATAAAATAAATATAACATAATATAAGAAAATATAATAACTAGTGTAAGACTAAACTACTTTGAAGTGATCACAACATCAGTCATATATGAAGGTAAGATTTAGGTTTTTCTTGATGAAGTCAAACCTATCTTCAGGTAGTGGTTTGGTGAATATGTCAGTCCATTGGTGTTTAGTGTCTACAAATTGAATGTTTAGTACCCCTGTTTGAACAAAGTCCTTAATGAAGTGGTGTTTGATCTCTATGTGTTTAGCTTTAGAATGTAAGATAGGGTTTTTGGCTAGACAAATAAATGGCAGAAGTGTTATCGCAATAGATGGGAATGTTGGATTCTAGGATGTTGTAGTCTTCAAGTTGATGTTTCATCCAAAGTAGTTGAGAACTGCAACCAACTGTTGAAATGTATTCAGCCTCAGCTGTTGACATTGCAATGGTGTTTTGTCTCTTACTTGACCATGATATTAAGTTGTCACCTAAAAATGTGCAGTTGCCACTGGTGCTATTTCTCTCAAGTTTATCTCCAGTATAATCAGAATCACAGTATCCAATAAGTTTGTACTTATGGGATTTCTTGTAGAACAAGGTAAGGTTGGTAGTGCCTTTTAGGTATCTAAGGATTCTCTTAACAGCAGTAAAATGTGATTTCCTAGGGTCAGGTTGAAATCTTGCACATACACTAAGCATGATGTCAGGTCAGGAAGCGGTAAGGTAAAGTAGGGATCCTATCATTCCTCTATAGATTTTTTTGTCAACTTTTTCGCCTGAATCATCTTTTTCAAGTGAACAAGTAGGGTGCATTGGTGTAGCCATAGGTTTGCAATCACTCATCTTAAACTTCCTAAGAAGCTCTTTTGTATATTTGGTTTGATGAATGTATATACCTTTTTGACTTTGCTGAATTTGTATTCCTAAGAAGAACTTAAGTTCTCCCATCATACTCATTTGAAATTCAAGCTGCATCAATTTAGAGAATTCTTGACAAAGAGTGCCATTAGTAGATCCAAAAATAATTACATCAACATAAATTTGAATAATAAGAATATTATCTCCTATTGATTTTCTAAAAAGTGTATTATCTACTTGTCTTCTTTCAAAGTTATTTTTAAGCAAGAAGTTACTAAGTCTATCATACCATACAAGGATTTCCTAAGTTTAAAAACATGGTTTGGAAATTTAGAACTTTCAAAATCTGGGGGTTGTTTAACATACACTTCTTCACTTATAAAACCATTTAGAAAAGCACTTTTAACATCCATTTGAAATAATGTAATGTTATTATTTGCAGCAAAAGAAAGTAGGATACGAATAGCTTATAACCTGGCCACTAGAGCAAATGTCTCAGTGTAATCAATGCCCTTTTGCTGACTGTAGCCTTGTGCGGCAAGTCTTGCCTTATTTCTGACCACTTCACCTTTTTCATTTAGCTTGTTTCTGAAAACCCACTTGGTTCCAATAATGTTCTTCTTTGGTCTAGGTCTTAGATCCCAAACATCATTTCTCTTAAATTCTGGAGAACCTGCAAAATACTTATCTAGCTTTGATTTTTATGATCAAGCTTCTTGCTATCACCGTAAACATAATATCAGACAATAATTAAATTTAAAGAAAGATATCACCTATATGTTAACCCTTTTAGTTCTTCTTTTCTGGTTTTCAGATTCGGAGTTTGTATATTCTCTGATTAGAGAGTCTGGATAAAGGGATTTGAACTCCCATCCAGGTTTGTAGTCTTCATGAATTTTATTGGAGTGTTCAAAGAAGTCTCCTGATTCTGACTTTTAATCTGCCACTTCTGTTTCTGCTGATGTATCGGGTTACTCTGATGGTAATTTTGATTCTTATGGTTAGCATAGGACAAGATTGTGACCTTTCTTATAGCAAATAATACATAAATCATCAGAGGGAATAATCTTAGATTGAATTACTTTTTCTTGAAATCCTATTCCTCTTTTACCATTCCTACTAACCCCATAAATCATAGATGCATACTTGCTTCTTTCCATACCATTATCAATAAAATCTTGAAATACTTCTTCATGCTTATCAGAGTTACATGTGGTATTTTCAATTGATGCTGAACTATAATTACTTTTCAGAGTTTGATTTTCAGCCTTATGTTCAGCAATATCAGTTTTCACATTTGCATTTTCTGTTTTAAGTTCAATAATATCAGTTTTTCAGAGTTGCATTATCTGTCTTGTAAAATACATGTTTTTGATGAAGACAAAAGACCAACGATGACGATGATGATCAAGACAACAAGCTCAAAAAGAAGAAGTCCAACATATCTCATTGATTAACTTTAGACTTCAAACATATTAAATGTTTAAATATAAAGGTAAATGATACAATCACAAGATCAAGTACATGAGAACCTTTCATCTTTACATATGCATAAAAAGCATTTTCAAAAGTCAAAATTATATTTACAAAGTGCTCGATTAATATTTTTGACAAAATACAAAGGTGTATTCGAATACAACCTAAGTGTATTCGAATACAGATGCAATGGCTAAGTCAGAGAGTTGGCCATCTCATCTGTATTCGACTACACAGTGAAAATTTTGAATGATTTTTTAACGTTGCAGCAAGTCGTATTCGAATACAGAAATCTTGTAGTCGAATACAAGACAAAAACATGGCTAAGTCAGAGAGTTGGCCATCTCATCTGTATTCAACTACACAGTGAAATGTTTGAATAATTTTTAACGTTGCAGCAAGCTGTATTCGAATACAGAAATCTTGTAGTCGAATACAACTGGAAGCAATGCAATTTTTCAGCTTTGAATTCAATTTAAAACATTACAATTCTTTCTCAAACCTCTTGGGTCAAAGGCCATGAATCTGAAGAGATGTTTATGGACTATAAATATGTCATAACTTCAGATTCAAAGTAGACAATCCAATGGCCAAACCTTGAACGACTTTGAACAACTTTTCTATTTTTCTCAAAGTCATTTTTCATAATTCAAGTACTTGCATTTCATTTTCATATCCTTGACAAAGGTTCTCAAAGTACTTGAAGCAATATTGGATTGTTATCATTATACCTCTCTTTCATATTCCTATATCCTTATCAAATCACATTACATGTAAAAAAGAAAGTAGTACTTTCTTTAAGTAATTTTATATAAGATAGTGGGGTGCTATCTTGTACATTATCTAAGATAGTGGGGTGCTATCTTAGAGGTTTTGTTAGAAGTTTGTAGCACAGATCCTAGGGTGGGACTTGTACATATTCTAACAATAGTGGAGAAATCTCTTGTGGTGTGCAAGAGGACTGGATGTACCCTTGGGTATAAGGGGAACCAGGATAATTCTGTTGTGTTCTTTACATTACTGCCATTTACTTTATCTTTTACCATCCATAAGCGCAAAAATCAATTGCTAACTCGCTGAAAACAAGAAATACTCTTAAACACCTAATTCACCCCCTTTCTTAGGTGCACATCTGATCTTACAATTGGTATCAGAGCAGGTTCAAGGTAAATTACTCCTTGATCAAATAACAAATGGCTTCCGCACTACCAGTTTTCAGAGACGGAGGCAGCAGTACCAAACCTCCATGTTTCGTCGGTGAACATTACGATTTTTGGAAAATCCGTATGCAAGCATATCTTGAGGCACAGGGAGACGAAATATGGGATGCTGTCGAAAATGGTCCATACATTCCAACAACAGTCATCAACAACAAAGAGGAGATTAAAATAAAGAACTCTTGGACCGATGACGATAAAAGAAAAGTGCTATTCGATAAAAAGGCTAAAAACATTCTACAATCAGCACTTGGTATGGACGAATTCTTCCGCATATCTCACTGTAAAACAACCAAGGAAATCTGGGACACATTGGAAGTAACCCATGAAGGCACCATAGAGGTAAAAAGATCCAAACTAAATACACTTTCTCAAGAATATGAATTGTTTCGTATGCAGCCTGGAGAAACCATACTAGACATGCAGAAACGATTCTCCCACTTGACAAATCATTTGACAGCCCTCGGAAAGGTCTTCTCCAACGATGAATTGAATCTAAAAGTATTACGATCACTAACGAGGGCATGGCAACCAAAGGTGACTGCGATATCAGAAAAGAAAAGCTTATCCAAGATGTCACTTTCTGCATTATTTGGAAAACTCCAAGAACATGAAATTGAACTTGGAAGGTTGGAGCAAAATGAAGGTCTAATAAAGAAGACCAAAAATGTTGCTCTAACGTCCGAATCAAAGGAACAAACCACAGATGAAAGTTCTGATGAAGACGAAAACATTACTTCCCTTGTTAGGAAATTTGGCAAGTTTCTTAAGAATGATAGAACTTTCAAAAAGGAAAGTTTCAAGAAAAAGGATAATTCTACTTCAAGCCAAAACTTCACTTGTTTCGAATGCGGGAAACAAGGACATATCAAAGCAGATTGCCCAAATCTTATCAAGAAGAATGCTGGTAAAAGAAAAGACTTCAAGAAAGCATATATAGCATGGGAAGATAACGATATAAGTTCATCATCAGAAACTGAAAGTGATGAATGTGCTAATGTTGCACTAATGGCTTCACATCATTCAGATGACGAAGAGGTTAGTACCTTTTCAGATGACGAAGAGGTTAGTAACTTAAACACTCCTCATTATAATCATGAATTAGCCATAGAATATAATGAAGCACAAAATGCAATAAAGGAACTTCTTGTTGAATGTAAAAATCTGCTTAAACAAGTATCAGCACAAAAGAAAGAAATTTCATGTCTTAAAGAAAAAATTGATATTATGGAAAAAGATGCTGAAAAATCAAAGCAGAATTTTACATGCAACAAATGTGATTCCCTTTCATTTAAAATTGTTCAATTAAATAGAGTGATTGAAAGATATGAAAAAGGACATATAGGATTGGAAAATGTTCTAAACATGCAAAGATATTCAAACGATAAAAGTGGTCTTGGATTTTCTAAATTTGACAAACCAAGCACCAATAAGACCATTTTTGTCAAATCAAGTACTCATACAAATCAAGGAAATATTACAATTTTACAAAAAGGTCATTCTTATAAGGAGAAAATCACTCAAAGTAAATTTCATACATATGCTATTAAAAATAAATTTACTCCTACTTGTACCTATTGTGGTCTTCATGGTCACACACCTAATGCTTGTCAAGTGAGAAACATTAGTGTTCCTAAAGGGCATTACGTGTGGATAAAGAAAGGTACTTTGTCATCACTCTTCAAAATTTAAAATTTTTCCTCTTGATAAGTTTCTAAAATTAATTCTTTGATATATATCTTTTATTAATATATGAATATGTGCCTTACATGTTGTATTTTATATGAAATTTTTTTTTAAAACAAAAACTTGAAAATGTAGTTCGTATACTAGGAATAGTTTTGATGAAGCTTGTTTAACAAGTTCTTATGATGCTTTAGTTAATTTTCCTTTTCAATATGTTTTTGTTATAATACTTGATCATGATTTTGGGTATTATTTGATATTCAAATATTCTTTTTTATATCTTAACATTACTTGGATTCTACTTTATATATGGTCGATATTTTCCTTCTTTTTGATCATGTCAAAAGGGGGAGAAAAGTTTGGTATTTTGTTGTTTTTAAAACTGTTTGTAGGTCTTTTCCAAAATGATCACAACCATTCAAGTTCAACGGGGGAGTACGCATAAATTACGGGGGAGTAATTTTCCGATGATACAGTCTCTCCAAACAACAAAAGTTTTGTCATAATCAAAAAGGGGGAGAATGTAAAATACATGTTTTTGATGAAGACAAAAGACCAACGATGACGATGATGATCAAGACAACAAGCTCAAAAAGAAGAAGTCCAACATATCTCATTGATTAACTTTAGACTTCAAACATATTAAATGTTTAAATATAAAGGTAAATGATACAATCACAAGATCAAGTACATGAGAACCTTTCATCTTTACATATGCATAAAAAGCATTTTCAAAAGTCAAAATTATATTTACAAAGTGCTCGATTAATATTTTTGACAAAATACAAAGGTGTATTCGAATACAACCTAAGTGTATTCGAATACAGATGCAACGGCTAAGTCAGAGAGTTGGTCATCTCATCTGTATTCGACTACACAGTGAAAATTTTGAATGATTTTTTAACGTTGCAGCAAGTCGTATTCGAATACAGAAATCTTGTAGTCGAATACAAGACAAAAACATGGCTAAGTCAGAGAGTTGGCCATCTCATCTGTATTCGACTACACAGTGAAATGTTTGAATAATTTTTAACGTTGCAGCAAGCTGTATTCGAATACAGAAATCTTGTAGTCGAATACAACTGGAAGCAATGCAATTTTTCAGCTTTGAATTCAATTTAAAACATTACAATTCTTTCTCAAACCTCTTGGGTCAAAGGCCACGAATCTGAAGAGATGTTTATGGACTATAAATATGTCATAACTTCAGATTCAAAGTAGACAATCCAATGGCCAAACCTTGAACGACTTTGAACAACTTTTCTATTTTTCTCAAAGTCATTTTTCATAATTCAAGTACTTGCATTTCATTTTCATATCCTTGACAAAGGTTCTCAAAGTACTTGAAGCAATATTGGATTGTTATCATTATACCTCTCTTTCATATTCCTATATCCTTATCAAATCACATTACATGTAAAAAAGAAAGTAGTACTTTCTTTAAGTAATTTTATACAAGATAGTGGGGTGCTATCTTGTACATTATCTAAGATAGTGGGGTGCTATCTTAGAGGTTTTGTTAGAAGTTTGTAGCACAGATCCTAGGGTGGGACTTGTACATATTCTAACAATAGTGGAGAAATCTCTTGTGGTGTGCAAGAGGACTGGATGTACCCTTGGGTATAAGGGGAACCAGGATAATTCTGTTGTGTTCTTTACATTACTGCCATTTACTTTATCTTTTACCATCCATAAGCGCAAAAATCAATTGCTAACTCGCTAAAAACAAGAAATACTCTTAAACACCTAATTCACCCCCTTTTTTAGGTGCACATCTGATCTTACAATTGGTATCAGAGCAGGTTCAAGGTAATTTACTCCTTGATCAAACAACTCATGGCTTCCGCTCTACCAGTTTTCAGAGATGGTGGCAGCAGTAACAAACCACCATGTTTCGTCGGTGAACACTACGATTTCTGGAAAATCCGCATGCAAGCATACCTTGAGGCACAGGGAGACGAAATATGGGATGCTGTCGAAAATGGTCCATACATTCCAACAACAGTCATCAACAACAAAGAGGAAATTAAAATAAAGAACTCTTGGACCGATGACGATAAAAGAAAGGTGCTATTCGATAAAAAGGCTAAAAATATTCTACAATCAGCACTTGGTATGGACGAATTCTTCCGCATATCTCACTGTAAAACAGCCAAGGAAATATGGGACACATTGGAAGTAACCCATGAAGGCACCATAGAGGTAAAAAGATCCAAACTAAACACACTTTCTCAAGAATATGAATTGTTTCGTATGCAGCCTGGAGAAACCATACTAGACATGCAGAAACGATTCTCCCACTTGACAAATCATTTGACAGCCCTCGGAAAGGTCTTCTCCAACGATGAATTGAATCTGAAAGTATTACGATCACTAACGAGGGCGTGGCAACCAAAGGTGACTGCGATATCAGAAAAGAAAAGCTTATCCAAGATGTCACTTTCTGCATTATTTGGAAAACTCCAAGAACATGAAATTGAACTTGGAAGGTTGGAGCAAAATGAAGGTCTAATAAAGAAGACCAAAAATGTTGCTCTAACGTCCGAATCAAAGGAACAAACCACAGATGAAAGTTCTGATGAAGACGAAAACATTACTTCCCTTGTTAGGAAATTTGGCAAGTTTCTTAAGAATGATAGAACTTTCAAAAAGGGAAGTTTCAAGAAAAAGGATAATTCTACTTCAAGCCAAAACTTCACTTGTTTCGAATGCGGGAAACAAGGACATATCAAAGCAGATTGCCCAAATCTTATCAAGAAGAATGCTGGTAAAAGAAAAGACTTCAAGAAAGCATATATAGCATGGGAAGATAACGATATAAGTTCATCATCAGAAACTGAAAGTGATGAATGTGCTAATGTTGCACTAATGGCTTCACATCATTCAGATGACGAAGAGGTTAGTAACTTTTCAGATGACGAAGAGGTTAGTAACTTAAACACTCCTCATTATAATCATGAATTAGCCATAGAATATAATGAAGCACAAAATGCAATAAAGGAACTTCTTGTTGAATGTAAAAATCTGCTTAAACAAGTATCAGCACAAAAGAAAGAAATTTCATGTCTTAAAGAAAAAATTGATATTATGGAAAAAGATGCTGAAAAATCAAAGCAGAATTTTACATGCAACAAATGTGATTCCCTTTCATTTAAAATTGTTCAATTAAATAGAGTGATTGAAAGATATGAAAAAGGACATATAGGATTGGAAAATGTTCTAAACATGCAAAGATATTCAAACGATAAAAGTGGTCTTGGATTTTCTAAATTTGACAAACCAAGCACCAATAAGACCATTTTTGTCAAATCAAGTACTCATACAAATCAAGGAAATATTACAATTTTACAAAAAGGTCATTCTTATAAGGAGAAAATCACTCAAAATAAATTTCATACATATGCTATTAAAAATAAATTTACTCCTACTTGTACCTATTGTGGTCTTCATGGTCACACACCTTATGCTTGTCAAGTGAGAAACATTAGTGTTCCTAAAGGGCATTACGTGTGGATAAAGAAAGGTACTTTGTCATCACTCTTCAAAATTTAAAATTTTTCCTCTTGATAAGTTTCTAGAATTAATTCTTTTATATCTTTTATTAATATATGAATATGTGCCTTACATGTTGTATTTTCTATAAAAAAAAAATTTTTTAAAACAAAAACTTGAAAATGTAGATCGTATACTAGGAATAGTTTTGATGAAGCTTGTTTAACAAGTTCTTATGATGCTTTAGTTAATTTTCCTTTTCAATATGTTTTTGTTATAATACTTGATCATGATTTTGGGTATTATTTGATATTCAAATATTCTCTTTTATATCTTAACATTACTTGGATTCTACTTTATATATGGTCGATATTTTCCTTCTTTTTGATCATGTCAAAAGGGGGAGAAAAGTTTGGTATTTTGTTGTTTTTAAAACTGTTTGTAGGTCTTTTCCAAAATGATCACAACCATTCAAGTTCAACGGGGGAGTACGCATAAATTACGGGGGAGTAATTTTCCGATGATACAGTCTCTCCAAACAACAAAAGTTTTGTCATAATCAAAAAGGGGGAGAATGTAAAATACATGTTTTTGATGAAGACAAAAGACCAACGATGACGATGATGATCAAGACAACAAGCTCAAAAAGAAGAAGTCCAACATATCTCATTGATTAACTTTAGACTTCAAACATATTAAATGTTTAAATATAAAGGTAAATGATACAATCACAAGATCAAGTACATGAGAACCTTTCATCTTTACATATGCATAAACACTATTTTTCAAAGTCCAAAATAATATTTTCAAAATGATAGAATCTTTATTTTTGACTAAAAATCATGTTGTAATCGAATACAACTAAGGTGTATTCGAATACAGATAAAATGGCTAAGGCAGAGAGTTGGCCATCTCATCTGTATTCGACCACACAGTGAAAAATTTGAATAATTTTTTAACGTTACAGCAAGTTGTATTCGAATACAGAAATCTTGTATTCGAATACAGATAAGAAAAATGGCTAAGTCATAGAGTTGGCCATCTCATCTGTATTCGACTACACAGTGAACTGTTTGAATAATTTTTAACGTTGCAGCAAGCTGTATTCGAATACAGAAATCTTGTAGTCGAATACAACTGGAAGCAATGCAATTTTTCAGCTTTGAATTCAATTTAAAACATTACAATTCTTTCTCAAACCTCTTGGATCAAAGGTCACGAATCTGAAGAGATGTTTATGGACTATAAATATGTCATAACTTCAGATTCAAAGTAGACAATCCAATGGCCAAACCTTGAACGACTTTGAACAACTTTTCTATTTTTCTCAAAGTCATTTTTCATAATTCAAGTACTTGCATTTCATTTTCATATCCTTGACAAAGGTTCTCAAAGTACTTGAAGCAATATTGGATTGTTATCATTATACCTCTCTTTCATATTCCTATATCCTTATCAAATCACATTACATGTAAAAAAGAAAGTAGTACTTTCTTTAAGTAATTTTATATAAGATAGTGGGGTGCTATCTTGTACATTATCTAAGATAGTGGGGTGCTATCTTAGAGGTTTTGTTAGAAGTTTGTAGCACAGATCCTAGGGTGGGACTTGTACATATTCTAACAATAGTGGAGAAATCTCTTGTGGTGTGCAAGAGGACTGGATGTACCCTTGGGTATAAGGGGAACCAGGATAATTCTGTTGTGTTCTTTACATTACTGCCATTTACTTTATCTTTTACCATCCATAAGCGCAAAAATCAATTGCTAACTCGCTGAAAACAAGAAATACTCTTAAACACCTAATTCACCCCCTTTCTTAGGTGCACATCTGATCTTACATGTCTTAAGTTCAGTAATATCAGTTTTCATATTTGCATTCTCTATTTTAAGTTCAGTAATATTAGTTTTCAGATTTGTATTTTCTGTTTTAAATTTAGTACTTTCATTCTTTAAAACATTAACATTTTCAATTAGATTTTTATTTTCTTTCCTAAATGTTTTTAGTTTTAAAGACAATTTGTGATTAATATTTAAAAAATCATTTATAGCAGTAATTAAATCAGATTGAGTAAATTTAGAAAATACCCCACTTTCTTCATCTGTTGATTCACTTTCAGAGTCAGAATCTGTGTTGGATCTAGAGGTAGAGTTGGTATGAGCCATCATACCCAAATCTACTTGTTCATCGTCAGAGGATTCCTCAGATATATCCCATGTAGCCATCATACTTTTCTTCTTGGGTCTGGAATCTTTCCTTTGGTGTTTCTCTTTCTCCATATTTGGACATTCTGACTTGATATGTCCAGGTTCATTGCATCCATAGCAGACGATGTTTTTCTTGCCATATTTATCATCATTTCCTCTGTTGATTGCTTGGAATATCTTTGGTGAAATTTCTTCTTTCTGTTGTGCCACATCTTCTGAACTTTTCTGCATATGTACGCCAGTTCCTCTTCCTCTAAGTCTTCATTCTGATCATCTGAATCATCATCCTCTGATTTTGTTGTTGCCTTTAGAACTTTCTTTTGCTTAGATTTCAAGGCCAGAGTCTTGTTCTTCTTCTTGGGCTCATCTTCTTCAAGCTCAATTTCATGTGATCTGAGAGAGCTGATTAATTGTTCCAGCTTTAGAGTATTTAGATCCTTTGCTTCCTAAATGACAGTGATCTTAGGTCTCCACTTACTTGTCAGACTTCTAAGAATTTTCTTCACATGATCAACAGTAGTATAACTCTTCTCAAGTACCTTTAATCTTGAGACCAGGTTCTGGAATCTGGAAAACATTGTTTCAATGTCTTCATCTTCTTTCACCTTGAACAACTCATACTTTTTGACTAAGAGGTGTGCCTTTGCTTTTTGAACTTGCTTGCTTCCTTCATAGGTTAGAATTAGACTATCATAAATACTCTTTGTTTTCTCTTTGTTGGTGCACTTGTCAAACTCCTTGAAGGTGATCACATTTATCATGAATGTTCTGGACTTCTGATGCATCTTGTACATCTTCTTCTGATCAACATTCATCTCCTTTCTTGGAATTTCAATACCATCAGTATTCTTCGGAGCAATATAACTATCTTCCACCAAGTCCCAAAGTTCAGGATCTTGTGAAATATAGAAACTTCTCAGCCTGTCTTTCCAATACTCAAAACGTTCTTCATCAAACAGAGGTGGTCTGTTGATATTTCCTCCAGCAGCTTCTTCACTAAATCCAGACATATTGAACCCTTGGATCTTTTCTCAAACACTGTAAAGTGCTCAACCTTGAGACCGAGCTCTGATGCCAATTGAAGGTGCGACACGAGAAGGGGGGTTGAATTGTGTTTGCACAAATTTGATAACTTTTTGATAATTTATAAAAAATTAAAAATTAGTTTGGTTTTGGTGACTTACTTGGAGTAGAATCAATTGGATTTAGAGGCAGCAAGCAATGAAAGCATAAATAATTTGACGCGTAGAATTATCCTGGTTCACCACTAACTTGACTACATCTAGTCCCCTCATTCAGAAGGCTTTAATCCATTAATTCAAAAACCATGAATTACAAAGCACCTGACCCTCCAAGCCAGTCTTCCCAAATAGCCTGACAACCGCAGACTTTTGAGGAACTAACCACCTTGACCCTACAAGCCAAGTCTTCTCCTAACAACCTTACAACCCCAGATTGAAGAAGGAACTAAACCACTACCGGGTTGGATACAAGAGATCGAAACTTGAGTAGTTGCTTCTAACAAAGCTGATAATAATAATAACTCTCACACTTTAAGATAGGAACACTTAGAAAATATTTCTAACCTAAACAAGTGTGTGTCTCTTTGAACTCTAAGATGAATTGAGAACTTTGAGCTTGAGTTACTCTTTTATGCTTTTCGATGCTTTTGTCCTTCAGCCTTTAGTGTCTATTTATAGTGAAAATTTGGGCTTCAATTTAGTCCTTATTTAATTCGGAATTGTATCTTGTTTATATTGAGTTTGTAAATTCTTGAAAGTGATTATGTTCCAATTTTGTGTAGATTGACTTTGTAAATTCTTCATAATGATTTTGTTCCTATTTTGTGTAGATTAACTTTGTAAATTCTTCAAAGCAAATATTCTTTAAATCTTCATTAAATGTTGATCAGATATTCTTCAAATCTTCATTAAAATGTTGATGAAATATTCTTCAAATCTTCTTCAAATCTTCATTAAATATAGGTCAAATATTCTTCAAATCTTCATTAAATGTTGATCAAATATTCTTCAAATCTTCAATTAAATGTTGATCAAATATTCTTCAAATCTTCTTCAAATATTCTTCAAATATTCTTCAAATCTTCTTTAAATATTCTTCAAATCTTGACCATATTTTCTTTTTAACTTGGTCAAAGATTTTCTTCAATTATAAATATGAATCAAATCTTATTTTAGATTTCTCATCCATTATAAATTTGAATCAAATCTTATTTTAGATTTTCTTCAATTATAAATTTGAATCAAATCTTATTTTAGATTTTCATCAATTATAATTTGGAATTAAATCTTATTTTAGATTTTCTTCAATTACATGAATCTTCTTTCATACTCTTTAAAGTCAAATATATTATTCTCATAAAATATTTTTGTTAACATCAAAACTCTAAATGTAAAATCAACTTGGTTCCAACACATCTGAGGTGGCTGATGAAACACCAATGCAACCCCTTATCGTTAGTGCAGAAATTGAGAAGTTGCAAGCATCAATTCTAGAGGTAGAAGAAGAAAAGAAGAATATGCGAGAAGAATTGATGGTAGTCCGTCTAGCATATGAGATTGCCCTGTTGGAAAATGAGCAGAAGACAATGTCTCATGAAAGATCAAATAAGAGGGTGAAGGTAGAGGAAGATTATAAGCTCAAGCTTCAATGCAATTTAAGGGCCTTTGAGAAGCCTTTATGTTTGAGAAGGCAAGAAAGAGACCAAGCATGAGAGGAGGTTGAGAAATTGAGAAAATGGTTGAAAGATTCAGAAATTAGTGAGAGAAATGCAAAAAGACAATTGGAAGATTTGAAACAACAGTTGGAGAGAGTGGTAGTAGAATATAAGACAAGGATAGAAGAAGAAAAAATTAAAAGAAAAGAAGTTGTTGCTATGTACCGAGATGCATGGTTGAAGGAACAAGAGGAAACAAATATGTTAAGAAACCGAATGATGGATCAAGTGGAAGTAATAGAGATGCTTGGGCAAGAAGGGATAATGTGGATGGATCGTTGTGAAAAACTCACATTCATAGCCAACCAAGCCATCGAAAGGGTCCCCGTACTCCTAAGGAAAGCAGAAGCAAGCATAATTCCATATGCCACACTTATTGAGATTATTACTTTCATTCAACATTGTAATAGTTTGATAGAAGCAATGAATAGTTTAATTCGCCGAAAGCGATAGAAATAATGTATTTCAGATATAGAGAAAAATGTTGCACTTGTATCCTTTTAATTATCAATGAACGAACTTGTTTTGAATTTTCTCTACGTATGGGTTTGACTCTGATGCATGATCCAAAAAAGATGCTTGTGCCTAGGTTGCGAAATCAATGATTCTCTAACACCCACATGCATATATATATATATATATATATATATACACTTTTTTACTCCATTATATGTAAACAAGGTCTGCTTACTATTTTATTATTATTCTTTCACTAAATAAATAATTTTACTAACATCTTGTTAATCTTCGCTTTGAGATGAGAAATCTTATTAATCTTAAATATTTATAACATCCGAGTTGTGACAACTTGATGATCTTAAACTTCAAATTAATAATCTTTTTAATAATATTGGATTGATCAATATATGACATCTTGTTAGTCCTAGTTTAAAACACATGAGTTGTGACAACTCTGTGATCTTAAGCATTTTCAGCCAATTTCAAACAAACAAGAAACATACTCATTATAATAAATTTCTCAGACTCGATGTCTTTTTCCTTTATCTAAATTTCTGTAACAAAATGTCTTTTTATACTGCGACCCAAGCACAAATTTTTTTTGATAGCCTGTATATTAAATACAAATTTAATTTTTTTAAAAGCTTAATTAAGATAATTGCTTTTGATGGTCTTATCCAACCAGCTCTATATCTATACAAATGAAATGAATATGAGGGCACTTCTTGTTAAAATAATATTGGGATCTACAACAAGAATTAACCAACAAAATAGAAAACTAACAAATTGCAGAGAAAAAACGAAAACTGAGAACGTTCTTGATTTTCTGCTGAAAACAAAGAACGTTTTTCACAGAACTGAAAACCAGAAAATGGAGACTGATTATCGTTCTCCTTTTCTGCCGTTTTAAACCACAGTTCTTTCAATCAAATTAAACGAAAACTAAGGAAGGATAAGGGAAGAATAACACCCCGATTTACGTGTTCGGTCACAATTGATGAGACCTACGTCATGGGCAAGCAAGCAAGTTTAATCCACTATTTTTAATTGAATTTTACAAGATTAATGCCTTCTCAAGATTAATCTCCTAGTATCTATCACTGTTTATGAACCAGCAATACTAGCTTATTCACTCAATCTTTCTTTTTCTCCCTTGAATCTTCTTTCTCTGATTTCCTATGAGTCACGAATTAATTATGTCTCTCTCAATTTTCCAGTTATGATTGCTGCAACAATTGCTAGACTGCTACTATACTACAACTTTATTTATAGTATACAGAAGCAAACTAACTATAACCACCTTTCATAACTAACTTGGCCAAAAGTAGCTATAACAACCACTAAAGCTTAACCAACTTTAGTTAGATGATTTGAGACACATATTCACAATTCTCCACCTTGACTCAATATCAGAATAATTCAATTCTTGATCTTGCTTCCATTACTTCATCTTTACTCTTTGTCGAAGCCACCTATGTCCAAGCAATGCTTGAACTTAGCTTGTGAATGTGATTTGGTGAATGCATCAGCTGGGTTGTCCTCAGTTGCAATTTTCTCAACTGAAACCTGCTTTGAATCGATCACATCTCTTATGAAATGATACTTAACATCAATATGTTTAGACTTATTATGATACACATGATGTTTGGATAAGTGTATTGCACTTTGACTATCACAATAAATTGAAACACAATTCTGATTTATTCCTAGTTCACCAATAAGTCCTTTCATCCATAAAATTTCTTTAACACCTTTTGTAAGCGCAATGAATTCTGCTTGAGTTGTAGAAAGTGCTACCACCGACTGTGTAATTGCTCTCCAACTTACTGCAGTCCCATAAAGAGTGAAAACATAACCACAGATTGATTTCCTAGTATCCATGTTTCCTGCATAATCCGAGTCCACATATCCTTTGATTGGTTTATTGTCATGATGAGTCTTTTTGAATTTTAAACCTGCTGTCATTCAGCCATTTAAGTACCTCATAATCCACTTGAGTGTTGACCAATGCAATGCTCTTGGATCAGTCATAAATCTGCTGACAACATTCACAACATAAGTCAAATCTGGCCTGCTGCAGATCATTCCATACATTATGCTGCCAACCATACTAGCATAAGGAATTATACTCATTCTTTGTCTTTCCTCATCTGTCTTAGGTGAGTCTTGCATAGACAATTTGAAATTTTGTCCCAAAGGAGTAGTAACATGTCCTGCTTCATGCATTCTATATTTAATGACAACTTTCTTCAAGTAGGCAGCTTGAGAAAGAAACAGTTCCCCCTTCATTCAATTTCATTCTTGACCTTCCTTATAAACTGGAGAATGTTCTTGAGCTGGAGAACATTCTTGACTTTCCTCTTTCAGAATGTAAACACAGCTGTCAAAACTACATCTTTGAAAACCAATTCTTATCATGAAATCATCAAACTTCCTATACCACTGTCTAGGACGTTGCTTTAGGCCATACAATGACTTTTTAAGAAGACAAACCTTGTTGTTGCCTTTAGCAAATCCTTCAGGTTGCTGCATATAGATGGTTTCTTCTAGATCACTATGTAAAATACTTCATTGAAATCTATTCCTTCAAGTTGAGAAAATCCTTTTGCCACTAATCTTGCTTTGAGCCTTATCTTCTCTTTTCCTTGAATGCCTTCCTTTCTCTTGAACACCCATTTTGATCCAATTGCCCTTTGACTCTTAGGAATGTCAACCAAAGTTTAGGTTCGATTCTTTTCTAATGACTGCATCTCTTCATTCATAGCTGTCATCCATGCTTCCTTGTCTTCACTGTTAATGGCTTCTTTATAGTTGTTTGGTTCATCTCTTTGAAGATCTTCAGCAACACTTAAAGCATAACAAATCAAATCTGTTTCACCATATCTGATTGGAGGTTTTATGACCCTTTTTTCTCTATCCCTTACTAAGTTGTAATTGGCCAAATCTGATTCTGTTGTTGCATTATCATCAAGTGATGTATCAGGAATGTCTTCATGATTAATCTCTTGACCTTCAGGTGACTCCACCTCAATCTGAACACTCTCAATATTGTTGTTAGAAGCATTGTCAAATGGAGAACGTTCTGCGTTTTTGCAATGTTCTTCGTTTCTGCAGCACTGAAACAGAGAATGTTCTGTGTTTCTGCAGAAGTGAAACGGAGAATGTTCTTTGTCAATCATAGGCATTCTTGTTTCATCAAACACTACATCTCTTGATATGATGCACTTGGGCACACCTTGATCAATTCTCCACAACGTGTAACCTTTTATTCCCTTAGGATATCCAATGAAAACACATTTGATTGCTCTAGGATCCAACTTATCTTGCCTTGTGTGAGCAAATGCTAAGGAACCAACTACCTTTAGATTTGAGTAGTCAACTGGTTTTCTATTCCACGTCTCAATTGGTGTCTTAAATCCAATAGCTGATGAAGGGCATATATTTATCAAATACGCTGCTATAACTGAAGCTTCTCCCCATAATGTTTTAGGCAGCCCTACACTCAAGATTACATCTGACCCTTTCCAAGATTGTTTTGTTCATCCTTTCAGGAATGCCATTTTGTTGAGGGGTGCCTGTAACTGTTCTATGTCTTTGAATACCTAAGTCCTTGCAATACTTATTAAACTGCCCTGAAAGATACTCCAGGCCATTGTCAGTTCTTAAACATTTCAGCTTAGTTTCCTTTTGAGTTTCAATTTGCATATGCCATTCTTTAAATTTCATAAAAGTGTCACTTTTATTTTTAATGACATAGATCCATACTTTCCTATAATAATCATCAATGATGGTTAAGAAGTAAGAACAACCAGCATGAGTTTTTGTCCTTGAAGGATCCCACAAATCAGAATGAGCATATTCAAAAGGTCTAGAGGTGTTGTGTTCGCCAACACCAAAATTGGTCCTCTTAGACTTTCCTAGAATACAATGATCACAAAATTCCAATTTTTCAATTTTGTCACCATTAAGCAAATTCGTTTTTGATAACTTAATTAAGCCTCTTTCACTTACATGTCCTAAGCTCATATGCCATATTCTAGTAGATGAATGCAAATTAGAACTAGCAACCAAAGCTTGTGCAATTATGGTAGAACCCTCTAAAATGTATAAACCATTTCTTTTAACGCCTTTAACAATGATATCATCTTTATTATTAATAGTCATGATACCATTCTTTATGTTTGTGGAATATCCTAAAATGTCAAACATACCAACAGAAAATAAATTTTTAATTCAGGTATGTACCTTACATCATTCAGCAGTAACTCTTTGCCATTGAACATTCTGAATCTGATTGATCCCTTGCCTTGCACCTTACATGATTTGTTGTTGCCAAGCAAAACAATTCCACCATCACGAAGGTCTATTGATTCAAAATAATCTTTCCTTGGACACATGTGGAAAGTAAATTATGAGTCTAATACCCAATTCTTTTCACCTTCAGAATTTGAAATCATCAATGCCTCTGCAGATTCATAACCATCATCAACAAGCGCAACATTTCCAAAATCTTGAGAGTTTCTTGATTCATTTCTTTCAGGGCAATCTTTCTTGAAATGTCCTTTCTTATGGAAATGGAAGCATTTATACTTCCCTTCAAATTTAGTTCTTGAATTGGACCTATGTTTATTCCCATTTGATCCTTTCTTGTTAGTTATTCCTCTGGTCACATTCAGACTTTCAGCAAGATTATCATTCTTGGTCTCAAGTTTTTTTATAGCTTTCCTTTGTCCAGATAGATGTATGCACTTCTTCAATAGTAATTGTTGGTTCTCTTCCAAACATAATAGTATCCTTGAAGTGTTCATATGAACTTGGCAGGGCACTAACCAAGATCAGAGCTTTGTCTTCATCATCTAGCTTGACTTCTAAATTTTCTAAATCATCAAGAATCTTGTTGAAATCATCAAGTTTAAGCCATAAGGCTGCTGCTGTTGGTTCCCTTGCAACTTCCCTCAAAGCTTTGTCTCCAAGACACAAGATGATAATACTCTTTGCTTTTTCAATCAGTTCTTCCTTTTCTTGAGTTGACATTGATGCAGGAAGAACTGATTCACCCTTCAACGCGTTCACCAAACCTTGTTGTACTAGAACAACATGCATCTTTATCTTCCACGGACCAAAGTCATTTGATCCATTGAACTTTTCAATATCAAATTTGGTGGTTCCAACCATTGTTGCTCCCTTCCCCACAGACGGTGCCAATTGTTAAAATAATATTGGGATCTACAACAAGAATTAACCAACAAAATAGAAAACTAACAAATTGCAGAGAAAAAAATGAAAACGGAGACCGTTCTTGATTTTCTGCTGAAAACGAATAACGTTCTTGACAAAACTGAAAACCAGAAAATGGAGACTGATTATCGTTCTCCTTCTCTGCCGTTTTGAAACACAGTTCATTCAATCAAATTTAACGAAAACTAAAGAAGGATAAGGGAAGAATAACACTCAGATTTACGTGTTCGGTCTCAATTGATGAGACCTACGTCACGGGCAAGCAAGCAAGATTAATCCCTATTGTTAATTGAATTTTACAAGATTAAAGCCTTCTCATGATTGATCTCCTAGTATCTATCACTGTTTATGAACCAGCAATACTAGCTTTTTCACTCAATCTTTCTTTCTCTCCCTTGAATCTTCTTTCCCTGAGAAAAAAACACTGATAACATAAAACAGAGGCACATTTTTTAAAAAATAAAGAAAAGAAAACAAAGGCACAAAAGTTAAAAAGTTATTAGATCCTTGATCTTGAAGAGAATGAATAAATGAAAACTACCCTCTAGTTGCCCCACCTTAAATGACGACCCCACCTTTTTTATTTTTCTCATTATTTTTTTTAGTAACTTTCCCATTCATAGGTTATTGTTTCTAAATTAGACTTTTGTTTAAAATAACTACTATTTTGTAAAATTATTTTTGAAATACATTTAGCAAAACTAAATTAAAATAAAATACATTTCAAACTCCTTTCTAAAAAAGTATAGTGATTCTTAATTCGAGTTTCTTCCATAATCTCTTATTTATATAGATAATCACTTTTTTCATAAAGGTAGAATAGCTGTTGTAGAGTACTAATAAATATATATTTTTATTTTAAGAGTTTCTTTAAATAAATAAATACTGGCTGTTAAAGAAGATTAATTTACTCAATTAATAAGACTATAAAAGAGCATAATTTATCTCTTTCCCTGTCCGTGTCATTTCTAATTCTACTATGACAATACATTTTGGTCTTTTTTTCTCTCTCTAAAAAATTTATTTGATGTATTTATTTGAATTTGAAAATGTGATTTTCTTTCATTTATTATTTACTATTTATTTGTGTCATATCTTATGTTTATTTGTGTTTCTCACTATTGGAACTGCAAAATGAAATATATAATAATGATTTTGGAAAAATAATTAGTTATATATTGAAAATTTTAAATGACATTTATATTTAAATAATTTTTTTTGACAAAATTGATACATATTGTAAAACAGAAGAAGTATATAATAAAATTACACCATTAGTAAATCATCTTTAAAAAAAACGTTAGTTGAAATATATGATTAAGAGCATGTTGGAAATACTTTAATTTAATTAGTAGAGTGATGAATATATTCAATTAACAGTAAACCCCCAACATATTTCTTTCTTCAGTCAATTGTGAGATACAGAGTGTTTGCCACTACAATTCATTGTGAACAAACTATAATATCATAACAAGAATATGTGGAAAAAAAACTACCATCTCTCAATGATGGTTGGGAATGGTGAGATTGAGAACAAAAATTATGGTCGAAAAAGTTAAGGTTGGATCTAAGAATGGAGAAAATGGAACCACGAGAGTTTTTAACAAGAAATCGACAAATGTTCTATTTGTTTTATGTTTTAGAAGATGAGGTCTAACCGCTTAAAAGTTTATCGTATTTTCTAATTAAATATAATTTTCAAAATTATTTGTACATAATTTATTTTAAATATTATTTTTAAAATAATTAAAAAGTTAAATATTTAATATAGAATTTTATTGCAGTTTATAAAGTGAACAATTGTGAACTTAGTAAAAATAATTATAAAAATAATTATCATTTAAATAAGTTAAATGTTATCTTGGAATTTTATTGTGAACTTAGTAAGTAAAAAGTTATTTTTAAAATTTTACTACGAAACAAAAAAATGATAAAGTTACAATAGGATTTTGTTGCGGATTATTCTTGTAGAAAATTTCTAAATGTAAATTCACAAAAAAAATAAAACTTTCTTAAATATTTAAAAATTTATGTGCGAACTTTGGATCCACTAGAAATGTGTTTTATTGAAGTAAATCTACAGAAATTTTTTAAAAAAAGTCATACATGCAGAAAATTTCCGAAGCTAAAATCTTGCAGGATGAGAACCTTGAACACATCATGTTTTGCTAGTTTGTCACGATGCTTTTTTCAACAGATTTTTGTTTCATATGTTTCCATCTTACTCATAGTGGTCATAACTGGTGTCTATAAAAAGGTGCTTGTAATACCCTTAATTTTAAAATGTACTTTTTGTATTTTTGGGTGCTTTCATGTTGAATTATGAGGCTTTTTAGCCAGTTTTATTGGTATTTTGGATGTTAAAATGCCATAAATATTTTGAGGATCTCGTTTTAAATTATTTGGCGAGAAATAATTTAATTACGTTGCGGAAAATTTATTACCGGGTAGTTTTGTTAAAAATATCTCTAGTTGCTGAAAATTTTATCTGTCAAATGAGTTGCAACGAGAGTAAATATTTTTATCAAAATAGTTGTGATGTGAGTGAGGCGATGTGTGTAAGAGTATTCAGATATTTGTTGGTTTGGTTTATATATATATATATATATATATATATATATATATATATATATATATATATATATATATATATATATATATATATATATATTTGTTGGTGAGTCAGTAATATTTATATATAGTTAGTAAGTTAGTATGTATATATATATATGTGAGAGAAATGATTAGAATAGAAACAGAGAAGCAAAAATCACTCCCTGCCTCGCGTTCACCTTTTCTTTCTTTCCTTGCTTCGCGACAAAGTGTTGGTGGTTTCCAAAACCGCCAAACACAAAACCTCACATATCACCTAGATCCAAGCTTTATCTCGCGATGCGACTGAAGAGAATGTTGATCGTGATCACGTTGCGGTTTTTGGGAACTAATTTTCGCAGCTCTGTGCGAAGCGGGAATTTTACCGGAATTTTATCGCGGTGCCGTAATCGGCCGTTCGAGCTACCGTCGAGGTAAGGGCTCCTTCCAATTTTTAGCTTGCATATAGGACTCTATATGTGTATTTGTGGGATTTGTTTTGATGGAGGTTATGTGTGAATTTGGGGGAAAAGGAATTTAATGGGATTTATGTGAGTTGTGGAAAAGAAATCTGGTGGTTTATGTTTAACAATTTTGAGTTTTGATTTGGAGTGTTATGATTGAAAAGTTTGGAAAATAAATTTGATGGGTTAAGGTGTATTGTTGTGAGAAATGAAGTTAATGCATTTTGTGGGTAAATGGTGAAATTGAATTTAATGAGTTTTGATGTGTGGGTAATGGTGATTTTTACTTAGTATGATTGATGCGTTTATGGGTAACTTTATGAATGTGGATATTTGCTTTATGTTCCAAAATGCGGGAATTTGAATAAATGCAAATTATGTGTGTATTTTGATTTGGTATGAATTGATGAGATTGTGTATGTGGTGATTTGAATTCAATATGATTTGTGAATTCAATTTCATGTGATTTGAGGATTGTATGCATTGAGTATGCTCTGTGTTAAATTTGAGAATCATTAGTGTTAAATGAGCATTAAAAATGGGGAATCTTTTAATAGCTGCATTTACTTAATGATTGTGTTGTCGAGAGTCAGAGTATGCTCATGCATTTCATAGTAGTGATAGTGGTGACCGGATGGGCCACGAGATGATTCCACGTGATTGGATGGTTCATCTTATCCTTACGGGGATTATCGCGTCGGTGATAGTGGTGACCGGATGGGCCACGGGATGATTCCACGTGATTGGATGGTTCATCTTACCCTTACATGGATTATCGCGTCGTGCTAACCTGTGAGAGGTTGCACATTAGTAAATCGTGCTAGCCTGTGAGAGACTGCACCTTGGTAATTAGTACTAGTCTGTGAGAGGCTGTACAATTATGATTTACGCCCCCTTCGAGGAGGGTTTTGTTGATATTCCGGAATCATGTGCATTGGCATATACGCATTGCATTAGGGTGCTTGGCACGTGAGTCATGTTTGACATGTGATGATGTTTGTATATGCGTACTTGATCGTGATGAGTGATTTGTGTTGTGTTGGTGTTTGGGATTGATTGAATTGGTGTTGAAAGTGTTGGAATGAATTTGGAAGTGTTGGAATGTTTTTGAAAGGGTTAAAAACTGATTTTCTGCTGTTTTGACAGGTGTATTCGACTACACATGTGTTGTAGTCGAATACAGATGATTAAATTAGCTACTGACTTGATTTTTTTGAAGTATATTCGACTACACAAGGTGCTGTATTCGAATACAGTTGAATGGAATGCTGTATTCGAATACAGACAGGCTGTATTTGAATACAGTAGTGCTGTCAGTGCTGTTTTTGCTGTTTTCTGCTGTTTTCGCAAGTGTATTCGACTACACATAGGGTGTATTCGAATACAACAGTGCTGTTTGGTCCAAAACTTCATTTTTCAACCTTGTTTATGCATGTTTAACATATGCAAACCCTTTCTAGATGCATGCTAAGTTGAAAGGTGATTTTGTGCATTTAAAATTGAATGCTACGTGGTATTTGTTAATTTCGGATTGGTGACCCTTTACAATTGTGGAAATCTGGGCTTTGCCCTCAGATGAGTACCAGGGTCGATCTAAGGCGTGGCACAGTGATGGGTTGGTTGTGTGACCGAAAGCAGGGGGCTTGATGCCGCTCGTGGATTATCACTACCCAGTCACCCTCAGATAGATTAATGATCAGCTTAGGGTTCTATTTAAGAATGTTATTTATTTCCCTTTCTTATTTCAAGTTTTTGTAGAAAAAGGAACTTGTGTATTTGAAACAGATTATTTTAGTCGATGTATTTTATACTTGGATTATCAATTCAAAAACCTTTTTAATTTGTTGTAATTAAGAGGAAATAAATTATGAATTTTGTCGTTTGAGTTACGACTTGGTAATTTGTATTACGACTTAAATGTTTGTCCAAAAGTATTTTCTTCATTTATAGAGTTAACCTGGTGTTTTTATCCATTTATTTTGAAAAAAAAAAAATACACTCGCGCTATTAAAAATCGGGGTGTTACAGTGCTTGCATCTCGTCGTCTTGTTGAAGTGGATCACCAAGGTTATCCAACATGGTTTTCTACTGATGATCGTATCTTGTTGTCTGAGCTCCAAAAAGGTCTAGCTCAACCTAACACCATTATGGCCAAGGATGGTAGTGGCCAATATAAAACGGTTAAAGCTGCTATTAACTCGTACCCTAAAAATCATCAAGGAAGCTATGTTATATATGTTAAAATGGGTGTCTACCATATCGACCCTAAAAAAATAAAATTTTATTATATGGTGATGGCCCTACAAACACAATTATCACCGAAAACAAGAGCGTTCAGAATGGACTCAATACGCCTGAAACAGCCACATTTTGTAAGTTAATCATCAATTCTCACTATTTTATTCATCTATTTTTCATAAAGTTAATAGAGAATATAAAGTTATCTTGATAATTATGTTAGTCGAGAAGAGGGAGATAGAAAATATTGAATAGTGATTCTCTTATGTTAATCTAGTATGTTTATTATATCTTAATTTGTTAGTTTATTACAAATTGTGTACAACAATTATGTTAATTAAGAAGACAACAAAAAATATATAAGTTAATAGAGAATTTATTTAAAAATTGCTTGTAAAAATTTCATGCAAAATTTGAGTAATTTTTATTTATGTAAGTCAACGAAAATTAAATATGATGTGTAATTATCTAATTGATCTTATGTGAATTAATTTTTGTATATTTAAATGTGCTTGCAGCCACCTTTGGTGAAGACTTCATTGCCATGTCAATTGCATTTGAGATCACTCAGTATTCTTCCGGTGTGCATTTCTTGGTTATCAAGACACATTGTACACACACAAGGGTCATCAATCCTACCGTAAATGTGTGATTTATGGAACCATTGATTTTATCTTCGGTGAGTCGGGTATTACCTTGATCCAGAACTCTAAGATCTTGGTAAGGAAGCCTATTCAAGGACAACAAAACGTTGTGGTGGCAGATGGTTTATCCCACATGGACGTGCACATTGGAATAGTTCTTCAGAACTGCTCCATCATGTCTGACATTGAGCTATATCCTTATCGGTTTACAGTGAAGCCTTACTTGGCAAGGCCATGGAAGGCTTTTTCAAGGGCGATATTCATTATCAATTATTTTGATGATTTTATTTAACGAGATGGATATATGATATGGAAAATTAATGAAACAAACACTGAAAACTCTTACTTTGTTGAGTTTGGCAACATTGGACCCGGTGCCAATGCTACAACAAGAGTTAAATGGGCAAAAGGTGTCATTACCAAAGATGAAGCAGTTAGATTCACTGCTGAACCATGGCTTAATGCTAACACTTGGTTGCCTTTCACTAGCGTGCCATACAATATATGATAATAAGCTTATGATATTTTCTTTGTTTCATTTCAACTACAATACTTTGTATTTTGATTATTACCATAATTGTTATATATAATATTGTGTAACAATCAAATTCTTAATTATCAAAGTAAAAAACAATCTACAATCTATTATCTATTATATATATTTAAAACGGACTCCGCTGCCACCTCATCCTATTTCCTCCACATATGCGAACATTTGCCGCCTCAGCTAAAAAGTTGACGTGTACATCTATATAGAGAGTTTCCCTATTCACTTTCTAAATACCTCATATTTTGTGGAACTATTCATGTGCCATAAGTTACCAATTACAATACAATAAATATCAATTTTTTGACACTCATTGGTCCTCCGTTATTATTGATAACGGTTATTCCTCCATAAATATCTTCAAATTAAATATTATATAGTATCATTACTGAAAGAAAAAAAAAATCTTCTAAAATTAATATTTAAATCAAATAGAGAGATATAATTTAGAATTAGGCCAACAATTTGTTTTTCTATTTTTTTTCTTATTATACCATTACTGATATGGACTTAGAGAAAAATTTATATATTTTCTGAAATATTGATATTGTTATGTATATAACTTTTTTCAAGTAGTAAATTGTTTTTTTTTGTACAACGCAACACATTTTTTCTAAGGATAAAATCGTGAAATCTTACTATTTTGATAAAATAATTGAAGTGTATAAAAAGTAGAAATCGTGAATTCCGGTGTAAACCAAGTTAAATAAGTAAATATTGATACCTTTTCCTCATATTTTGTGGAACTATTCATGTGCCATAAGTTACCAATTACAATACAATAAATATTAATTATTTGACACTCATTGGTCCTCCATTATTATTGATAACGGTTATTCTTCCATAATTTTGTAGAACTATTCATGTGCCATAAGTTACCAATTACAATACAACAAATATCCATTATTTGACATTTATTGGTCCTCCATTATTATTGATAACGGTTATTCCTCCATACATATCTTCAAATTGAATATTATATATAAGAAGAAAAAATCTTTTAACGAAATTTATAATATCTATGAAATCTATCAAATGTCACTTATAGATAACTAAAATTAATATTTAAATCAAATAGAGAGATATAATTTAGAATTAGGCCAACAATTTGTTTTTCTATTTTTTCTTATTATACCATTACTGATATGGACTTAGAGAAAAATCTATATATTTTCTGAAATATTGA
>JBBPBP010009778.1:40217627-40233009 GCA_037974735.1 Cicer chorassanicum | reverse complement strand
AATTAAATAAGTAAATATTGATACACAATATTTAAATAAATGTTACCAATATAGTTGATAAAATATTCAAGCACTTTTAAATATTTATTTAGACATTAAAAATAGTCAATATACATCTTTTGTATTTTTTATTATATTGTGTCGTCACATATATTTACTAAAACAAATAACAATTAGTCAATCTAATAAAAGAATTTGTGTTTTGTTTCTCTTATTAGTTATTAATGCATATATTTACCATGAGCATTATTTCAAAATTTTTTAAATATGTGTAGGAAAAAATGTTAAAATTTTAAAATTCCTACATAACTTATGTACTTTAATAATAATAGAGTTTACGATTATCAATTATATAATTTATCTTTTAAATCATGGTTAATATTTTATGTCTATAGACCATCAAAAATCAGCTAAATGGTACAAATTTAAAATCACCTTATACAAAATTTAAAATTAAACCCACGCGAAGCACGGGTCATATTCTAGTTAATATTATTTCTATATATACTAGAACTTGAATCCATGCTATGCACAGAAATTACGTATTGAATTAATACAAAGTAAAATTACATATATAACATAAGAATTCTCCAAAGTTTCTATTAAAAATATTAAACTTTAATATATACTAGACATGCGCCTGCATGTGCAAAAAATAAACTGCCATACAAATCTATAAAAAAATTAACGTAGCAATATAAGTTATCAAGTGTAATACAAAAAAGCATAATAGTCATTTAAAATAAACATAAAATCATATAGTAAACTATTTGATATTTTGAAATACTTCTTTATAAAACTACATTTGATGTAATATTTGAATCCGGGTCACTTTTGTGATGATAAACTGAGTTTTATTGCATATTTCATCAGTTTGACCTATATTACTCAATAACATGACCGGTACCCCCACTTTTAACCTCAATACATGATTTGGAAGACTAAATATATTAGAATTGTCATTGAGAAACACGTTGTAGTTTGATAAGAGAGTGTTCAATAGGATAGCCAAACTGAAGTTGTAAAAAAATGATTTGCGATGTATTTAAAATGTTTTGCAGGTCAAGTTCCTTCTAAATGGTCTAAGTTGTTATATTGGACTGAGTTTTGGTATAACTCTTCCTTCCTAACTAGCATTGGCATGACACCATTTAAAGCCGTATATGGTCGTGACCCACCTACTTTGCTCAGGTATGATTTGGCAATCATTGAGCCCCCTTCACTCCAAACATTGTTGACCGAGAGAGATACAACACTACAGCTATAGAGCCCCCTTGCACAGAAGATGAAACATTTTGCTGATACCAAGAGAAGACAACTAGAGTTTAACGTGGGTGGCATGGTTCTAGTTAAACTCCAACCTTATCGACAACACTCGATGTCACTGCATCAGAACTAAAAGATGGGGTTACGTTACTTTGAACCTTTTTCCATCATCGAGAAAATCGGCGTTGTGGCCTACATACTGTTACTTCCTACGTCAACAAAGAATCATCCAGTGTTTCACATTGCTAATATGAAATTGTGCAAGGGAGATCATCCAACTCAGTACATGCCTCTACCGCTACGTACTACTGAAACCAGACCTATTTTAGTTCCTCTTATTGTGTTGGACACCCGAATTCTGCTACAACAAGGCCAAGGGACGCCTCAAATTCAGGTACAATGGCAGCATTTGCCTCCTATAGAGGCTACTTGGGAAAATTATGGGGCCTTTCTCGCCTTGTATTTGAATTTCCACCTTGATGACAAGGTAAATTTTAGAGGAGGGGGTAATGTTATAATAAGGAAAATTACAACAAAACCACAACGGTAGCACATGAGCAAGGACACTTGGCACAAGATCCATCCATCAAGGAAATTAGAAAGAGCATGAGAGAGAAGTTCCCTAACAGAAAATATTCCAACGACTTTATTCAATAGATCAAGGAATGGAAATCATAGGAGTAAATGAATGGATGATGAAATCACTTTCTCTCTCTCTCTCTCTCTCTCTCTCTCTCTCTCTCTCTCTCTCTCTCTCTCTCTCTCTCTCTCTCTCTCTCTCTCTCTCTCTCCCTTTGAGCCTTTTTAGCTTTCTGTATTTCCTCAATTGTATTTCAATTTCTTTAAAGTAAATTGTACTGTTGCTTATAAAATTTAGAACAATTTATCGTTGGTGATTCTTTTGTTCTGCTTTCCTCAAAATTGAATTATAACACAAATTTTATGAGAAGATACGGATCAAAATATCAAATGTTACCCTTGCTGACATGGTTAAACCCAACAATCCTTACGGCAACATAATGGTATATTGAGCAAATGGAAAAAAAAAATTATTAGACATTAGTGTGAGTTGCCGAGAAAATGTTGGATGTGAATGTAGGTCAAACATAATAACACATCTAATTATAAAGGTATCTGTATTTCATATTATATATCATATAACAAATTCAAAACCGTATTCTAGTGGTAAAAAGTATTTTTGTTGAATCCATTTTGTTTATGCATCATGTGTCATGAACGTGGTAATAAATTATAAAATGAAAATAGAAGTATAAATAGTAGTTGATAAATAAAACATTATATATGATAACAATAATAGGAAGGTTTAATTTCTAATATTGTTACACAAATTTTATGGCAAGATACCAATCAAAATATAAAAAGTCACTCTTGCCGCAATGGTTAACCACAACAATCCTGACCGTAAAATAAGGAGATATTTATTTATTTATTATTATTATTCCAAATCATTATTAAGATACTTTATTAGCCAATTTCGGTCCAACAAATCAATCAAGTTAACTAATTACATTTTGACCAATCAAAATTACATATACCAAATCATTATTAAGATACTTAAATTGCCAATTTGAATTCAACGAAATCAATTTTATTAACTAATTTAAATTCATAAAAGTTAATCATTAACTATATAATGCCACTAAGGAGTAAAAGCAAACAATTAATATCGTTAATTGAAAAAAAAATTATACAATATGAGTCGTTACATTTCTCTTGTGGTGTTTGTTTTATGTGTTGTGTCCACATATGCTATGAAAGTTGTAGATATTGACACCATTTGCAAGTATGAAAACGTTAACACTTCACTTTGCATAACTCTACTGAAATCAAAGCAAGGTGCAGATCTAATTACCCTTGCCCAATACACCATTGATTTGTTACATACTGAAGTGAACAACACGGTCAAACTTATCAACACACTAATTCATCAATATGATAAAGATCCTGAAGCAAAATCCCATTACAGGGAATGTTTCGAATTTTTTGGTGGGACGGGTGGTGCTGTTGATGATTTTGAAGACATGGAAAAATACTTGAAGGGTGGAGATTACGGTGGGATGAGAACACAAGTATTATCTATCATAACAGATTGTGATGATTGTATTGGCGAAGACTCACCAGGTGACATACCTTACCCGGATAAATCTTTGCTCCCAAAATATGTTAAAGTTGTTGAGGACATTGCTCTTATTACCTATGCTATATCAAATTTTTTAATAGGGAATGTTTAGTTTGCAATTTGTATTTTTTTGGATAATGCTACAATAAATGAGTAAAATTTGACGGTAATAAAATTTGAAGAATATAAATAGCATTTTCTATTACTATTATTTTATATTAGATTCATATGTTTTTTAAATAATTTTTTTCTTGTATGTAATTTACGCATTTCAACCTGGATTAATATTTAAAATATTTGAATGTATTATTATAAAATAAAAGTTAAATAAAATATCATTTAATTCATGATTCTCAAAAGACCACTTTAGACTAAAAAATAGAATTCAATCTCGTTAGTATGTGAACTAATTAGTATATTTAGAGATGTCTTAAATTATACATTTGCAAACTTTTTTTAAATAAATATATATTTAAGAAATAGATATTTAAATATGTTATATGTCATGCTAGTCTTTCCAAATGGTTAGCATTAAGCCAAAAAGTAAGTTTATGATAAGACAAGCATTACAAAAAAAATTGATTTGCTGCGGCTGTTAGGGACATATGCGACGGTTATAACTGTTGTAAATGGATGATTGCGACGGTTCTTCAATTGTCGCAGATTTGTCGTTGGAGGGAATTTTGGGACGGTTCAAAAAACCATCATTCTAACTGTCGGCGACATTTGTGACGGTTTTTAACCACCTCAACACACATTTTGCGACAGTTAGAACCGTCGTTAAACACATTTAAAATTTATTTGTTCTTAAAAAATTGCGACTATTATCAACCGTCGCTATATTAATTTTGAGACATTTCGAACCGTCGCAAGCCTAATAATTTAAAATAAAAAATTATGATACAATTTTTTCCTAATTTTTGTTATACATAGTAAAATAGTACTAACTTTGATGCAAAATATAACATGATATTTAATATGATGGAATAACAATAATCCATTATGCTTATAATATAAATGAAATGGAAAAAAATTAGAGGTAATTGAAAAAAATAAAAACCAACAAATAATATAAACATGCAATATATCATACTAATAAAAAATAAATAAATATTAAATTATATGTGTGTAGTTTGGTTTGATTTGGTTCAGTTTTAAAAAAATAATTGAAAGTTCGATTTGATTTATGCGTTTTTTTCCCAAAATAACATCCAATAATATTCGAATTTGTACAATTTTCGATTTTTTGAACCAATTTGAGGTTTCATTCTTTGATCAGTTTAAATATCAAATCATTACTTTTAAATATGTTGAAGTATCTTTTATAATGTGGATAATTTCATCTGCTTGTATTTTATTTTGGATGAAATAAGTTACTATCTTTAAAAATATAATGCATATTGACATATTCAAAAGTATTCAGATAATAGTAGTAAATAATCCAACTCACTATTAAGATGCTTAATTAGGCAATTAGATTCAACTCAATATTTTGGATTGGAACAATTTTACAAATTTAACAAGCAAGCAAAATCCAATCCTAGAATTAGAATTGACATTCCTTGATCAAACTTCATGAGAAATTGAAGAAGAGATGGAATCGCCATGGACAACCATCAATGGAGTGTTCACTCAGTCTCACCCATGCGATCCTCTCGGTTTTAATTGATATTCTAATAATTGTTGTTTTTTTTTTGGAAAATTAGAAAATTAAAGTTTGTGAAAGAAGTATAAAATAATCTGATTATACTTTTTGTCTCTCATCTGTTAGATATATCATCCGCTAGCTACAACACTACCATCAATAAGTAACTCCAGTTAATGTTGATTGTGATTCCTACTTTCTAAATATGTCAGGTTGACTGATTAATATAATTAATTATAACTTTAAATATGTTTTTTTATCTCTGTAAATACCTGTAACTTTTTTTGTTTGAATTTACTCTCTGTAAAATCAGATCGGCTTTGATCTCTAACGTCAAATCAACATTACAAAAAAATAGCGATGGGACACGTGGCCCTATAAATGCACATCATCTTTTATGATATATTAAATAAAATGGATTATATTACAAATTAATAAATTTATTAATTATCATTTAATAATTAGTGTTATTTTATAAAAAAAAAATATGAATAGAAATTAAAAGTGGAGTTTAAGAGTTTTTAGAAAACCCGTCTCTTTTGTGCCACAACGATTATTTTGTAACTTTTGATTTGACGTTAGAGACCAAAACCAATCGTCTCTGATATTATAGGGACTAAATCCAAATAAAAAAAACTTACAAGTACTAAAATCAAAAAGCACTACAAGAAATTTGATTTTTAGTGACAGCAAAAAAATGTAGGTAAAAGCAAAGAAACATGGCTATATCCCTCAACACATATACCAACAGACAAAATTTTCATGATCGATAATATGCCTATAGTTACCGCTCGGGTGTTATCACTATAAATTATTGTGACAGTTTTTTGCCAATTGGACAAACCACATAGCCTTTACCTACGGTGTACTAACTATTGGTTACAAAAGCACTATTTCAAATCAAATGGAGGCATATGGTTACAAAAAGCAAGCATGCAACAAATACAAAGTAAATGAAATTATACAAAGTCATGGCGAACAAACCACAAAAACAAAATAATTTTCGAATGCATAAAACACTTAATGTAAAACATAATAGAAAGGAAAAACATGGGGTAGTTAAACTCACATTGATTTCAAGAGAGTGACCATCAATGCCTATATGTTCCATTTATCATGTAATACCCATCAGTGACTAACAAGAAAGGTATCAAAACAATCAGTAGACACAATTTAAGAATTTGAACATCATCTATTTCTTGCAAGTTGTAGTCATCGGGGAACTTCTCATCAGTCTCCCTACTCTTTTAAAATTAAATAAAAAATATAAAAAGGTAGAATATTAGCCATCAATACACAACAAAGTTTTAAACAATTTCAATTGTTATCATAACTGCTCTTTTTTGTTGGCATGACAATGGCAGGGAATTATCATCCACTCATCACAACAAATACACTTTCTTGATTAAATAATGATTAAGTGATGGCGAGGAACATCAATAGAAAGATTAAGTTCAACTAATAGACAACCAACAATTTATATATTAGATTTAGAAAGCAATGATTGAGTCATTAGTTACGTGATTCTAAATGGCTATATTGCTTATAACAACATCATGTGAAGAAGAAAATTCTTGACAACTCCATTTTCTTCATTAAGTAAGAAGATAAAAGTTGGAGGATGAAATCCTAAATAAAGACTTGATCATAATTTAAAGGTAGCTTCTTACCTAAATCATTTATCGTCGCAGTCCCCACATGATTGCCTCAATAAGTTTCAATAGTATCCAACAATAACATCCAAGCTTGTTTTCCCTCATTCAACCGAAACTCTCCTTCTTTTACAACATTTTCTTCATCTTTATAAAGTACAAACGTTTCCCACCACTAATGGCTTCACATTCATGTCGTCCTGCATATAAATCATCTCAAGACTATTGTCATTGACATGGGTCTTAATGGAAGTTGAATAATTTTGAAACTTAAATCCCTCATTTTGAAGTTGAGTATTTTTTTATCTTAAACTAAAAGACATCAAAGTGGTTGAAATCAAATAGGGTGAGTCAAAAAATTTCAACACAAGACAAACAATTCTAAATTCAAACTCTAACATAAGATAAAAAATGTTAAAGATAAATTACTTAATAACAATAAGTGTTAAATCTCATATTAGAAAAAATAAATGTTAGGGTTTTTGAAATTGAAGATTTTGGGTTTCTACACAATCTGTCGAAAAAAAGGTGGAGAAATCATCCAAAATGTGAAGACCAAGAATAGCAGCAACAAGGAACAAAGAAGTTGGCGGTGGTATGCTCACAAATGGTGGAGGGAAACCGAAACGCGAAAACATGAGAATTATAGAGGCATAAAGATGAGATAGCACATTCAATGACGACCAAAGATGGCCTTCAATGATGACGACAAGTTTTGAAGGATACAAGACAATTGAGTATTTCTTATTTTATTTAGATAGGAAATGAATGGGAAAAGTTTCTTATTTTATTTAGACAAATGTGTCTATGAGATACTAAACCCATGGTTCATTGTATCTGTAGATATATGACACCTATACCTTTAATTTTAAGGGATGTAACTAAGAGCAATGACACTTATACCTTCAATTTTAAGGGATGTAACTAAAAGCAACCGTAGGTATCTACTCAATAACTACAAAAGGATTTGTCAACAAAAATAAAAAATAAACAAAGGCGATTATATTTTTCTGTTTGATAATGAGGGAGATATTATTCTCACTTATTTTTAGAATATAATATTTTGCTTGGTGAAATTAAAACACTTTATAAGAAAAGAAATAGTAGTAGCATCATAATATAATTAATAGAAAAATTCTATGGTACAATCAAAAATAGTAGCAACATAATATAATTAATTTAAATTATATGAGAAATAGAGATCCTTTTAATATCATCAATCAATAAATGAGAAAACATCTCCGGAGAACGATCATAAAAGGTCTATTCATTAGACGTTATACGCTGATTCAAAATAAGGGACATCGAAAGAAATTTAAGCAATTCCATGACACCAAAATAACTTTACTAATTTATTTTTATGGGTGTTAATTTTTATTTCCATTTCATTGTGTATATTTTAGCATAATGAACTGAAATTTAAAACTTATGTAATATTATTAAATATATAACAATGCAAGTAAGATTTCTACAATTTGTACAATCATAGACACCTTATTTATGATTATGGAATATATTTCATTGTCATAAAAAAATTTTGTTAAACTTTTAATGTTTTCAAGCATCAATTGTCATTTGGATATTTGTAGACAATTTCACAATTTTGAACTTTTTGATCTCTTAGTAATATACACCGATAAATAATTAATTCTTTCACTAAATCTTAGTTCTACAATATTAAAATAATTTTATATCTCCGAACTCAACCTCTAACATGTTAATATTTTACAACATATTAATTAATAAAATAATTTTTACTCAAAATTAACACTTTTAACTCTAAAAAAAAGATTAATTTTACATATTAACCCATGCAACATGCGAGTATACATCTAATTTTATATTATTATTGAATAAATTGTACTCTTTCGTCAAAAGATATATAGTACAGTTGTTTAAAAAATTAAAAGTATGAAATATGTCTCCAAAATGTTCTCTGAATCATGATCTTGCTCATAATCTTTAGTTAGAGTTACATATAATATTGCAAAAAGAGACATAAAACATAGACTACAAGCAAAATGATTAAAATTAGAGTGGATGTTTCTGCCACACTCAAATATTAGATTGGAAGTTAAATGAACTAACAAAAATATACTCAACCATTCAAAACAAATCTAATTCAACCATTCATACAGCATAAACCAATAAAGCATAGAGTGAAAAGATACATTTTTGATTAGAAGTGTCGTGATACAGAGCCTCTGATGAATCTATTCTTGAAAATATCTCTCCATAAACAAAACATAATTGTTAATGACAAACATATGGATGCACTTAAATGCTCATCTTCCTTTCAAAAAGCCATTTATTACCAATTCATCTGTTACCTAAACAAGTGAACTTATACTCACAGGAATGCTTCACAATTCATAGTAACTCGTAAAAACTATAAAAAAAAAAAACTAAAGTTGTGTTTAAGTTTTGTTGTGGCTTATTGGTCTAGTCAACAAGTGCATTAAAATGTCTTTCTGGTTAGTCAATTAGCTAGTTAGTTACAATGTTTATTATAGTGCTACGTATAGTAGATTATATCTCACATTGAATTGGACTATAAAAATTCATTTGTAATATGTACACGAATAAGTGAATTGAAAGCAATAAAGTTTGATCAGAGTGATGAAAGTTTTGGGTGCCTTGTTCGAAGCCTAATCACCAAAAGTATCTTCAGTTTTGTTTAATTATGTTTTCTGCCATCTTTATCAACAATCTTGAAGTGAATTAGTGAAGTTTCTCAACAAATTGACGAGGTGAACATGAATCAGTCATGAGTTCAACAAAATTTGAGATAAAAAAATTCACTAGTTTGAATGACTTTGAATTATGGCATTTGAAGAAGTCGATTGGTCTTGTTCAACATGGTTTGTTAGAGGCGTTGAAGACAGCATTACTAATCGAGAAAGTTCATAGTGCAATTATCATGAGCCTTTGAGATTAAGTTCTAAGACAATGAACAACAAAGAAGACTGCTGCAAGAATTTGGGTCAAAATCAAAGGACTCTAGAGGACAAAATATTTAGTAAATTTTCTCTATCTCAAGTTTTTTATGTTTTCTTTCGGTTGTAATCTTATTAATATTATTTTAGTATTTATTTAAACATTTATAAAATATAATAACTGTACACTCCTATTTCAAAAAAATAAAAAATTAACTACTCACGCATTCCCTATAAACTGTTCAATTATGGATTTCTTCGACAATTTTTCATCTTCTTTGATTTTTTTTATTGGATTCATATTCTTTGTTATCATTATCAAAGAGATAAATTATATTTTCACGTAAGAATCTAAATATAACATAACTCAAAACATAAATTGAAAAGATGAACAAGTGATATTTTTTTTGAGTTTCGGAAAACTATTTTTAAAATAATTTTCAGCCACCGAAGATATTACTTGATTGAGTCGCAAACTATGTCGCTATCTTTAAGATATTTCACAGCACTGTTCAAAATTGTGCAAGATAATTAAAATTGTATCATTATTCTACTAGACCGTAGAAAACCGTTCTAAAATTATACCCTCAATATAGCTATAATGACCACTATAAAAATATGGTTCTTAAGACCACTCATATATTGAAGGGATTACGGCACAAAAATCACTCTAAAAGGACAGTGGTATAAGGACCGCTCAAAAATTGAAGGGACAGAAAAAAAAAATGGAGAAGTGACTCAGAAAAGTATAACTCCACTTCAACCCTAAAGTGACTCCTATAACTTTTGAAGAATCTGGTCTGAGGCTCTTGTTCCCATCACTTAAAGCTACCACTGCATTTTTTTAAGACGCTAAGAGCGAGGTCCACAAAGTAGAACTATCCTCCTAACTAATTCTTGGCATCCCAATCCCTTTTATCAACGGTCGATTTTACATACCCACTAAGAAATGATGAGAGAAGTAGCGAACAATTTCCTATCGAACATCAGCTACCTCTTCTACCCACACATTCTCCACAAATAACGCAAAAATCAAGTTATTTTTCTCCCTCGCCTCTTCACACAAGAGTGAAGATAGCCTGTATTTGTGTCCCTTTCTTGGAACCACCTCGATCTTGATCTTTGAAAGACCTGAGAGTCTTTAGATTTTAGAAGCTCTCAAAGATTAGCCAAAACCATGTTCCTAGTTGCAATCTCCTCTATTGAAATATTGGACGCTCCCGCCTTAACATCCAATACTTTGATATCCTCAACAAGTCCTTCGATCTTAAGATCAAAGTTCCCAAAAACCTTTTTATTCCATCTTTCAAGGTCCCCTTTAAGCGCCTTCACCTTCTTCTTAAGAATAAAGACCACCATACTTAAGGAAATTGACCTAACACAACTCTTGGTGACCAACTCATGAACGCTCTTAGTGACCAACACTTGATGGAAATACCCCACATATCCAACCAGCCCCTGGATACGATCAAGTGGCCCTGTCGTTAGGTTGGAACCACGTAAAGCGCTTACCTAGTGGGGGAAGATGCACAAGCCCTACATTTGAAATAAAACTACCAAACTTGTTAATCTCAATAAGCGCGTTCTTCCCATGTACCCCAATAACACTCCTTTCTTCCGCTTTCAGAAAGAACCGAGTGAAAATCCCTAAGCATACGCCAAACATTATCCTCTAAGGAATCCTTAATCCTAACTAAGTTGCTCCACATAATTCTCTTATCAGATAAAGCACATTTGGAATAACTATTGACCATAAGGAAATGCGGTCTAAGAGTCCCCATTCCATACACACCCCTAGAAACCCAACTCTAGAGAAAGAAAAAATTGAGGTCCCTTTAGACTTACACTTGATAGAGAAAAGTTCCCTACTATTCTCTGTTGTCAGGGTAAAATTAAATCCAGTCACAAAATGAATTTTCTCAAATAAAATAACAAAGGACGCCATCAACAATTTCTAGCATAGCTTTTTAGAAAGCCAAAAAAATTAAGATGATTAGAAATTATTATCTCTTGAATTTTATTCTTCTTCTTCCTACCGTCCAACCCTCTAATATTGACGGACCTAATAATCATTGGTCAAACTATGTGGACTCCCTATGGACCTCTCCCATACAATACCTTTCCTTAAGGTCAACAATTTTTTTCCCTCGTAAAAAGTTTTTACATTAGTAACATTGTGTGTCTCACTAGTACCCCACCGAAGCTAATTTCAGGTGACGATAAAAAAGGAGCAACCAATGCAGGAAAAAAAACAGTCAAGTTAATTAAGATCTGGAGTGTTCCTTACCTCCATCAGAGTGGAAATTAGATTACCTACCTTTAGAATGAGGTCAACATAAAAAAAGTGGAAAGGACTTACCTTGATCATTTTGGTGCACATGGTACATCCATTTTTTTGACATACCTCTCAAACATAATTAATGTCATGTGTTATTTTTCGCTTAAAAAAGTGTTTCAACAAAAGACAGGATTTATTATCAAGAGAAATTCAACGTACATTTTTTTACAAGCGTTATAAGTTATAATTAGGAGAAGTAGAAGGGTAGATATCAAAATAAGAATCCATTTTTCAACTTGGTTGAGCGTAAACTATGAATATTAAAATTTTATTTAGTTTTTTTTTATAAAAATATTTACTATAAATTTTCATTAATTAATTATTTTATATATGTTTTAAAATAATTAGGAGCAAAAACAATATGTCGAAGTATGCCGATCACAATCTGTGATTGTTTCATCCCATATTATTTATATATAAAAACACTTTTTAACTTGTTATCTTCAAATTTAGAAAAGAGACCCACAAAGGTTTGGAGTTGATATCAATATTATCAAGTTAGCTTTTCATTCATATTGCCCTTTTCTTAAAATTAAAATCCACAAAAGCACACTAATTTATAAATCTGGAAAAATAATTAACCTTTAAATGCTAGCCATTTAAAAATCTGGAAAACTTATTGTACATTGGATATTTATTTTTAAATATAAAAACACATTATAGATGATGTGGATTTGTACTAGATATTTATGATTAATTAAAGTGGTACGAATAGTTATTATATTTTATAATTGTTTTAATGATATTTAAATTTTATTCTTTTGAGTTATAATATTAAGCTATCTTTAATAAAAATAGAAAAATTCTCAAATACAAATCTACAACTTAGCAAATATATAAAAAAGTTAAAGTATCAACTTATCAACTCTTTTACTTTTATGAACTCTTTTACACGGTTCTCAAACTAGAAAGTTTCCTTTCACATATTAAGTAAACAAATACTCAATTCTAGTAAAATAAAGAGCATGCAATAGTATTTTTTTTTTTTTACAAAGCAAGCAATAGTAGCTAAATATGAATAAACTGTGTGTAATTGGTGGAGGATTTCTTGTGGTCCAAAACAAATGTTTCACATGTTGAGAGAGATTTTGGATTTGATGGGTTGTATTGATGTCTTTGGGCATACCATTGTATATATCTCAGTGAGTTGGATTGCAATTAATTATTATTAATAAGAACATTTATTAAAAAAATTCAAATTTTATTTTTAGACGGAGACCATATTAGACTATCCTTATTTTTAATAAGAAAATTTTGGACAAATATTTTGGTCGAAGAAATATACGAACTATCTAATATAGGCAAACAATATTTTAGAAAAGTGTCCCAAACATATTTTGGAATTTATTATATGGAGGTAAATTTCATCCAATATTCTTTATATAGACAAACACTAATCTAATAAATCTTTTAGCCAAGATAATTATCTTCAAAGTTAGAAAAGTGTCCTACAATATTTTGAAATTTATTATAGCCAGGTTAATTTTTCTAGTCCCCCACCCTACGCTATACTCTGGTTTGCATGGAAGTATGGAAAGCTTGAGATGCATCAAACCAATTTTTTCAATTGTTGAGAGAGGTTAAAGTAAAGTACACAATGAAATGAAGAAAAAGGCAAAGGAGATTGATATACATGGATCAATTATGAGAGTGATATAAATAAAAGAGGAAGAACAATTTCAAATTAAAGTCTTACACTATACAAATTAAGCTCTTGCTTAATCTCACTCCACTTTTCCTATCCTTCTACTCTCCAATTGGACTTGATTTCAACAACACTCAACTTGATCCTTTCATAACTCCCAACACTCATTCATTTCCTAATTGATTTCAACAACACTCAACTTGATCCTTGCTTATTATCATATATTATTATAATATGCATGTCACTACCAACACTCATTCATTTCCTAATTGATTATTCTACACATTGATATACATGAAATACTGAATTAATTTGTTTGTTTAGACATGGGAGAAGTCTATAATTTGTATTATACTTATATAATAACATTCAAATTCCAATTAGTTTTTTTTTTCTTTTCTATATATCTTAGATATTTTATATAATTCTCTAATTAAGATAATTTTTATGCTTGTTTATATTTATTTATTATCAAAATAGACTACTAATAAAGAAACGACAAATATCTTATTAAAGAAATGATAAATATATTTTATTTTCCCTCTTACCCTAAAAGAATGCAGTTTTATACTTTTGTTATATAAAAGTAAACATGCCATTATTGCAACTTTCAAGTATTATCATTCATTTGGTTCAAAATTATTTTTTTTACTTGTTGCATGTCATGAAGCCCAAAAATATTTGTTTTTTTCACTTTTTCTTTGTAACTCAATATTTCAATTACCACTCTAGGTAGGACAATCCATTGGTGACATGCATTTCCTAGTCACCAAGGTAAAAAACTCTATGTGAATAGTATAGTATTAATGCATGATATTGATAGTAATTGCCAAATGATGTAAAAGTCGAATTCATTTCATACATGGATGGATGATGGCAATGCTAAAGCAAAAGAAAGCACTAATTGTAAGATTCTATCTTCACACTTAATACTAAAGCAATGAAAACACCCTCGCACAATTGGGTGCATCTTCTTGCTCTATAAATACACAATCTTCCCTTCACAATTCTCATAACTCCACTTCTCTAAACTTCACTTCACATGCATGATATATTGATAGTAATAGCTCACTCACCTTCTTCCTCTATATTATATACACATGCTTAATTTGCTCTATACATCACTTTTCTATAGATATACCTACGCACTTCTCCCTCCATATTTATATAACCTTTCATGTAGTCCATCAATTTACGAGTCTCAAAAAATATTTTTTTTATTAAAATATAATATATTAAGACCAAACACTCCACCACTTTCATAAAAAAATCCCTGACATATCCATTTCTTCTCCATCTACGCTTGAAATCTGTTGCTACTTATAATTCTCTTGTTGTCCACTTAGAAGCACATTAACAAAATTTACTCACCTAAGCTTTCATTAGTCTTTTATTTCTTGTTGTTATTTACTAATAATTTTCTTTGTTTTCAGATATTTGATAATCCTTATAATTTGTTGCATTAACAAGATCCTTAATCAATTTCTATTACAAGTATGTCACTAATGAAAAACACTATTTTCTTTGTTCTTTATAGAGAAGAATCAAAAATCAAAATATCTTTTATTGTTTTCATTTGTTAGTTTCAAAAACAATAAAAGTGAGAATAGTTTTGGTCCTTTAGAAAATAGTTTTTAAGAAGCAGATTAAAACGTTTTTTTCTTTTGTAGATTTTTAAAAACAAAAATTGTTTGAAAAACTGTTAAGAGGGTTTAGCTTTGCTGTTTCTTTTGCCTTTTATTTTAGTTTAGTTATTTGTT
>JBBPBP010009778.1:40196790-40210673 GCA_037974735.1 Cicer chorassanicum | reverse complement strand
TATATTAATTACTAAATCATAATAAATATATATAAAATCACAATGCCACAACAAGTATATAAAAATAAAGGAAATCAAACACAATATTATTACTATCCCAAGATAATTGTTTATAAAATAAATAACTAAAATAGGAGATACTTATAATTAATTAAAATATAAATATGTGCACATTTAACATTAGTCAAACATACAAGGAAATATCACAATAATTACAAACGTACATATACACGTAAAATCTTCTAAAATCTTATTTTTATTTTTATTTTTTTAAAATATTACACTAAAACACTATTTAGAAAAATATATAAAATGTAATATTTGTTATTTAGATTACTCGTGTAGTCCAATATGTATAATAGTAGCACGCAATCTAAAGCACCCATATAACGAAAACGAATCACGAAATTTATCACATATATTCTAAAATAATTTTAACACCAAATTAATTATTTAAAATCATATTTCATTATTAAAATAGTTTATTATAAAATTTGGGGTGTTACATGATCAGGCTCATAATTCATAATGATTCGGTAGACTCATACAATATTGTAAAAAGAGACACAAAATATAGAATACAAACAAAAATATTAAAAGTGTAAATTTAATTTGGCCACACTCAATTGCACACAATCATTCTTGTTCCTATCAAGAAGATGAGGAACAAAAATATAATTTGTGAGAGAAGGCCAATGGAGTTAAAAATATGGTTTAAATATGTTTTTGGTCCCTGTAAATATAACATTTTTTGATTTTGGTCCTCGTAATTTTTTTTTTGTTTACATCCCTGTAATATCAAAAAATATTATTTTTGGTCCTTAACGTTAAGTGGACGTTACAAAAACGTTAATTGACAAAGAGAAACAGTTTTTGGTCGTTGTAAATATAACACTTTTCAGTTTTAGTCCTTAAAAAATATTTTTTTGAATTTCATCCCTGCAATATTCAAAAATCTCTTTAAATATAAAATAACATACAAATTGATATTTATTAATAATAAACTTATGCTCTACGTCACTTTGTTCGACACTTTGTTCGATATACGCACACCCTCACAAAAAATTAACATTTCATTAATGTAAATATAATATATCAAGACCAACACAACATCACTTCCATCATATATTCCATAACATAACCATCTCTTCTAGTTCCATCTACACTAAAAAAAACATCTTGCTACAACTCCATCTTCTTATATGTTATCATTATAATTGTTAAAAAGGACACTCATTGCTCTGTTTTTTCACGAACATAACTTAGTTATTACAAAATAATTATTAGTATTTTGTGACTAGACTTATAATAAGATTCAAAGTGCAATTAATTTTGTTTTTTAATTTGAGCTTTAATATTTTATATTATCTCTTATTAATAAAAATAAATATAATGTAGTAATTAAGATCTAAATTAAATATAATCGATTGTATTAAACGGTGGTTTTTTTTTACTCAAAAGTGCTTATAGTATTTCGTTAACAATAACATTATGAATACAAGTTGGAAAATCAGTAAAACTATATAGGGACTAGCTACAGATGTTGTAACACCCAAAGTTTTATAATAAACTATTTTATTAATAAAATAATAATAATTAATTTGGTGTTTATATTATTTTAGAATATATGTAGATCAGTTTTATGATTAATTTTCTTCATATGTGTGTTTTCTATGATGTGTTAATTTTATACATATTGGACTAAATGAGTAATATAAATAACAATTATTATATTTTATTATTTTATATACTTTTCTAAAGATAATAGTACTTTAGTGTACACATTTTAAAGAATAAGATTTTAAGCGATTTTATGTGTATTTGCGTTTTCGTAGTTAATGCGATATTTTTTTGTATGTTTGACTAATATTAAATGTACACATATTTATATAATATTATTATTGCTAAGTATTTCCTATTTTGGTAATTTATTTTATAAATAATTATATTGAGATGATAGTAATATTGTGTTTGATTTCCTTTATTTTTATATACTTGTTATGACATTGCGATTTTATATATATATTTATTATGATTTAGTAATTAATATAAAGTGTTGATGTTAAATTTATTTATTTTATAATTTCGACTATTCTCTAACAATTGAATAATTATTAATTTCGTTTTAACAAAATAAAAGTAGTAAAAGTAAAACATAAAATAAACGATGAGACTAATGGGTTTGATCCATGTGTGTTGAAGGGTTTAAGTGTTAACAAAATAAAATAAATAAGAAAGGGAGCTCAAAAGATGCTGTAGCCGCTTGGAAGGAGGAGGAAATCAGGAAACAGAACAAACTAGACTATCGTTTGGCACCGATCATCGATAACTGTCCCATAAAACTCCATCCATTTTCTTTCATCCAAATTTCAGTATTTTGTTTAATTCATTTAGCTCGTCAATTAAACTCACTTTCCTAGATTTTTAACCATCCCAATTTCTCTCTAAAATACTCGACTTCTCCGTTTGTGGAATTCTTTATTTTGCACCGTTCTTTTTCACCGTAAATTTGATTTGAGTGAAACCAACGCCAAAACGATCGTGTGAAAGGTGGCTATATTATCCACTGATTGGTTTTCTGACTTATGGTAAGTTTTCTTGACCGAATTTCAAAATTTAGTTTATAGAGTGTCTTCTCATAATTTAGTTTTTATGTTTATCCATAAACTATTGAGTTAGATCGATTAAAGGACTAAGAGTCAAAGAACAAAGGTTGTTTGCTCGTAGAATCGTATTTGTGTGTGAAAGTGTCAAAATAAGGTAAGATGTGAGAGATCGTTTGAATTCATGAGTATAATATATTGTGAGATGAATGAGACAACCGTATTTTCCAACGATTCATTTGACACTCGCTACGTACGGCAGTTGCCCTTTGAGGGATAAATTAATGTGCAAATATGGAAATTATGAGATTAAAATGTGGAATATAATATTTGTGAGGTGTTGATTGATTTAATTTCTTTAAATGTGTGGTATTTGATATTATTGTGATATTGAGTGTCGAATGAATTTTATGTATATGTTTAATTAGATGAGTTTATGTGATGTGATAATAAAATATGGATGTGTTGTGATAATTTTATGTGATGATGATGATGTATGATTAATAATTGTGATGTTATAAATTTGTGATAAGTTTATGTGATGATGATGATGTATGATTAATGATAGTGATGTTATAAATTTGTGATGAGAATATTGATGTAACCCAATATTTGATGAAATTGTGGTGATTCCAATTTGTGTTTGAGATGACGGCCTTAATGGAGATTATTGAGAATTTTTGAAGTGGAGATTATTTTGCCATCATATAGGTAGAGCCTGACAAGCCTGGTGATTTCGGGGAAGTACAACTGAATTGAGCTTAATCGTGACGGTCTACTGTTGAGGTATTCGGGTGGGGAGCCTCGTCTGCAAAAGAGGTTTAGCACTATAAAGACTCCTCCAAACATATCTTGGATTGTAACCAAGGTTAGCAAACAAAAAATCGTTTTGGGGAAAATATTTATCTTTGAAAACACGAGTGACAAGGCTGTTTAGGTTAGATAACAACCTTCAACCTTTTTACCAAGCATAAAGAGATTGAAAGCACTAATATTTTTGAAACTCACACCCTCATCGCGTTTAGGTATTGCAAGCTTCTCGTACTTTAACCAATTGACGCCTTCATCATGTCCTCCATTTTTGCCCCACCAAAATCAATTCATCATTTTTTTCAATATCATCCCCTAAAGCAGGGGGTAGTCGGAATGTGCTCATTACATATGACATAATACCTTAAAGAACATATATATTTAGGACTTCTCGACCTGCTTAGGAGAGACTTTTACTACTCTTTGTGCTGATCTTCCGCCAAACTCTGTCCTTAATGAATTTGAAAGAATTTTTTTACTTCTACCAAATATTGAGGATAGTCCTAAATATTTTACAGTCCCTAATACCAAGAGCACACCTAGAAGGTCCGTAATCATACCATTCAAGTCTTCATTCACATTTCTACTACAAAACACCTTTTTTTTTTTTGCAAATTTATAGTTTGATCTTACGCAACTTTGTAAACAAACAAAATATTTTTCAGTCTCTACTTCTCTAATAGATGCTCTAAATAACAAGAAGCAATCATCTGCAAACACAAGGTCTGAAATAACTAGGCATTTCAACACACTTTGATCCGTGGAGGTCACCACAACTTTCTGCCTTTTTGATTAAGAGCATTTTAGCACATAAGATGAATAGATACGACGATAATGGATCAGCTTGTTGAAGACCTCTTCCTGGGATAATAGGATCAAAACCATAATTATTTAATATGACATTGTATTCTACTGACTCAACACAAAGCATAATCTAATTTGTCCACTGATTTGAAAAACCCACAGTAGTCAACACCTCTCGAAACGTAACTGCAATTAATGTCGTCATAACTTTGTTGGTATCTAGTTTCAATGCGACGTCACCAACTCTACCACAGGTCTTGGTTTTCATGTGATGAAAAATTTCAAGTGCTGACATTGCATTGTCAAATATGGACCTATTTGTTACAAAAGCTGATTGGTGATCAAATACACATTGATGTATAACATGTTTTAATCTGTTGCAAGAACCTTCACCACAATCTTATAAATCACATAACAAAGAGCGATAGGCCGCCAATCTTTTATGGTCTTCTGTTCATCACCTTTCAAGATGATAAATATATTGGAAATATTAAGAGTACTATGAAATACACATTCATGAAAAATTTCACTGCCACATTCTCCTATCGCGTTTATGTATTGCAAGCTTGTTCCACTTTAGCCAATTGACACCTCTATCATGTCCTCCATTTTTGGTCCACCAAAATTAATTAATAAATTGTTTCAATATCATCCCCTAAAGCAGGGGGTAGCAAGAATATGCTTATTACATAAGACATAATAGCTTAGAGAACATATTTATTTAGGACTTCTCGACCTGCCTAGGAGAGACTTTTACTACTCCATGAGTTGATCTTCCGGCAAACTTTTTCCTTAATGAATTTGAAAGATATTTTTTACTTCTACCGAATATTGAGGATTATCCCAAGTATTTTGCAGTCCCTAATACCAAGAGCACACCTAGCAGGTTCGTAATCATACCATTCAAGTCTTCATTCACATTTTTGATCCGACGTAGCTTTGTAAACAAACAAAATATTTGATACGACGTAGCTTTGTAAACAAACAAAATATTTTTCATAGTCTCTACTTCTCTAATAGATGCTCTAAAGAACAAAAAGCAGTCATCTGTAAATAGAAGGTGTGAAATAACTTGGGCATTTCGACACATTTTTACTCTATAGAGGTCACCACACTTTTTGCCTTTTTTATTAACGCTGATAGCCTTTTAGCACATAAAATGAATAGATACGAATAGAATGGATCACCTTGTCAAAGACCTCTTCTTGGGATAATAGGACCAACACAATCATTATTCATTATGACATTGTATTCTACTGACTCAACACAAAGCACAATCCAATTCACCCACTGATTTGAAAAACCCAAAGTAGTCAACACCTCTTGAAGATAACCGTAATCAATGCGGTCACAAACTTTGTTGGTATCCAGTTTCAATGTGACGTCACCAACTCTACCACGAGTCTTGGTTATCATGTGATGAACAATTTCAAGTGTTGACATTGGATTGTCAAGTATGGACCTATTTGGCACAAAAGCTGATTGGTTATCAGATACACATTTATACATAACATGTTTTAATTTGTTTTCAAGAATATTTGTCACAATCTTATAAATCACATTACAAAGAGCTATAGGTCGTCAATCTTTCATGGTCTTCTATTCATCACCTTTCGGGATCTGAGCTGTATTGGCAATATTTAGTGTACTGGGAAATACACTTGTCATAAGCTATGCAGAACATTCTTGAAAAACAGCTTCTTTGAATTGTTCTATTAGAAAAGGAGAAAGCATCTTATCATTATCTTCTGCATCTATAACATATGAAAGAGCATTCAAAGCAGGAGCATGAACACTTTGTTTGTGTTAATAAAGAGTAGTAAAATAGTCTCTAGCAACACGACATGACTCACTATGTTTGGTGAGCTGATTCCCATTATCACCTTAAGAAAAATAATATGATTTACCTTACGTCTAGATGTGGCAACCACATGAAAAATTTAGTATTTAGGTCCCCTTCCTTAAACCATAATGATTTAGCTTGTTGTCGCCAAAAAGTGTTTTCCCTAACTATTTGTGTAGTATTTGCTTCCTCAAAAAATTAAACATTGCTGCATTTATGTCGCTACCCAATTGACACCCTTTTTCCAAGGCTTTCCAACATTGTGTGATTTCTTGAAGAGACTTATAACAGTTAGTTCTACCCTAAGCCTCCATATCATTAGCACAAGTTTCTAGTTTAACTAGAAGATCCATATAGGAGTTAAAACCCACCGTGATCGAACAAAATCATCAAACTCATTTTCAAGTAAGCATGCATTTTCAAATTTAACTGTACGAGAAGTAGAACATGTTGGTCTTCTTCCCACGTGTCGCAATAACCAAGGGTAATGATATGAAACCAGAGCTACTAGAATTTCACGATTTGCATTGGGGAAAATTTGCTGCCACAAAGAATTAGCCAAAGCAAGATCCAATCGTTCCTCCACAGCTCGTACAGTTTCCAAACTCTTAAACCACGTAAAAGGGTAACCATCCATATACACATCAGTCAACTCAAAGTCGGACACTGCTTGTCATAAGCCATTTATTAACCACTGCGCTCGATCCACTCTACCTGTAACGCCCCAGATTTTTTTTTGATCCAAACCGTTACTTGAAAACATATTGTTTAGAAGATTTATGATAATTTTTTTTTTCTAACTACCTGACCTTTATTCATGCAAATAATTAGTAACAACCACATTTATTTAATTTTATTAAGAAAAGGTTTATTCAAGACTATAACAAGAAAAACAATAATTCCTAACGGAAAGGAACCCACTTCCGTATTTCTAGAATCCTAGTGCATTTTAAAAGTTGGTGACAAAACTTTTAAAAATAAACTTAGAAATATCGCGACAACTCTATCATTACAAAATTGTATTGAAAACCCATTTTTATCCCCCGTGTCGCCGCACATTAATACTCATCAACTACTCTTGAATCTCCTCGAACTCATTAGTACCTAAAATGTTGTTGTAAGGGTCACTTTTATCCATCATCCACATCAAACCAAAGTTAAACATATAGAACAATAACACAAAATATATAAGAGTAAAAACTTCCAATTTAAAAGAAAAATACACAAACCAATAAATTGCATAACAAAAATATATACATGATGCATGCTCCTAAAACTATATGATCCGGATATACCTGCCACTAAGGCAACTTCCACACAGAAAAATCACCCATACCCATGGGGATAACCTGCCACTAAGGCAACTTCCACACAGATCACCCATACCAATGGGGAAAAACCTGCCACTAAGGCAACTTCCACGAAGATGCATATGCTATGACATGATATGATGATATATTATCAAGAGATATATGTCCACAGAGCCCACTAAGAATCATGTCATAAGCATTCAAATCACTTTTCAAAATCATCATTTTATTCACATATCACTAAGATCACATATCCATAACAAATAATCATGAAAATCATCACTTTCACCACATACACACAAAAATCAAGATTTGGTATCATACACACCATAAAGATTAACACGTTAACATATATAACAACAAGATTCAACTCCAACTCATACATCATCATAAAACTTTGTCACATATAACATACAAATTCCACTATTCTTTCATATTCATTATAAAAATTAAAACTTTATTATATATAACATAGAATTCATACTTTACTTCATATTCGCCATAAAAATCAAAACTTCATCACATATAACATCAAAATTCATACTTTACTTCTTAAAAATCATATATATAATAACTTAACACAAAGGATTGGAGTTTCGTTATTTTAATTCATTAGTCTACATATTATTCCTTTCAAAAGTAAGCAATCACAATTATTTATTTCATGTCATCCAACCAACGGTCTAACTATAATTTGTGTGGGGAAAAGCCCTTACCTTGGCCGCTTTCCTTCCTAGTACAAATCTCTAAGCCCCACAAAGTTGTTCACAAGGGAAAAGAAGTTTCAAGCTTTTTGATGTAAGAAGAAGAAGAAGAAGTGATGGTGGCTAGAATTTTTGTATTCTTTACAGAATCTTGTTTGTAAAGGGTTTGTGAAATAAGGTTTGTAATTGTGGCTAGGGTTTCAATATTCCTTTCTATTTAAAGTGAATATTATTGAGTAGATAGTGTTGGGCCTGAATAAAGAATAGAAGAGAGAAAATATTATTATTATTATTATTATTATTATTATTATTATTATTATTATTATTATTATTATTATTTTTAGTTAACTTCATCAAAACAAGGTATAAACTCTCAGCCCAACTTTCTACTCATACAGATGGATTGTGTGACACCAAGCCACAACCCTTAGCTCAAATTCTTCTTGCCTTAGAGATAAAAATACATCTACTAAATAATCCTTACTAACAACTTTACCACAATAAGTCGAACAAGGCGAATAATTACCACACCAAATTTAATATTAGAAAATATATATTTATAGATCCAAATTATTTTAATTAATAATTTTAGAGGATGTTACACTACCCTTTTTGTCTTTTAAAGACCAGATGTCATTAAAATCCACAATTATGCACCCAGTCAACTCAGAGTCGAATCAGATGTCTTTTATAGAAATTAAAATCTTATTTAGCCCTCAAATCAAATTTTCGCCACTGAACAAACACGTTTAAAATAAATTAATTAACATTATTCATTAATTTGTTGGAATTTTAACACTAACTAAAAAGTATATATACAAGTTATAGAAAATATCAATATTTCAAGAGAAATCATGAACGGCGTACCTTTAGAATTCGAGAGAGAGATCGCACTTGAGAGAATAAACATGAGTGATGCACTAACCTCATTCCTATATAGAATTTAGAGTGTTCTCAACAATGAGTTAACCGTATAATGAGACAACGATTAAATAGTTAAATGACTTAATGAAAAAATCTCTCATTAGACTTAATAGAATGATTCAATGGTCCATCATGATGCATTCAAAAATATAACTCAATACATATTTATCAATTAATTAGTACTTAATAACTATATACCATAATTTATATTTAATAATAATTCCCAATAATTGATTATTATCAATCTTATAGTTATAATTAATATTCTAACATATAATTAACCAACTCTCCAACTAAAAACCATTACTTTGAAAACATATAGAAAGCTAAAAATAATTTAATGATTTAACATTTATAAACAAAAATTAACTCAACTTAAATGATTTAGTATCATTTTATTTAAGTTTTCATCAGAAGTTAATGTTCCTTAAAATAAAATAATAAGAGGTTTTAAGTTACCAATATTACAAGAAACTCCACTCTATATGAGCACAAAATCTACTATTTATAACTTCTTATAACTTATTACCTGGAATTGAATGAACTAACACAAAACTATTGAGTTTTAATATGATCAAAATTTTGAAGTTTGGCCTCTTCTAATAATATATACAAGGTACAATTATTGATAGAGAATGCTAATACGAATATAGAACCCTCATAGAAAAAAAAATAAAAATATCACATGATATGTCAGAAACTTAACCAAGTATATATTTCTACTTGAATTATTGGTGGAGAATACTAATACTAGTATAGAGTCACATAAAAATTATAAATTATCACATGACAAAGTCAGAAAATCAAGTAAGTATATATTTTTACTTCAATTAATAGTACAAAAATCCATAAGACCAATGTAGTCGGTAAATATTTATATCACAAAAAAAAAGTAAGTATTTATTAACCATACTTTATTAGGTTTGTCTTTTTTTAAATAAGTTTTATTATTCTCATTCTTATTAGCCACTACTGCACATGCAAATACTACACTTAAAATGAAAAGTATTTTTGTCTTTGCAAAAGTATTTTTGTCTTTGCAGTTCACAAAAAGTGTATTATTATTAGTGACATTGAATTTATCCATACTTGTTCGTTTCTTCATTTGAATAAAATCAAAAGTATTGCTACATATAACATGAAAAATGTAATTCAAAATTTTTATCTTCACACATAAAATTAATTAGGAGGCACTTATCCAAGTTACATTTTAATTCTTTTTTTCTCCTATTTTCATTACATTCTTTTTAATTTTATTTTCAATATTTAAAGTCTTCCAAATTTGTTGTTCTTCTAATCAATATGAATTTTGATGAAAGTAGGGTAATATTTTTGCCAAAAAAAAATTAAAGAACTAAACAAAATTGAAATTAAATAATGTGGATAGAATTTTATATAGATTAACCTATGCATTAAACAATAACAAAAGAGGTTTCTTAGGATGATGCCAAAATTTGATCACACACCAATAAAACTAGCACTTCACTCTCTTTTATCAATGAAACAAAATAATATTTTACAAAATTGATTAAAATAAATAATCAAAACCACAAAATGGGACAACCTTAGTTAATGCCATCTATCTCATGGTTTGTCCATTTCCAACCGTAGATCAAAAGCAAAAAATAATGTTAGAGAAATTTGCATTTGTAATTTTTGTTATTGTTTTTCAGACAAGGCAACCTAATTCACCTTTTTCTCTTATAGATTTTTTTAGTCAAAGATAGTTTAATTTAAAGTATGTCACGTATTAAATGTGAATAATTTTTTTGTCATAATTCAAATATTAGTTTCTCACGTTATAGGAATTTAACATCCGCTAGATCCAACTCCTAAAATTGTGTATAAGATTGTTTTGTATAGAGTAAAAATTGTATGTTATTTTATAGAGACTAAATTTAATAGGTGGATATTTAATAGACTCAAATTAAACACATTTCGCCCTTTTAAAAAATAACTAGCAAATTTGTATCTTCTTTTGTTTTCTCTCTCTTTGGAACTCACATTTATTTATTAAACCAACTTCTTTTTAAGAATCGAAGCAACTTATAAACTAAATAATTAAATAAAACATTATTTCAAAGCAAAGACAAAATTTGAGAGTACGTAACTCCTGCCATAATCTATCACTTGAATTTCCTAGCTAGCCAACAGGTATGATAGTAACAAAAATTACAAGTAATTAAATTTTAAGTTCTTTATTTGTGAACGAATTTTTTAAAATATTGTAAACATTCCAACAAAAAATAATTCAAAAATATATGTTTACTCAATAACATAAACTAAAACTGTGTATAAGACTGTTTTATAGGAATTAAAATTTATATGTTATTTTAGAGAGACTAAATTTAATAAATCAATATATTATAGACTCAAAACAAATTTAACCCTTTTAAAAAATAACTAACAAAATATTTATCTTATTTTGTTTTCTCTTTCTTTAGAACTTACATTTAACAAAATATTTATCTTATTTTGTTTTTAATTTCCTAGCTAACCAACAGGTATGATAGCAATGGTTTACTCACCAAGGGCTCTTTATCAATCTACCACTTTAGAAGGTGGAAACCACAATAGGACAATTTTGTTTTCTACTCTTTAATATATAATAAAAGATAGATTCTTTTATTCCAGCCAGAAAAGCAGCAATAAAAGAGGTTGAAATTTTGATGCACATGGAGTGGTGGAGGATAAAAATAAAGGAAATAAACACAGAGACTAATATTTAGCAATGTAGAGAAGAATAGGAAAAAAAGAAAAAATAGAGCTAAAAAAGGTGGGAATTTCAACTACCACAATGCATAATGTTACTTTGGAATTTATGAGCAAAAGCCCATATAACATATTCTTGTTCACATATATAAGGGATTTTATTAAATGGTTATTTTAATTCAATAATTATATTATATGGTTCTTGTTGTAAATAAAAAAGGGTAACATAGTAGTAGAGGTTTGGAATGTGAGGCCCCAGTCACGTGGCATGATAGAGGAGGACACTGTTATTCTCTTCCGTTTGTGTATTTGAATTTAAAGGATTTCAATTGTTGGAATTTATGTATAAGAGGTATTATAGTCTACTGCATCACTGTTCTACTGACATATGGGTAATGGGTTGATTCTGATTTCTGACAGAGTGGGGCCCAATTCCTAGCTGCAGCTTTAACAACCATACATACGAATCAAATTGGGTCAGTTATTTGATTCATGTGACCTACCTATCATGTCTCAGAATTCTTGGTAAATAAATTTAAAGCATAAGGTAGTATGCCACTATGCACTACGCAGTGAATAATTGACCCATAAAAAACTTAACTTAAATTGGTTAATCTTTTTTTTTTTTTAACTTGAAACAATTTTGGGCTAGGCTAAGACAATTAATATATGTTAACAGTGACTTTTCCAAAATTACATTGACTTCGGGATTTGTGTTGAAATTTCAAATGATAAATTTTGTCAAAATTCTAGTGGGAAAATCGTGATTCTAACAATCTCATTTCAATCAAATATGCACGAAAAACATTCCGTGTCTTAGAAAATTGTGAATGGTTAATTATAGTTTTGTCAAATTAATAACTGAAGAGATTATGGGAGTTTGTTCTAACTTCTTACAGAATTCTAAATTAAAGTGACAAGAACTTATATTAATAACATCTCCAATTCGGTGCTTTCATAAATTAGCAACTGATACAAATATTTTCAGTTGGACCTAATCTAAGTGGCAGGTTGAAAGTGCTAACCTTGAAATCAATCAACCATTTGACCAAAAGTATGAAAGTGCTAATTGTTTAAATTAAAAGTTGCTTAAAAATTACATCACTAAAGCTAATTGTGCATGAATTTTTAAATATGATGTAACATAGTAGAACCACTTATTAGTAGCTAATTAATCCAAAGCATGTTGCTTTAAAAAATTATCAATTCAATATGCTTTGAATAAACACTCTATATTATGGTCTCCTAAATGCAGTTGATATGCTAAAAAGACTACAAAGACATTTGAACACGGGTTGGAATCTGCAATATAATTTTGCTTTATATCAAGCATGTTTGAGTTTCGACACTAAACTTTTTCAAACTAAACAAATAAAATACTCCATGCTATTTGATGTATATAATATTTGTTAAGCATTATACAAACACAATTGTAAACATGAAAAGGTAAAGTTTGTTACTTTCCTCATTTTCTCAAACTAAGCCTTTTCTTACATTTGTTGTTCTTCTATTACATGTTTCTTTATTATCCTATAATATTGTAGTAATTAATGGGTCACTCACCTCTGTTCCTCTATATAAACTCTAACATTACTTCCATATTCTTTGCTACATCACTTTTCTTCTTAATTTTTTTCTTCCTCACACTTCTTCCTCTTCCTATCTATCCTTGTATTCATAGCAATCAATCTACCACATATACCTTATCAAACCACCACTTCCATCTACACTAAAAACCTCTAATTCACTCCATTTTTCTATCCTTCCACACATTCCTTTTTTCATATACTTGAGTTGATATATTTTTATATTTTACTATTGTGATAATATATATATATAGCTTTTTATCTACAAAATAGTTTTATCAATAATAAAAGTTGTCAAGACAAGACTCAAAAATAGTAGATGATCAATTTATTGAAAATAAATAAATTATTTATATTGAAAAAGATATTATAAACCTCTTCAATACAATATCAATTATGAATAATTTTAAGTGTTGTCGGGTTCATCTTTTCTAAATAGTTATTATTAGTTTTTATTTCTTCTGTGCTACTTTTTTGGAGTTAATTTTGTTTGATAGTTAAATTTAATATATTTATTTTAAAAGTATATTTAATTATTTTTCTTTGTATTTAGCTCCTTGTAAAATTAACACTCCTTTCGAAAATAA
>JBBPBP010009778.1:40162120-40173689 GCA_037974735.1 Cicer chorassanicum | reverse complement strand
GGTCTATTTGTTTTATGTTTTAGAAGATGAGGTCTAACTGCTTAAAAGTTTATCGTTTTGTCTAATAAAATATAATTTTCAAAATTATTTGTATATAATTTATTTTAAATACTATTTTAAAAATAATTAAAAAGTTAAATATTTAATATAGAATTTTATTGCTGTTTATTAAGTGAACAATTAATCAAATTAATATTTAAATAAGTTAAATATTATCGTGGGATTTTATTGTGAACTTAGTAAGTGAAAAGTTATTTTAAAATTTTACTACGAATCAAATAAACGATAAAGTTACATTAGGATTTTGTTGCGGATTATTCTTGTAGAAAATATCTACATTAAATTCCCAAGAAAAAGAAAACTTTCTTAAATATTTATGTGCGAACTTTGGATCTACTAGAAATGTGTTTTATTGAAGTAAATCTACAGAAAAATTTTAAACAAATTCATACATGCAAAAAATTTCCGAAGCTAAATCTACCTTAAATGACATGTTTTTAGAAACTATTATGATAATACAACCTAGTGACATACCATGAAAATAACCTCCATGGTGCTATATATATACTTGTTTACATCTTTACAAGTTATGAGACTATAAAAATATATCATCTCCTTATTGTACAATTCAAATTCATTAATAAATTTATCAATCATTTTAATGTAAGACTTTGTTAAAATTTTGCAGGATGAGAATCTTGAACACATCATGTTTTGCTAGCTCGTCACGATGCTTTTTTCAACAGATTTTTGTTTCATATGTTTCCATCTTACTCATAGTGGTCAACACTGGTGGCTATAAAAAAGTGCTTGCATCTCGTCGCCTTGTTGAAGTGGATCACCAAGGTTATCCAACATGGTTTTCTACTGATGATCGTATCTTGTTGTCTGAGCTCCAAAAAGGTTTAGCTCGACCCAACACCATTGTGGCCAAGGATGGTAGTGGCCAATATAAAACGGTTACAGCTGCTATCAACTCATACCCTAAAAATCATCAAGGAAGATTTGTGATATATGTTAAAAAGGGTGTCTACCATGAGTACATTACTATTGACTCTAAAAAAAATAAAATTTTACTATACGGTGATGGCCCTACAAACACCATTATCGCCGGAAACAAGAGCGTTCAGAATGGAGTCAGCATGCCCGAAACAGCCACATTTTGTAAGTTAATCATTAATTCTCACTATTGTATTCATCTATTTTTCTTATGTTAATCTAGTATGTTTATTAGATCTCAATTTAATAGTTTATTACAAATCGTGTACAATAGTTATGTTAATTAAGAAGAGAGCAAAAAATATATAAGTTAATAGAGAATTTATTTAAAAATTGCTAGTAAAAATTTAATGCAAAATTTGGGTAATTTTTATTTATGTAGGTGAACGAAAATTAAATTTGATGAGTAATTATCTAATTCTTCTTATGTGAATTAATTTTTGTATATTTAAACGTGCTTGCAGCCACCTCTGGTGAAGACTTCATTGCCATGTCAATTGCATTTGAGAATAAAGCTGGTCCAAAAGCTCAACAAGCAGTAGCACTTCGTGTTGAAGGTGATCACTCAGTATTCTTCCGGTGTGCATTTCTTGGTTATCAAGACACATTGTATGCAAACAAGGGTCATCAATTCTACCGTAGCTGTGAGATTTATGGAACCATTGATTTTATCTTCGGTCAGTCGGGTACTACCTTGATCCAGAACTCTAAGATCTTGGTAAGGAAGCCCATTCAAGGACAACAAAACGTTGTGGTGGCAGATGGCTCACAAAACAAGGACGTGCACACTGGAATAGTTCTCCAAAATTGCTCCATCATGCCTGACATTGAGCTATATCCTTATCGGTTTATAGTGAAGACTTACTTGGCAAGGCCATGGAAGGCTTTTTCAAGGGCGGTCTTCATTAACAATTATTTTGATGATTTTATTCAACGAGATGGATATATGATATGGAAAATTAATGAAACAAACACTAAAAACTCTTACTTTGCTGAGTTTGGCAACATTGGACCAGGTGCCAATGCTACAACAAGAGTTAAATGGGCAAAAGGTGTTATTACCAAAAATGAAGCTGTTAGATTCACTGCTGAACCATGGCTTAATGCTAGCACTTGGTTGCCTTTCACTGGCGTACCATTCAATATAGGATTATAGGCTTATGATATTTTCTTTGTTTCATTTCAACTACAATACTTTGTATTTGATTATAACCATAATTGTTATAAATAATATTGTGTAACAATTGAATCCTTAATTATCAAAGAAAAAAAAAATCTACAATTAATATTATTTCTATATATACTAGAACTTGAATCCATGCTATGTACAGAAATTACGTATTGAATTAATACAAAGTAAAGTTACATATATAACATAAGAATGCTCCAAAGTTTCTATTAAAAATATTAAACTTTAATATATAGTAGACGTGCACCTGTATGTGCGAAAAATAAACTGCCATACAAATCTATAAAAAAAAAAAAATAACGTAGCAATATACGTTATCAAGTGTCATACAAAAAAGCATAATAATCATATAAAATAAACATAAAATCATATAATAAACTATTTGATATTTTGAAATACTTCTTTATAAAACTGTAATTGATGTAATATTTGAATCTTGGTCACTTTTGTGATGACAAACTGAGTTTTGTTGCATAATTCATCAGTTTGATCTATATTCCTCAATAACATGACCGGTACCCCCACTTTTAACCTCAATACATGATTTGGAAGACTAAATACAATAGAATTGTCATTGAGAAACACGTTGTAGTTTGATAAGAGAATGTTCAATCGGATGGCCAAACCGAAGCTGTTAAAAAATGATTTGAGATATATTTAAAATGTTTTGCCGGGCAGGTTCCTTCTAAATGGTCTAAGTTGTTATATGGGCTGAGTTTTGGTATAACTCTTCCTTCCAAACTAGCATTGGCATGACACCATTTAAAGTCGTATATGGTCGTGAACCACCTACTTTGCTCAGGTATGATTTGGCAATCATTGAGCCCCCTTCACTCCAAACATTGTTGACCGAGAGAGATACAACACTGCAGCTACTTAAAAGTAACCTTTTGTGTGCTCAACAGAAGATGAAACATTTTGCTGATACCAAGAGAAGACAACTAGAGTTTAATGTGGGTGACATGGTTCTAGTTAAACTCCAACTTTATCGACAACACTCGGTGTCACTGCATTAGAACCAAAAAATGGGGTTACGTTACTTTGAACCTTTTTCCATCATCAAAAAAATCGCCGTTGTGGCCTACATACTGTTACTTCCTACGTCAACAAAGATTCATCTAGTGTTTCACATTGCTAATCTGAAATTGTGCAAGGGAGATCATCCAACTCAGTACATGCCTTTACCGCTACTTACTACTGAAACCAGACCTATTTTAGTTCCTCTTATTGTGTTGGACACCCGAATTCTGCTACAAAGAGACGCCTCAAATTCAGGTACAGTGGCAGCATTTTCCTCCTATAGAGGCTACTTGGGAAAATTATGGGGCCTTTTGCGCCTTGTATTTGAATTTCCACCTTGAGGACAAGGTAAATTTTAGAGGATGGGGTAATGTTATGAATAAGGAAAATTACAACAAAACTACAACGATAACACATGAGCAAGGACACTTGGCACAAGATCCATCCATCAAGGAAATTAGAAAGAGCATGAGAGAGAAGTTCCCTAACAGAAAATATTCGAATGACTTTATTAAATAGATCAAGGAATGGCAATCATAGGAGTAATTGAATGGATGATGAAATCACTTTCTCTCCCTTTGAGCCTTCTTAGCTTTCTGTATTTCCTCAATTGTATTTCAATTTCTTTAAAGTAAATTGTACTGTTGTTTATAAAATTTATTACAATTTATCACTGGTGATTCTCTTGTTCTGCTTTCCTCAAAATTGAATCATAACACAAATTTTATGAGAAGATACAAATAAAAATATCAAATGTAACCCTTGATGACATGGTTAACCCCAACAATCCTTACTGCAACATAATGGTATATTGAGCAAATGGAAAAAAAATATTTTTTTATTAGACATTAGTGTGAGTTGGCGAGAAAATGTTGGACGTCGATGTAGGTCAAACATAATAACACATCTAATTCTAAAAGTATCCGTATTTTATATTATATATCATATAACAAATGCAAAACCGTGTTCTAGTGGTAAATAGTATTTTTGTTGAAATTCATGTTGTTTGAATAGATTTTGGTTGTAAATTTATATTCCAATTATAAATGTTTATGCATCGTGTGTCATGAACGTGAGAATAAATTATAAAATGAAGATAGAAGTATAAATAGTAGTTGATAAATAAAACATTATATATGATACCAATAATAGAAGGTTTTAATTTCTAATATTGTTACACAAATTTTATGGCAAGATACCAATCAAAATATAAAAAGTCACTCTTGCCGCAATAGTTAACCACAACAATCCTCACCGTAAAATAACGATATATTTATTAATTATTATTATTATTATGATTATTATTATTATTCTGAATTATTATTAAGATACTTTATTAGCCAATTTCAGTCCAACAAATCAATCAAGTTAACTAATTACATTTTGACTAGTCAAAATTACATAATCCAAATCATTATTAAGATACTTAAATAGCCAATTTGAATTCAACGAAATCAATTTTATCAACTAATTTAAATTTATAAAAGTTAATCATTAACTATATAATGCCACTAAGGAGTAAAAGCAAACAATTAATATCGTTAATTGAAAAAAAAATTATATAATATGAGTCGTTACATTTCTCTTGTGGTGTTTGTTTTATGTGTTGTGTCCACATATGCTATGAAAGTTGTAGATATTGACACCATTTGCAGGTATGAAAACGTTAACACTTCACTTTGCATAACTCTACTCAAATCAAAGCAAGGTGCAGATCTAATTACCCTTGCCCAATACACCATTGATGTGTTATATCCTGAAGTGAACAACACGGTCAAACTTATCAAGACACTAATTCATCAATATGATAAAGATCCTGAAGCAAAATCCCATTACAAGGAATGTTTCGAATTTTTTGGTGGGATAGGTGGTTCTGTTGATGATTTTGAAAAAATTGAAGACAAGATGAAGGGTGGAGATTACGGTGGGATGAGCGAGTATGTATTATATATCATAGCAGATTGTGATGAATGTATTAGTGGAGCCTCACCAGGTGAAATACCTTACCCGGATAAATCTTTGCTCCCAAAATATGCTAAAGTTGTTAAGGACGTTGCTTTTATTCTCTTTGCTATATCAAATTTTTTGATAGGGAATGTTTAGTTTGCAATTTGTATTTTTTTGGATAATGCAACAATAAATGAGTCAAATTTGACGGTAATAATATTTGAAGAATATAAATAGCATTTTCTATTACTATTATTTTATATTATATTCTTATGTTTTTTAAATAATTTTTTTTTCTTGTATGTAATTTAAGCATTTCATCCTGCATTAATATTTAAAATATTTAAATATATTATTATAAAATAAAATGTTATTTAATTCATGATTCTCAAAAGGGAACTTTAGACTAAAAAATAGAATTTAATCTCGTTAGTATGTTAGCTAATTAGTATATTTAGAGATGTCTTATATTATACGTTTGCAAACGTTTTTTTAAAAAATAAATATATAAATTTAAGAAAATAGATATTTAAATATGTTACATGTCATTCGTTTGCAAACGTTCTTATGTTACATATTTATTATAGTGCTACCTATAGTAGATTCAATCTCACATTGAATTGGACTATAAAAATTCATTTGTAATATGTACACGAATAAGTGAATTGAAAGCAATAAAATTTGATCAGAGTGATGAAAGTTTTGGATGCCTTGTTCGAAGCCTAATCACCAAAAGTATCTTCAGTTTTGTTTAATTATGTTTTCTGCCATCTTTATCAACAATCTTGAAGTGAATTAGTGAAGTTTCTCAACAAATTGACGAGGTGAACATGAATCAGTCATGACTTCAACAAAATTTGAGATAAAAAAATTCACTAGTTTGAGCGATTTTGAATTATGGCTTTTGAAGATGTGGATTGGTCTTGTTCAACACGGTTTGTTAGAGGCGTTGAAGACAACATTAATAATCGAGAAAGTTCATAGTGCAATTATCTTGAGCCTTTGAGATAAGGTTCTAAGACAATGACTGTACACTCCTATTTCAAAAAAATTAAAAATTCACTACTCACTCATTCACTATAAATTGTTCAATTATGGATTTCTTCGACAATTTTTAATCTTTGATTTTTTTTATTGTATTCATATTCTTTGTTATCATTATCAAAGAGATAAACTATATTTTCACATAAGAATCTAAAATATAACATAACTCAAAACATAAATTGAAAAGACGAACAAGTGATATTGTATTTGAGTTTCGAAAAACTATTTTTAAAATAATTTTCAGCCACCTAAGATATTACTTGATTGAGTCGCGAACTATGTCGCATTCTTTAAGACATTTTGCAGCACTGTCCAAAATTGTGCAAGATAGTTAAAATTGTATCAGTATTCTACTAGACCATAGAAAACCGTTCTAAAATTATACCCTCAATATAGCTATAATGACCACTGTAAAAATATGGTTCTTAAGACCACTCATATAATGAAGGGATTATGGCACAAAAATTACTCTAAAAGGACAGTGGTATAAGGACCACTCAAAAATTGAAGGGACAGAAAAAAAAAAAAAAGGAGAAGTGACTTAGAAGAGTATAACTCCACTTCAACCCTAAAGTGACTCCTATAACTTTTGAAGAATCTGGTTTAAGGCTCTTATTCCCATCACTTAAAGCTACCACTGCATTTTTTTTAGAAGCTAAGAGCGAGGTCCACAAAGTAGAATTGTCCTCCTAACTAATTCTAGGCATCCCAATCCCTTCTATCAACGTTCGATTCTACATACCCACTAAGAAATGATGAGAGAAGTAGCGAACAATTTCCTATCGAACATTAGCTACCTCTTCTACCCACACATTCTCCACAAATAACGCAAAAATCAAGTTATTTTTCTCCCTTGCCTCTTCACACAAAAGTGAAGATAGCCCGTATTTGTGTCCCTTTCTTGGAACTGCCTCGATCTTGATCTTTGAAAGACCTGAGAGTCTTTAGATTTTAGAAGCTCTCAAAGATTGGCCAAAGCCATGTTCTATGTTGCAATCTCCTCTATTGAAATATTGGACGCTCCCGTACTTTGATATCCTCAACAAGTCCTTGGATATTAAGATCAAAGTTCCCAAAAACCTTTTTATTCCATCTTTTAAGGTCCCCTTTAAGCGCATTCACCTTCTTCTTAAGAATATAGACCACCCTACTTGAGGAAATTGGCCTAGCACGACTCTTGGTGACCAACTCTTGAATGCTCTTAGTGACCAACACTTGATGGAAACACCCGACATATCCAACCAGCCCCTGAATACGATCAAGTGGCCCTGTCGTTAGGTTGGAACCACGTAAAGCGCTTACCTAGTGGCGGAAGATGCACAAGCCCTACATTTGAAATAAAACTACCAAACTTGTTAATCTTAATAAGCGCGTTCTTCCCATGTACCCCAATAACACCCCTTTCTTCCACTTTTAGAAAGAACCGAGTGAAAATCTATAAGCATACGCCAAACATTATCCTCTAAAGAATCCTTAATCCTAACTAAGTTGCTCCACATAATTCTCTTATTAGATAAAGCACATTTGGAATAACTATTGACCACAAAGCAACGCGGTCTAAGAGTCCCCATTCCATACACACCCTTAGAAACCCAACTCTAGAGGAAGAAAACATTGAGGTCCCTTTAGACTTACACTTGATAGAGAAAAGTTCCCTACTATTCTCTATTGTCGGGGTAAAATTAACTCCAGTCACAAAATGAATTTTCTCAAATAAAATAACAAAGGACGTCATCAATAATTTCTAGCTTAGTTTCTTAGAAAGCCAAAAAAATTAAGATGATTAGAAATTATTATCTCCTTAATTTTATTCTTCTTCTCCCTACCGTCCAACCCTCTAATATTGATGGACCTAATAATCATTGGTCAAACTATGTGGACTCCCTATGGACCTCTCCCATCCAATACCTTTCCTTAAGGTCAACAAATTTTTTCCCCTCGTAAAAAGTTTTTTTAACATTAGTAACATTGTGTTCTGGAAAAAAAGGAGCAACCAATGCTGGAAAAAAAAAAGGAGCAACCAATGTAGGAAAAAAAAAGAGCAACCAATGCAGGAAAAAAAAAGTCAAGTTAATTAAGATCTGGAGTGTTCCTTACCTCCATCAGAGTGGGATCCCTACCTTTAGAATGAGGTCAACATAAAAAAAATGGAAATGACTTACCAAGATCATTTTGGTGCACATGGTACATCCATATTTTTGACATATCTCTCAAACATAATTAATGTCATGTGTTATTTTTGGCTTAGAAAAGTTTATTAACAAAAGAAAAGATTTATTATCAAGAGAAATTCAACATATATTTTTTTACAAGCGTTATAAGTTATAATTAGGCGAAAGAGAAAGGTAGATATCAAAATAAGAATCCATTTTTTTACTTGGTTGAGTGTAAACTATGAAGATTAAAATGTTATTTAGTTTTTGTTATAAAAATATTTACTGTAAATTTTCTTTAATTAATTATTTTATATATGTTTTAAAATAATTAGGAGCAAAAACAATATGTTGAAGTATGCCGATCACAATCTGTCAATGTTTCATCCTGTAACAGCCCGATTTTTTTTTTACAAATTCAAATTCATAATAAAGAGATAAATACCTTTGGATAAAATATTTAAGTCGTATCACAACGACAAAAGTCAACAATAATTACAAACAGCGGAAACGGTTTTGAAATGAAAATCCAAAATATTTAAAACAGAAAAATACACCGGGGCTATGAGACCTATCGAACGTAGCTCATACCCCTGGGGTATTCTCGGCAGACACCTGTACAAAAGCACTGCCCCAAGAATTTTAACTTCCCCACGTCACGTCAAAAAGTGGTACAAGGACCCATCAAAATCAAAGTTAGGCTGACAATATATGGTATAGGTACAGTCTTCCAGAATGAAATAAATACAACTACAACAGATAGACATCTAGCCCCTATACAGCCATCTAATCTGATCATGCTACAAAAAAAACTACTATAACCAAAGTGATTTCCACGCGCCCCGCTGAAATCCTTCTGACACAGCAGTGGTCAGGTAAGTCTAACTCCGTACCCATCTCCATAGTACTAACTGGTAGGACGATCCTGATTCTCATCTGAGGGCAAAGCTCAGATTTCCACAATAATTGTAAAGGTCACCAACCGAAATTAACAAATATCACATAGCATTTAAATTTTAAATGCACAAAATAACCTTTCAACTTAGCATATATCTAGAAAGGATTTTCATATGCCAAACATGCATAATCAAAGTTGAAAAATGGAATTTGTAACAAATTGCACTGTCGTATTCGAATACCACATCCTTGTATCCAAATACAACTATGAAAATGGCATAATTTTCAGTTTTGAAAATGTTACGATATCATTCAACACTTACCACATAAGGTCAATCAATAACACTCATCAAATACGGCACAATTACAAACCACAATCAAGTATGTATATACAACCATCATAGTATATCAAACATGACTCGCGTGCCAAGCACCCTTATGAAATGCGTATATGCCAATGCACATGATTCCGGAATTCCAAACCAACACCCTCCTCGAAAGGGCGTAAATCATAATTGTACAGTCTCTCACAGACCAGTACTAATTATCAAGGTGCAATCTCTCACGGATCAGCACAATTTACTATCGTACAGCCTCTCACAGACCAGTACTAATTTTCTATGCGTGCAATCGCTCACAGATCAGCACGACTTACAAGAGTGCAATCTCTCACAGATCAGCACGACGCAAAAATCCCCGCAAGGATAAGATGAACCAACTATTCACATGGCATCATCTCGTGGCCCATCACGGTTACCACTATCACTATGGTCCATCGCGGTCACCTTGTACTATGAAATGCATGAGCATACTCTAACTCTTTTCACTACAACCATTAAGTAAATGCAGCTATTAAAAGATTCCCCTTTTTAAATACTCATTTAACACTAATGATTTTTCAAAACTTTTCACATAGCATACTCAGACATATTAATTCATAATCCAACAAATCCACATCAAATTCAATCTACAAACCACATTAAATACAACAATCCAAATTCCACAAATCCACTCCAAATCACTACAAATTACTCATTTTCAAAACTCGTCATATTTCAACCACAATACACCCATTAATTTCCATAATTGCAAACATGCATTTGCACCAAATTTATTTCCTCAAATCACTCCTCAAACACATCAAAACAATTTCACATAAAACACCTTAAATTGATTTTCTGCAAATCCACACATCAAACACGACAAATTCAATCAATTCGACTTCCAAAATTTCACGCCAAATTTAATCGTGACTCATCTGTGTTCACAACTCCACATTTCAAACACATTAAATTCAACTTCCACAATTTCACCCATAAACACAATAAATTCATTTTCCTCCAATCTACACATAAAATACATCTCAAAATTCATAATATTAATTATTAACACATCAATCACACCAAACATGAATCACCACAATAACATTAATATCTCAGAATTCTCCCCACCGCTAACTCGGTGCCAACAGCCTCGATTCCTTTTCGAGACTCAAGGAGCTAACTACATAAACGTAAATATTTGTAACAATTTGTTCACAACTAAAGTTCAAACTCATTTATTTGAAAATAACTCATTTCGTAACTCAAACACGTCAAAATCAATTTTTTTTTGTCAACCGTTACTAACAAAATCGACCACATTAATCACATTAATTCAATCTCAGCAAATCGCACACAATTCATATCAAACTACGTCTCAACCGCGTCAATTTTAAATTCCGCTAATTCACGCATAAACGAATTAAATTCATTTTCACCATTTTACACATCAAATACACCAAATTTCTTTTCCATAAAATCACATATAATGTCCAAAATGCAAACTAAAAGTTTGAAAGGAGCCCTTACCTTAACGATAGCTTAAACAACCGATTACGGCACCGCGATAAATTCTGGTAAAATATTTTGTTCGCACGCCGCTTCCAAAGTTAGCTCACTAGCACCGCATCGTGGAGGTGAGCAACTTTCCCTTCTGTCACTTCGCGAGATGAAGCTTAGATCTAGGTGAAAATGGAGGTTTTATGTTTATGGATTTTGAATTTATTTTGATTTTGAATGCTAGAAGAAGAAAAGGAAAAGGAAGCAAGCAGCGCGAGCGTGAAAAGCAGCAAGGAGGCATTGGTTCTGTTTTCTTTCTCTCACCTATCTATATATAATAACTTTATATATATGTAACTTATATATGTATATATAATATATATGTACCTTATATATGTATATATAATATACTAACATATATATTATATACTAACTAATAATCTGCTAACTATATATATAACTAATATATATGTATATATATACTATGCTAACTAATATAT
>JBBPBP010009778.1:40119033-40162110 GCA_037974735.1 Cicer chorassanicum | reverse complement strand
ATATATATATATATATATATATATATATATATATATATATACACACGTATAATAATTAAACCAAATCAATAAATATCTAAATATTTATACACACATCGCTTCACTCATATCTCAAACTATTTTGATAAAAATATCTATTCTCATTGCAACTCAATAGACAAGTAAATTTTTTAGCAATTAAAGATATTTTTAACAAAATAGTCCGGTAATAAATTTTCCGCAACGTAATTAAATTATTTCTCGCCAAATAATTTTAAACGGGTCTCATAAAAATATCATTGGCATTTAACATTCGAAATACCAATAAAATTGGCTAAAAAGTCTCAAAATTCAACATAAAAACACATCAAAAACAAAAAGTACAAATTAAAACTACGGGTCTTACACATCCCATATTATTTATATATAAAAACACTTTTAAATGCTAGCCATTAGGAAATAGATCCACAAAGGTTTCAAGTTGATATCAATATTAACAAGAAGTTAGCTTTTCATTCATATTGCCGTTTTCTTAAAACTAAAATCCACAAAAGCACACTAATTTATAAATTCTGAAAAATAATTAACCTCTAAATGCTAGCCATTGATCTACAAAACTTACCTATATGAATTATTACGTGAAAACTTGTTGTACATTGGATATTTATTTTTAAATATAAAAACAAATATAGATGATGTGGATTTGTACTAGATATTTGTGATTAATTAAAGTGGTACTAATAATTATTATATATTTTATAATTGTTTTAACGATATTTAAATTTTATTCTTTTGAGTTATAAAATTAAGCTATCTTTAACAAAAATAGAAAAATTAAACTCCTATCTCTATAACATTTTAAATATTATTAATTAATTAACCAACTCTCAAATACAAATCAACAACTTAGCAAATATATAAAAAAAACTAAAGTATCAACTTATCAACTCTTTTACTTTTATGAACTCTTTTACACAGTTCTCAAACTAGAAAGTTTCCTTTCACATATTAAGTGAACAATACTCTATTCTAGTCAAATAAAGAGCATGCAATAGTATTTTCATTTTTACAAAGCAAGCAATAGTAGCTAAATATGAATTAACTAGTTAATAATAGGGAGATTGCTGTAGAAAGTTCCAAATGTTAAAAAATGAATGTATATAAGTAAAAAGTGTGTGTAATTGGTGGAGGATTTCCTGTGCTCCAAAACAAATGTTTCACATGCTGGGAGAGATTTTGGATTTGATGGGTTGTATTTATGTCTTTGGGCATTCCATTGTATATATCTCGTGAGTTGGATTGCAATTGTATCCATGTTACATTTAACTCTCTACAAAATCAGTTATACACTACGCCAAAAATGACATTTTATAGCGCATCGTTTAAAGCGCTTATTAAATACAAGCGCTGTTGTATAATATTTTAAAAATAACGGAAGATACAACAGCGCTTTTTTGACAACGCTCTGGAAAAAGCGCTGTTGTAGGGTCATATAGCGCTTGTAGGGTCCTAACCCTACGAACCCTCCTCTCCTCTACTATGCGAACCCTCCTCTCCTCTAGTGTGGGCCCATCTTCTGCTCCTCCTTTAAAACAAATTGGATACGTTGTCTTAGGTACTGTATTTATTAATTTTTTGTTGTCACTAAAACTGATAAATTGTTACATAAAAAATCATATAAAATCTATTCTTTTTTTGAAATTTATTGATCTGTTTTGAAATCAGACTTGGACCTTGGTTTCCATTTTTCAATATTAGATCTGTGTACTATAGATTGATATAATGTTATTAGTAGCTTATTATTTGTGTAACTGCATTTATATAGATCATATAAAATGGACCAGAAATGGATGTTTGTGAACCGATTGTCAAAAGAGTATGAAAATGGAGTGAATGAGTTTGTTGAGTTTGCATTGAAGAATGCAAAAGATCCAAATAGAGTCGTTTGTCCTTGTTTAAAATGTTGTTTTGGAAAACGCGTTAGAGTAGATGAATTGGAAGGACATTTAGTATGGCATGGAATTGATCAAAGTTATACATGTTGGATAAGACATAATGAGAACAAAAAAGGAAACATTAATTTTGAGAATGGTTCGACATATGCTTCAACTGATTTTGACACAGATATATATGAGACAGACCGAGTTGAGGAGATTGCAAAAGCAGTTGAAGAAGATCTTTGGGATTGTCCTAAAATGTTTGAGAGCTTGTTGAGTGATGATGAGAAACCATTTTATAATGGTTGTACTAAATTCACAATATTGTTAGCGATATTAAAGTTGTACAACTTAAAAGCGAGTAATGGATGGTCTGATAAAAGCTTCACAGAATTATTAACACTCTTAAAAGATATGTTGCCAGATGATAATGAACTTCCCAGTCGAACCTACGAGGCTAAACAAATGTTTTGCTATATTGGCATGAGTTACGAAAGGATTCATGCGTGTCCTAATGATTGCATTTTATTTCGAAACGAGTATGAATTACTAAAGGCGTGTCATAAATGCAATGTCTCTCGATATAAGAAGAAAGAATCTACTCCAGCAAAAGTCGTGTTGTATTTTCCTATAATACCAAGATTTAGGCGCATGTATCGCAGTGAAGAAGATTCAAAACACTTGACATGGCATTCAGATGAAAGAATTAGAGATGGAAAGTTTAGTCACCTTGCAGATTCTCCACAATGGGCAAAAATTGATCACGAGTATCCTGAATTCGGGATAGAGTCATGAAATCTAAGACTTGCACTTTCTACTGATGGAATGAATCCACATGGTCTTCAAAGCATCCCACAAATCACGTGACCTGTGATTTTGTTGATTTATAACCTACCTCCATGGTTATGTATGAAGCGTAAGTTTATGATGTTGTCTCTGTTAATTTCTGGACCCAAACAACCGGGGAATGATATCGACGTATACTTGGCTCCTTTAATTGAAGATTTAAAAATTATGTGGGGACAGGTGTGGAAATTTATGATGGGTATAAGTAAGAATGTTTCAATTTGAGGGCTATGTTGTTCGGCATAATTAATGATTTCCCAGCATATGGTAATTTATCAGGATATAGCATTAAAGGTCAGTGTGCATGTCCTGTATGTGAAGAGAGTACAAATTGGATGCGGTTGAAACATTGTAAGAAGAATGTATTTCTTGGACATTGTAGATTTTTACCTTTTAGTCATCAGTATCGTTTGTGGAGAAATGCATTCAATGGAAAATCAGAGGAAGATAAAGCTCCTTTAGCACCGACTGGATATCAAAAACTTGAAAAAGTACGAGGTTTGACCAATAAATTTGGCAAACCTTTTGCTGGAGAGCTGGTCAAAACTGGGTGGAAGAAAAAATCAATTTTCTTTGAATTGTCATATTGGAAGTAATTGTATATAAGACATTTCCTCGATGTGATGCATATTGAAAAAAGCTTTGTTTGATCTGCCAGAACTGATTTTCTACTTATATTGAATTTGAAAAAGCTTTGTTTGAGTACTGAGAATTTTTCTTGAACTTGAACTGATCATCCCAATATGAGTTGATCATGTAATTTAGCATTGATATATATATATATATATATATATATATATATATATATATATATATATATATGTATTTTACTAATTATTTAGAATTTTACGGAAACTAAACTTATATTGTAATTTAACAAATTTAACTTGAACTGAACTGAACATAAACTTGTAATTTTACAGCGCTTTTGTCAATAAGCGCTATAAAAAGCCTTTAAACAAAAAAGAAGGAGGTCACATAACACATGCACATAATAAAACAAAGAGGCTTTTAAAGCGCTTGTTGAAAAAGCGCTCTAAAAGGCTTTAAAAAAAGGAGATCTTTTAAAGCGCTTTTTGCGAATACAAATAGTTATTCTTTTTTTTTCATAAAGAATAAGAAAAAACGTAAACCATTGATTTAGGGATTTCATTGATCTATTTTACATCATAATTATAGACATAATTTTTAAGTGCTGTAAAATGGTCACATAGCTTGCACATAATAAAACAAAGAGGTCTTTTAAAGCACTTGTTGAAAAAGCGTTGTAAAAGGCGTTAAATAAAAAAAAAGGAGGTCTTTTAAAGCATTTGTTCTATAAGCGCTGTAAAATGGTCACATAGCTTGCACATAATAAAACAAAGAGGTCTTTTAAAGCGCTTGTTGAAAAAGCGTTGTAAAAGGCGTTTAATAAAAAAAATAAGGAGGTCTTTTAAAGCGTTTGTTCTATAAGCGCTGTAAAATGGTCACATAGCTTGCACATAATAAAACAAAGAGGTCTTTTAAAGCGCTTGTTGAAAAAGCGCTGTAAAAGGCTTTTAATAAAAAAAATAAGGAGGTCTTTTAAAGCGCTTTTTGGAAAAGAGTTATAAAAGGCTTTTAAAAAAATAAAATAAGGAGGTTTTTTACCGCGCTTTTGGACAAGCGCTTTAAAAGGCTTCTAAAAAAGCGTTGTAATAGGCTTTTAAAAAATAAAATAAGGAGGTCTTTTATAGCACTTTTAGGGTTTTATATATAACAGTAAACCGCTTCAATTTCCTCTTCATTACGTAAACTTTCTACGCTTCAGTTTCCTCCTGCTCTTCATTGTCCTTCTCACTGCGAACCCTACTCATTGAAATACTTAACCGTCATTATGTATTTCTGCAAACTCTACTCTGTGGTACGAACCGTTCGTATTTCTGCGCACTCCTCTTGTTGTTCCTTCTTAAACGAAGCCGTAACCCTACGAATCCTACATATTTGTTCGCACTCTTCAGGTATTGTATTTATTAATTTTTTGTTGTCACTAAAATGCATGTTGAACTTATACTGCTACGTACTTAGACTACTGCATGTTGAACTTGTTGAAGTTATACTGAACTGCATGTTGAACTTGTTGTAGATAAAATAGATAGGTTATTACATTATCTCTCCAGTCGTCAGAATATCCCCATTACAATTGACGACTGGAGAGATAATGTAATAACCTATCTATTTTATTAAGTTGAGAAGTTAATTAATGAATATGTTAATATACAAAAAAATAATAATTAATTTTTATTTTTTTTATTAATTCAGAAGGGGCACTATTGTAAAAATTGGTTAAAGGAAGGGCAAAGGGATAATTTCCATTATTCTTAAAACTTTACACACAAACAAAAACAAGAAATTCCTCTTTTTTTTTATCAAATTAAATTTAGTTCTTCTTCTTTCTGTTACCACCGTGAGCAAACCTCACCATCATTCCAACCTCCAAATCTCTTATTTTTCTTAATTTTTCAAACCCTTTAAACCCAAAACCTTCTTAAAGTTCTTTACAACAGTTTTTAAACCTTGCATGTCCAAATTTGTCCCTACACTCCTATAAATCAATCAAGAAAGAATGACCTAAAATTGGAGAATTTGAGCCAAAGCTGGAGTTCAACAAAATTAATCAAAATTCAACTTCCCCTTCAACACAAACTATGAGTTCTTTACATTAAGTTTTTTTTTCATTTTTTTTTATGAGAGATTGGGGGATAAAATCAATTTTTTTTTTCGCTTTCTTAAATAAATTATGAATTGATTTGGGAAAAAGGAAATAAAAGAAATTAGTGGGAGTGAGTGAGGAAAAAAAATAATTAAGCATATAAGGAATTTTTCACAAATAGCTTTTAAGTGATGTTTGATGGCATGCATGTTGTGAACTTTGATTTGTATGTTATTTTTAAACTCAATTTATGTGTTAAAACAATTTAATTAGATGCTTAGACCTTATTTGACAATTAGTGGGCTTATCGAGCACAAATTATGCTCGTTACTGCTGCTGCCTCTGATATGTATGCAAAAATCTGGGATTTTTTTCTTTGGTAAAATGTCACCAACATGTTGCCTTTGGTCCAGTTTTTTTTTTTTTTGCTTTTGATTCCAGCATTGAGTCAGGGACTTAGAATTATTTTTTATGAGTTAAATTGTGTCTCCTTAAGTTGTTGGGAATATAATGTATGCGTAGCGTAACATCACATAATGCATCTCATTCGTATAAATTCATGGCATTCATGGTTCAAGTCATGGTGGGATAATGATGGGGTTGTTTCAGGCATGAAATAATAGGTAAAGGAAGAACAATCAGGACGGTGGTTCGGACTGTGGCCAAGCCAACTTTACCATTTAGGTTCAATTATTTTGGTGACTCACATCAAAACAATTGGACAACCTTTCCATACTCTAAGGAAAAGTTTCAATCATGTATTTCAATGATTTCTAATTTAGAACTAGGTGTCAATTGGCACAGTTTTATGAAAGTGTTTTATTGCATAAAAAGCATATTTTTACTGCCTTTCCCTTTATTTTTGAACTCACTGGGATTTGTTTCTCGCGCCATTTATTTTAAAATTTAGCAACTGGGGGTAGTTCGGGAGCAACTTGAGGTTGGAGGAGTAATTTAGTTCTTTTTTTTTTGTTTTATGTTTTGTCACAATGTAGTAGGGCTTGATGTAGTCAAAATTTATGTAAAAGTTAAGTTCAAAGACTTGGTTAATTCACTGTATCTTATGAATCAGTTTTAAACAATTGTAAACTATAATTCTATATGTAGTTCAATTGTCTAAATTTGATTCTTGTTAATTACCTTTTCTTACTTGCCTCTAACATCAGAGACTAGTAGAACTCCAGTAGGACTCCTCCAACATCAGAGACTAGTAGAACTCCACCCCATGTTGCTGAACCCTGGGAAAGGGTCATGGAGGCAATTCAGATGCAAGCCACTGCCACCCATAACCTGGTGCAACAAATGATTGGACAACGAGGTGGGAACCAGAACCCAAATAGATCTTTATATGATTTCCTCAAGCTTCAAACTTGGATTGATGAGATGAAGAAGATCTTCGAAGTGGTACCTTGTACAGAAGAACATAAGGTGTCTTTTGCTGCCCACCAACTAAAGGGTGAGGCTGAACAGAAGGTGTCTTGTACTACCTCCAAGTACAAGAAACCCCTGCACGTTGGGACCAGCTAGAGCTGTATTTCTTGGAAAAGTATTATCCAAAAAGTGCTAGGAAGTTGAAAGAACTGGAGTTTGTACATCTGCAATAAAGGGAATTGTCCATTGCTGAATATGTGGCCAAGTTTGAGGAACTGGCAAGATTTTCCCCGCATGCTCAAAATGCCCCAACCGATGAGTGGAAAATAAATCAGTTTAAGTGGGGACTGAGGCTAGAAATCAGAGGGGGTATTGGTCACCTGGAATTGACCAACTATTCCACTTTGGTGCATAAATGTTTTATTGGTGAGGAAAATCTGAAGAAGACCCATGATGAAAGGCAATCAAAATGTTAACTGAAAAGGGAACATAATAAGTTTGACCAACAATTATGGACAAGAACCTCTCAAGGGATGGGAAAACAATTTCAAACTTCCAACTCTCCAAAAGCAAGGAAATGCTCCAAATGTGGGAGAGATCATGGGGGGGAGTGCTTGGAAGGAAAACAAGTCTGCTATTATTGCAAGCAACCAGGCCATATGAACTTAAACTGCCCAGTGCGCCAAAGGCAAGCAGCGTCAACCCAAACAAGCCAAACACTGGGAGGGTCTTTGCTCTCAGTGCAAAGAAAGGTATGAATCATAATCTAATAACTGGCATTGGATTCATAAATCAAATCCCTTTAATTGTCATGTTTGACACTGGAGCATCTCATTCTTTCAGCTCTTCTGATTTTGTTTTACAATATAATCTACCTGTACTTGAAATGCCTTTTCCCTTAGTTGTAAGCACTGCAACTAAGAATTCAATAAAGACCTCCTTAGTATGCCATCAGTGTCCAGTCACCCTGTATGATAGAGTTTTTCTAATAAACCTGGTATGTTTGCCCCTTAAGGGCTTATACATCATATTAGGAATGGACTGGATGTCCGATCATTCAGTAACTCTGATTTGCCATGGAGGGAAGGTCATAATTCCTCCAAAAATTCTCCAACCAAAGGAAACCAAATTCCCCTCCTTGACCAACAGTTCTCTATTCTTCCAATGTCTGACAAGTGGGTTCAAGGTGTACTAATATTATTATCCTCTAACTAAGGGTTTGAAATGGACTTGTCTAATAATCCTGTAGTCAGTGAGTTTGAGGATGTCTTTCCAGAGGATGCGACATCATTACTTCCTGAAAGAGAAATAGAGTTCTCAATAGACTTGGTTCCTGGAACAAGGCCAATCTCCATTGCCCCTTACAGGATGTCCCCATTAGAATTAAGGGAGTTGAAAAACCAATTAGAGGACCTGATAACCAAGAAGTTTATCAGACCAAGTGTGTCTCCTTAGTGAGCCCCTATGCTCTTAGTAAAGAAGAAGGATGGCAGTATGAGGTTATGCATAGATTATAGAAAATTGAATAAAGTGACCATAAAAAATAAGTACCCTCTACCCAAAATTGATGACCTTTTAGACCAATTAGGAGAAGCTACTGCGTTCTCCAAAATTGACTTGAGATCAGGGTATCACCAAATTAGGATAAAATCAGAGGATGTACCAAAACAACCTTTAGAACTAGGTATGGGCACTATGAATTTTTGGTTATACCTTTTGGTGTAACCAATGCCCCAGCTGTGTTCATGGATTACATGAATAGAATTTTTAGGCCATACTTAGATAAGTTTGTGATAGTATTTATAGATGACATACTAATATACTCTAAGACCCCAGAGAAACATGCAAATCATCTTCAAATAGTGTTGCAAGTACTTAGGGATATAAAACTTTATGCCAAACCAAGCAAATGTGAGTTTTGGATGTCAAAAGTAAAGTTTCTAGGCCATGTGATCAGTAAGGAAGGAGTGGCAGTGGATCCCTCCAAAGTAGAGGAAGTGTTAAAATGGGAACATCCTAGGAATGTGACAGAGGTTGGGAGTTTCTTAGGATTGGTGGGGTACTATAGGATATTCATTAGGAAATTCTCCCAAATTGCCCTGCCTCTGACCAGACTGACTAGGAAAGACCAACCCGTTATGTGAAAAGAGTTTTCAGACTCTTAAGACCAAATTAACTACTGCCCCTGTGTTGGCCATACCAGATCCAACCTTAAGATTTGAAGTGTATTGTGATGCATCCTTAAAAGGTTTAGGCTGTGTATTGATGCAAAACAACCAAGTAGTGGCTTATGCTTCAAGGAAACTGAAGCCTCATGAGGGGAACTATCCCACTCATGACCTGGAATTGGTTGCCATAGTGTTTGCCTTATAGATATGGAGGCATCATCTGTATGGAGCACAGTTTATTGTTTTTAGTGATCCCAAAAGCCTAAAGTATCTATTTGACCAGAGGGAACTTAACATGAGGCAAAGAAGGTGGGTAGAGTTCTTGAAAGATTATGAATTTGAACTGAAATACCACCCGGGCGAGGCCAATGTAGTGGCCGATGCATTGAGCAGAAAGTCCCTACATATTTCTCATTTGATGATCCAAGAACTTGCATTATTGGAAAGCCTTAGGGACTCAAACCTAAGTATGACAATCCTCCAAGGGGGAATTCTTTTAAATAAACTAGAAATAACTAGTGACCTTAGAGACCAAATTAGGCAATCTCAAGGGATGGATGAGGAGTTGCAACTTAGAAAAGACCAAGAAAGATTTACAAGGGCAAGAGATGGAACAATTCTATTTCAGGGCAGAATTTATGTACCTAAGGATTCAGAATTAAAGAGACTCATCCTAGAGGAAGCTCACAAAAGTAACCTAACAGTCCATCCTACATCTACCAAGATGTACCAAGACCTTAAGAAAAATTATTGGTGGCCAGGTATGAAGGTTGATGTGGCTACTTTTGTGGGCCAGTGCCTAACGTGCCAAAAGGTGAAAATAGAACATCAGAGGCCAGTAGGATTGCTACAGCCTTTGGAAATACCTGAATGGAAATGGGACTCGATTTCCATGGATTTTGTTGTAGGTTTGCCACATACCCACACTGGGTGTGATTCCATTTGGGTAATTGTAGACAAATTAACTAAGTCAGCCCATTTCTTACCAGTAAAGTCAAACTACAACACTCTCAAACTAGCCAAGTTATTCATTAAGGAAATAGTGAGGTTGCATGGGGTGCCTCTTAGTATCATATCAGATAGGGACCCTAAGTTTACCTCCATGTTTTGGAAGGCCTTTCAAAAGTCTTTAGGAACTAGACTGCACCTTAGTACTACCTACCATCCCTAGTCTGATGGTCAAACAGAAAGGACCATTTAGAAATTGGAGGATATGTTAAGAGCCTGCATTTTAGGGGAAAGGGGAAACTGGGATATGTAAGATCCTCATTTTTATTATTATTAGTAATGTGCAAAATATATTTTTATTTTTATAATTTTTAATGTGGTTGTTATAATTATTACTATTATTATTATTATTATTATTATCATTATAATTATATTTTTATTCAATTATTATTTTTGAAAATATATGTGTATGACATGATGTATTTAATTTGACTGAATATTTTGCTAAGTATTTGAAAAAAAAACAAATGTTTATAATAATAACAATAATAATAGAAAAGAAAGAAGAATGAATCAGGAAACGTTAAAAGACACTCATATAAAGCTGATTATGGAAAATCTTCTTTGTCTTTTGAGGAGCCAATATATTTTCATGTCGTAGATGGGATCAAATATGTCTGCAAAAACAATACTCTAACTAACAACAATGAAGGTTTTGAGAAAACTGAGCAAATATGTATAATATGGTACAGAATACCACTTACTTAAAAGCAATTTGTGCAAAAAAAAAATCCAACTATATCTACTTCTTTGAAAATAATTGGGTTGCAAGGCACTAATCGTAGAGATTGTTTGAAGAAGTAGAATAGTATAGGTAAAAAAAAAATATATATTGATTGTACTTTAATTTGTAACTCATGACACATTAATAGTTATACTTAATATTAGATGTTAAATAATAATAATAATAATAATAACAATAATAATAATAATAATAATAATAATTATAATAATAATAATAATAATAATAATAATAATAGTAAAATGTGTGTTAAAGCAAATTGGAAGTTGAATAATAAGGAGAATTGAAGAGGAAAAACTTTTTAGATATGCCACATGGTATTTTTTTTGTTGAGCTAGCAATATTTGAATGAAATGACACAATATTATATGATGTTTATGTGGGAGTCTATTTAAAAAAAAAATTTCCAACTATATCTATTTCTTTGAAAATAATTGAGTTGCACACTATTCGTAGAAATTGTTTGAGGAATTATAATAGTATACTAAAAAAAATTATATATTGATTCTACTTTAATTTGTAACTCATGACACACTAATAGTTATACATAATATTCATTTTACTTTAATTTGTAACTCATGACATATTAATAGTTATGCATAATATTAGATGCTAAATAATAACAATAGTAGTAAAATTTGTGTTAAAGCAAATTGGAAGTTGAATAAATAGGAGAATTGAAGAGTAAAAACCTTTTAGATGTGCCACATGAGATTTTTTGTTGAGGTGACAATATTTGAATGAAATATCACAATATTAGATGATGTTTATGTGAGAGTCTATTTTAATATATATAATAGATAGAATGAGATTGATCAATGAATATGTCTCCCTAAGTGTATCTTTATTTATGATAGATAAGAACCTTTCATTTATTGCATGTCCAAATTTGTCCCTACACTCCTAAAAATCAATCAAGGCAGAATGACCCAAAATTGGAGAATTTGAGTCAAAGCTGCAGTTCAACAAAATTAATCAGAAATTCATCTTCCCCTTCAACACAAATTATGAGTTCTTTACATTAAGTTTTTTTTTTCATTTTTTTTATGAGAGATTGGGGGATAAAATAATTTTTTTTGCTTTCTTAAATAAATTATGAATTGATTTGGGAAAAAGGAAATCAAAGAAATTAGTGGGAGTGAGTGAGGAAAAAAAATGATTAAGCATATAGGGAATTTTTCACAAATAGCTTTTAAGTGATGTTTGATGGCATGTATGTCGTGAACTCTGATTTGTATGTTATTTTTAAACTCAATTTATGTGTTAAAACCGCTTAATTAGATGCTTAGACATTGTTTAATAGTTAGTGGGCTTGTCGAGCACAAATTATGCTCGTTACTGCTGCTACCTCTGATATGTATGCAAAAATCTGGGTTTTTTTTCTTTGGTAAAATATCACCAACATGTTGCCTTTGGTCCACTATTTTTTTTTTGCCTTTGATTCCAGCTTTGAATCAGGGACTTAGAATTATTTTTTATGAGTTAAATTGTGTCTCCTTAAGCTGTTGGGAATATAATGTATGCGTAGTGTAACATCACATAATGCATCTCATTCATATAAATTCATGGCATTCACGGTTCAAGTCATGATGGGATAATGATGGGGTTGTTTCAGGCATGAAAAAAAAGGTAAAGGAAGAACTATCAGGACGCCGGTTGGGGTTGTGGCCAAGCCAACTTTACCATTCAGGTTCAATTATTTTGGTGTCTCACATCAAAACAATTGGACAACCTTTCCATACTCTAAGGAAAAGTTTCACTCATGTATTTCAATGATTTCTAATTTAGAACTAGGTGTCAATTGACACAGTTTTATAAATGTGTTTTATTGCATAAAGAGCATATAATTTCATGCTTTCTAAACCTCCTTGAGAGGGATATTTTTACTGCCCTTCCCCTTATTTTTGAACTCATTGGGATTTGTTTCTCACCCCATTTATTTTAAAATTTAGCAGCTGGGGGTAGTTCGGGAGTAGCCTGAGGATGGAGGAGTAATTTAGTTCTTTTTTTTTTGTTTTTTGTTTTGTCACAATGCAGTAGGGCTTGATGTAGCCAAAGTTTATGTAAAATTTAAGTTCAGAGACTTGGTTAATTCACTGTGTTTTATGAATCAGTTTCAAACAATTGTAAACTATAATTCTATATGTAGTTCAATTGTCTAAATTTGATTCTTGTTAATTACCTTTTCTCACTTGCCTCTAAATTATTTAGATGAATGAATTATAATGCCAAGTTCTAGATGCTTGGTATTAGGTTTTACAGATAAGGCGTTGAAGGATGCAAAAGATATATTGTGGACTGATATACAAGTAACTTTTTTACTCCACTTTTTTGTTACTTAAATTTTTTTCCATTGAAATACTTTACTCAAACTATATCTTTATTTGGTTTGCAGACTGTTTTTGATGTTGATGAGGTGAGAAAGACTTACGTGCTTAGAGTTGCCGGAAAATATGAATGTTGAAGCTCCAAAAATATATAAACACTATATATCAAATGACGAATGGAGCGCATTTGTAGCAAAACGTTCAGACCCCGCATTTGTGGTAAGTGATTAATTTATTAGCATTTGTGTTTTATTATTCATATTCATAGCGTATTTTAAATTTTTACACGATTGTTATTTTTTTTTATATAGAGTATAAGTACGGCAAATTGCGAGAGGGCCAAAAATCCAACACATCCATACAAAAAATCTCGTATGTGATATGCACGTTTAGAGCAAAAACTTGTTAGTAATTAAACATCACTTTTATATAACGTGGTACATTATAAAATATAGTTTCTAACTAATATTTTGTTTATGATCTTAACGAATAGCTACAAGAGACCCAATCCGATCAACCATTTGGTCGTCATATTTTGTGGAAGGAGGCTCGTGTAAATAAAGATGGAGTTGTTGATAATGAAAATGTTCAAAAAGTGATACAACTTTGTGTAAGTATATTAGCACTTAATTTTTTAATATTGTATTTTAAAAATGATATTGAACTTATCTTTTTAATCCTACGTGTATTTTAGGAGAATATAGAACAACGTTCGGAAAATCAAGAGGACAACAAAGTTAGTTGCAGGGACATACTCGGTAAAGTATTTAATGTTCCTGAATATTCTGGCCGCGTGAGGGGGAAAGGATTTGGCGTAACTCCAAAAAGCTATTTTTCACAAGAGAAGCGCCCAAATCCATCTAATGAGGAAGTATTAGAGAAGCTCAAAGTTCTAACAGAGCAAGTGACACTCTTGGTGAAGACGAATAGCGAAAAGCAACTTTCGAATCAGCTAAAACGTGAAATACAAATGGAGAGTGAAAACGCTAGTTGCAACGTTGGTCTTAAAAGTCTTCCTGAAGTAATTAATTACTTAATAAAATAAGAAATTCATTCAACCTAACTGTTTCACATACTTATGTATTAACCATTGGTTTAGGGTGTCTCTCCTTGCGTGTTGTATTTATCCTCCCCTACTCATCGCAAGGTCTGAAAAGGAACATTGTACAATACTTTGGAAGAAATATTGCACAACATTCCGATCCCTGCCGACCATGTCAAAGTATCACCCGTGATTGCTTTGGAACCAAATACACTATTGCCTATATCGGACAACGATGGAGATATGAAGTATTTGGGAGAAGTAATAGGTAGTTACGTGGCATGGCCCAAACATCTTGTTGCCCTTGATAAGGTATGTTTAATTGAAATGTTTGTTTAATTGATATGTATATTTAATTGCACGATATATAATTATGATTGATTATATTAAATTGCTGATTTTTTTCCGCTGTTAACTTTTGTAAGTACAGATGTGCACCTAAGAGAGGGGGGGGGGGGTGAATTAGGTGTTTAGGAGTTTTTCTTATTTTCAGAATTTAAGTGAACGGTTTTGCCACTAACTTGTTGGTTGTAATCGAATACATCAGGATGTAGTCGAATACAGATGAGATGTTTTTGCTACTGACTTGTTGGTTGTATTCGAATACATCAGGATGTAGTGGAATACATATGAGATGTTGTTGCTACTAACTTAGCAATTTTCATCTGTATTCGAATACACCTATCTTGTATTCGGATACACTTTTGTATTTTGTCAAAAATATTAATTCTAATACTTTGTAAATGTAATTTTTGACTTTCGAAAATACTTTTTATGCATATGCAAAGATGTGAGGTTCTCATTGTATTTGAGCTATGGTTTGCATCATTTACCTTTACATAAAAACATCTATTTATTAACTTATCAAATAGGACTTTTGTAGACTTCTTCTTTTTGAGCTTGTTGCTTTGATCATCATCACTGTTGGTCTTTTGTATCATCAAAAACATGTATTTTACATTCTTCCCTTTTTTGATTATGACACAACCTTTTGTTGTTGTGGAGAGATTGCATCATATTAGAAATACTCCCCCGTAATGTATGTGTACTTCCTTGTTGATGGTGAGTGGGATGATCAAATGAATACATATGTTGAGGACCTATATTTATGTTTATAAACAACAAAGTACTATATTTTCTCCCCCTTTTGACATGATCAAAAAGAAGAAGACAAGTAGTAATATATAGAAAAAAGCAAGTAATGAAACGGAAAAGATGCATAATAAGCCAAATCTCATCATATAAGAAACAAGCAAGTAGATAATGTCACAAAATTCAAAATACAAAACCAAAATGTAACAGATAGTTTCAAGGAAAGCATCAAAACAGTAAAAGAAGCAGGACCTAGAAAACAAAATGCCATCTATGCCTAGTAAACTAAATGCGGATCAGTGACGCCCGGGCGGGAGATGGAGATGATCAATTTTTGTCGGATAAGATACACATCTCGTGGATCATGCTGCTATGGTTGGGTGTGATGGTGGATTCGATAGCCTGAAAACGAGCATCGACGGAGGTGGTGAATCCAGAGAGGCAGGTCTGGAGGGAGTCAAGTTTGGCCATAATCATGCGATTAGACACATGATCATCATCAGACGCAGTATCTTCGTCATCATCATCTGCGGGGGCAGCATCAGAGGTAGAAGTGCCGTCAGGAGCAGCAGCAGATGTTTGACCAAGGTCACTCATATGTATGTATTTCTGAAGCGGTTCACTCCAAACGATTTTCATGCTTGGAAGGACACTTAAATCGAGCAAATTGTCCTTAGTGATGGTATACAAAACTTCCTCAGAGAAGTCCACCCCGAAGTGTTCGAGAATGCGAGTGACCTCCCTGGCGTAAGGCAAACCAACAGCCTCTCTAGATGTAAACATGACTGATTTAACAAAATAAGCCCAGTTGAGGGGAAGGCCTTCGAACATGTAGTACATAATCTGGAGTTCAAACTCTGAAATTTGGGAGTAGTTACCAGCCTTGGGGACCAAAATGTAACTTAAGAAGTAATGGAGCAAACGATAATCAAGAATAAGATTTCCAATGCCATATCGTTGTTTCGCAAATTTAGAGCCTGCTTGAATTCTCTTTTGTTCCATAGTTTGTTTGTCAAATCGACAAATAGCCACATAAGCATCATATTTAGGAATACCAGACCACTGACACAAGTTAGTTGGACTGGTTTTCTGTCCTTCACAGGGAATTTTCAAAATTTTACCAATAATATGTGAGTCGAGTTCAATAGTTTTTCCCTTGACGCGAGATTTCAGCATTTTTCCATCCCTAGTCAAATTGCAATAAAAGACCCTAACTAAAACGGGATAGATAGGACCCTTGTATCCGATAAATTCTTCAACACGTTGAGCTTTAAGCAAAGCAGGAAATTTAAATGCAGAAAAAGAGTCTAAAGTACCAATTTTGGGAATGATGAGCCGCTTGTCGGAGTAGATTGTGCGAAACCGAGCCTAAACCGAGCAATTTTAGGCTCATAATTTCTCTATTGTTGTTGTCTGTGGCTGTAGGATAAATAAGAATTGTGGCCTTATTGTCTTGGGACTTTTATGAATACCTTGGAGAAATCTATTTTTGGTTGTCATTTTTGTGTGTGTTCATGGCTAAATTTTGGTAATCAAAATATGAAACTAGTAATAGAAATGAGGTAATGTAGTAGTTGAGTAGCATGGTGCTTATGGATATTTATGATTATGTGATTTTTATTTTATTGGAACTTTTGAAGGAAACAAATCAAAATCTATGATTGGTTGTTAACTCTATAAGAAAATGTTGTGTTGATTTTTAATTTGTTTAAGTTTTAATTATTATTATAATTATGTGTATTATTATCTGGCATATAGTTTTAAACCATTTTGAGTTGTTCAATAATTTTCACTAATCAAATTCTTTTATCTAGTGATCTCCCTTATGAAAGTTTTTACTTACAAAATTTGTACTCTGTATGTCACTCTTGTAAATAAAACAGAAGATAAAGTATGTAAGAGTTTCTTTACTATGTTTGACAATTGTTTTGTATGAATTCATTAGTGTGTAGACCTCACCTCCTTTATTAAAATATAGGAGTTAATATAGAGCTAGTTAAAACTAACTTAGTCGGTTAAAAAGTAGTTATTAGGTAGATAACTTATTATTTTCACAAGCTATGTATATATAGAACTTCTCATGTACTCATTTACCATTTTTTTCGATTTAATTCAATATGAATCCTAAAGATTTTCCTTTCTAGCAAGCCCTCAAACTTGTTTTTCAATGAAGTGAATCTCCACCTATTTAATCTTATAATTTGTAACATCCTTTAAAGAATTTTTGCGACATTTACAATATCTATGAACTGAAATTAGGCTCTTAAAGATATATTGTAAAAATGTCTAGTCATTTCTTTTGGTTTGATTATATGCTTATGTCCTATGGGACTAATATTCTCGGAAAAAAAAAAGTTTTGTTTCATAATCATGCTTGTATTGTATGAATTCATAACTTTACTCATTGAGTAATAATCACAAGTTATATCTTAAGAGTATCTTTTATAAGTTTTTATGTGTGCTTCGTAGTGTATTTCTTTAAGATATAGTTAATCCTGACCTTGTTTTAGTTTCTATGATCTCTAGGATTTTCTTAAGCTGAAGTACATGGTTGTGCAACGAAAGGAAACGAGAGTTTATACCTTAAGTTAAGACTTGTGAAAATAGTTGAATCTTAGCTTTGTTGAAAGGTTTTAGAAACATTAAATTTATGAAACTTAATTCGATATAGAACGACTAGTAACCACGAGATTTTAGAATTCATTATAACCTGACAAAGCTTCAATAGTTGTAAAATATGGTATAGATAGACACTACAAGTTGGAATGAATTCAATTTAAGGGGAATGATTAGTTGAATATACCTAAGTGAGAGTAATATTGCTTATATTGCTCGAAATAAATTGATTGCTTTGACTGAGGTAAACGAGACTTGCATTTTAAGACTTAGAAAGTGACTCATTAGGAAAATAAATAAATGATAAGAATTGTTCAGTAAAAAAAAAAAAAAGAAGAGGGAGTTGATGCTTAAAATAAATAAGTACATTGTGTTAGTATTTTATGTGTACTATAATGTGGTTTTTGATAAAAATTTAAAACTATTTAGGAGTTTTTATAAATCCATCTTATGTATAGAACTTAATAAATAAATAAAAAAAATAATAATTCAAACCTTTTGTGTGCTTTGCAATTATGTGAAATTGTTTTCCCTCGTTCACTATGATTGTGAACTTTAATTCTTGATTTCTAAGGAGTTGCATATTCTATGAATTCTTATGTGTGTGTCTATATTTAAAATTCTTAAGACTATGAAATAATTTAAAAATTGTTCTACTTATCTTACTTAAGTGAAACTGGTTGAGTAATTAATGACATTATTTAATTTTTTCTAAGAGAGTGAAACTACTATAATATTGTTGGAGAAGTTAGTTGAACTCGAAAACGTATATGATATGTGTATTATTTAATTCAACTAAATGTAGTAAGTTGTTGTTGATTAAATTCACATGTTTAGTTTTATCTATAAATGATACTAATTAATCGTGATATTTGATTCATAATTGAGTTGTTGAATAGAATGTGTTTAATTGATTTAGTGTGCCATGTTAGCCTATATATCATGCTAAGCTTATTGGTTTTTGACATATTGTACTTAAATGAGTAGTGAATGTCTTAAAATGTTTACAAACTAAGTTTCAATCTTGAGGGTGATTAGTTAGATATTAGTTTGCGTATTGTTCACTACAAATTTCGAGGACGAAATTTCTTTAACGAGGGGAGAATTGTAACACCCCAAATGTCATAATTAATTTGGTGTTAAAATTATTTTGGAATATATGTTGATATTTTTGGGATTAATTTTCGTTATATGTGGCCTTTCTATAATGTACTTATCTTGTACATATTAGACTAAACGTGTGATATAAATAACAAATATTATATTATATTATATTTTATATTTTTCTAAAAATAATAGTATTTTAGTGTAATATTTTAAAGAATAAGATTTTAGTCAATTTTGCGTGGATATGTGTGTACGCAATTAATGTGATATTTTACTGTGCACATAGTTATATTTTGATTATTTATAACTATTTTTTTATTTTTAGTTATTTAATTTATAAATAATTATCTTGAAATAGTGATAATATTGTGCTTGATTTACTTTATTTTTTTTATATACTTGTTACATCATTGTGATTTTACATATGTTTATTATAATTTAGTAATTAATATAAAGTGTTGCTTTTATATTTATTTATTTTATAATTTCGAATACTCTCTTATGGTAATATTTTAACGTGAGTATTTGAAAAAAAAATATAATTATAGTGATTATTTTGAATGTCAGAGTTTTGGTTATTAATGTATTTTAAAAGATTAATTACTTTAATCACTTTACTTTATAAAATATTAGTTTGAAATATTAGTAATATTTTAATAAATAAATTGTGTTGAAAAATGTGGATTTTATTTTAGAGTAAAATGTGTTTTATGAGTTAGATTCATATGCAAGAGTAAAATCTGATTAATAATAATAATAATAATAATAATAATAATAATAAGGAAAAAAAAAAAAAAAAGAGAAAAGCATGACCGCGAATCCATCTTCTTCTCCTTTTGCCTAAGCCGCCGCCCTCCACTGTTTTCTTCTCCTTCTTCTTTCGTCGATTATAACCATTATAGTGGGTGTGGTGCAAAACCGAGACCACATTCGTGATCGTTGCGATCTCATCTTTCATTCTGAACCCGAATCACAAATTGAAACACCCTATTACTCTTTGTCAAAAATCACATCTCCACCTTGTGAGCAAGATTCCAGTCACCACGACTATCACCAACGAAAACCAAGACCATATTTGGACTCCACGAAACACCCTCTCTTCATTACCTATGCTTGGAATACCAACAGTTATACTTCAAAAAATGGGTTTTCACCCTCGTCGCAGCTGTGTTGTAGAATTCCAGCCAACACGTTCATCATCTTGAAAAACTGATACCATTTTTGGATTCCTCTCGTCGAAACCTTCAAGAAGCACTACTCGTTTGTGTGTTTCAGTGAAGTTGATGTCGGACCCTGTCGGCGATCCAGCGCGTCGCCATATTTCATTGACTCTGCAAATTCGTCGATGCTTTTGGACTCGTTCGTTGCGCGTTGTCGACATGTTATGGTTGCTGAAAGCTGCTCGGATTCCTATATCGTACGAAAGCATCAAACTAAGGTATGGGGTGTGAGAGAGTTCGAATTCATGAGTGTAAATTAAGTGAGATGAACGGGAAAACCGTATTTCCCACAATTCATTCGGGGCTCGCTACGTACGGCTGAAGCCCTTTGAGTAATAATTGACTAATGAGAAAACTTGAATTTGGTGAGGTTAAAATACGAGTTAGAAACTTTTATAGGGTGTTGTTTGATTTCAATTTTGAAGATTGTGTGGTAGTTGAATTATTGTAGAATTGTGTATTTGACGTATTCTATGTTTTGTTTATATCTACCTTGATATTGTTATATGATATAAAATGTGATGAATTGTTATTATTTGCATTTCAATCGAAGTGGTGTGTGTGAATGATTTAGTATTATTATATGTGAGTGAAAATCATATATTGTTGGAGTTTGTGTATTATGATGATAAATTTTGAATGTAATATATGACTATGAAAATATGCATTGATGATTACTTGTTGACTTATGATGTTACCACCTTGATGAATATCACGAAATGCATATTGTGTTTTATTGAATAGTGATGAATTTGACTTGTGCCAATGATGGTTCTCTTAATGGAGTGAGTAACCTAGGCCAACGAGGGGAGAAAATAGATGTTGATAATTTTTGAAGTGGAGATTATTCGGTCATCATATAGGTAGGGCCTGACAAGCCTAGTGATTTCGGGGAAGTACAACTGAATTGAGCCTGATCGTGGCGGTCTACTGTTGAGCCTTAAGGCAAGATTGTTAGACCTTGGAGGTATTCGGGTGGGGAATTCCTAGGTGACTTGGAGGTAGCACTCCAAATGTCGGGAGCTACCATGCAACACACATTTACCTCGACTGTCGCGTATATGTGTCTCAGGTTGAGTTGAGGGAATCTATGAGGACAGGGCCAATTTGAATTGTCCATCCACCGGAATGGTGGCATAGTATCACGGCCTCTTAACTAAGTACTTCAGAGTTAGAATGGTACCAAAGAAAGATGAGGAGTCTAGAGTATAAGAGCATGCATAACATTACTTGATTTGTGTGTTTACTTACTTGATGTTGTGGATTGTATCAATGTTTTACCTTGATTATTCTTGTTAATTGTGATTTGATAAGATACGGTGTTTAATATATTTCACGTGTTCTTCTCAATTATTTTATACTATTACATGTTTTCGAAGCTCACCCCTTGTTGCTTGAGTTTGGCACTTGCGAGAGTGCGCAGTCATTTCAGGTTATCGGTTGGTGAAACACGCTCTGATAGGTGATACTGGGTGGGAGTAATTTGTCGTATTTTGTTGAGTTATGAACTAATTTAGATTTTTGTCAATTCGATCGATCAATTGTGTTATTGTTATTTTTTTTATTCGGATGTAGAAATTAATTGTCTCTAAGTTTAGAATGTGTCTTTATGTCAGAAATTTTTATTTATTAAACCTCAACTATAGTCGATATTAAGGTATTTTTAATTGAAAATTTTTATGAAAGCATTTTGTGTAAGTATGAGTGTGACGTCTTGAACCTTATAATTTAAAATATAATTTGTATACTCTATTTTAGAGCCGCTGCGAATCTCTTTCAAAACTAACGCATTTTACTTTCTATTTCAATTTGGGTTTAGGGTGTCACATTAGTGGTATCAGAGCAGGTCGATCCAATCCGACCATGTGTGTCAAGTGTCCGACGTGTTTCTTTTGTGTTCTAACTGATTGTATGCAATTGTTGACGTGTGATTTTAGTACTAAGTTAGTCTTTTCCTTGAATTGTTGAGGCTTATCAATAGTTAGGCATGTTTTTTCTGTTATGTTGGTATTTTATACCTGTGCTTAATTGATTGAGTGAAGTTTGATGTTGTTTATGTGTATAGCCTTATGTGTTCATCTTATTACTAACTTGTTGCGATATTTGTTATTTGTTTAGTGATGTAATAGTTGTTGTTTTCTTACTGGGATGTGCGCTTACTGAATTCTCTTAATTGCATAGGTGTAATTAGATGTTGCATTCCGGATTAACTATGTGTTCATGTTGTTACTATAATTCTTTTACTATTATTGTTATGTTACTACCCTCGGGCAATTCATTAGTAGATGTATAATTAAAAGAATTTTAACATCAGTGAATGGAGTGAGAGTCAGACGTCACTTTTGCACTCTAAAACTGTGTTAAAGAGTCATTTAATTACACACAATTGCATTTAAATAATTATAATTATTGTTACATTGAGTAATTGACTACATGAGTGGGAGGAAGTAATTACCCCGCCGATTCATCGTTAATGAAAGATGTGACAATAACTTGTTAGTATTATTGCCATGAATAATTATTAATTTCATTCTGATTAATTTAAAAGCATGCTCATTCCTTGGTTATTTTAAGCAACTTAATTCTTTTTCTGTGTTGTTATAAACTTGTCTAAGTATAAAATAGCGTGTCTTATCGGTGTATGATATTTGAGATTTATTTTATACTATATAACGTAAAGTATAAATTGTTTCTTTCTAACAAGATTCAAGACCTATTGTAGAAATTTTACTAAGAATAAATGTGTATATACATGTTTTTGAGTAAGTTAGACTTTAATGTGTCTTGCGATAGTGTTTCGATTTTATTCTATGCTATATAATTCATTTGTCTTGATAAAATTATGTGATCTATCTATATTCTCATTACGCAAACCAATATGTTAGATATTCATTTAGAATAAAAAGAAAGTCAAGATAATGTTTGTACTTATGTTTCATTTGCAGCCATACTTATTACATATGTAGGTGGTTATGAGTATCCACAAAGGTTACTTCAACATTTCCTTTAAGCATGTGATCGCGCAGAAAATGATGGCGTATATCAATGTGTTTAGTCCAAGAGTGCATGATTGGATTCTTTGAAATATTGATCGCACTAGTGTTGTCGCATCGTAACGGAATGCATCCGAGATCAAGTCCATAATCACATAGTTGTTGCTTGAGTCATATAATTTGTGCACAACAACTTCCTGTTGCTATGTATTCGGCTTCAGCAGTACTGAGTGCAACACATGCTTGCTTTTTACATGACCATGATACGAGTGCATTTCTCAAGACATGACAAGTGCCGCTTGTGCTTTTACGGTCTGTTTTACATCCTGCATAATCTGAATCAGAATATCTTTTGTTTAAGTCTTATCTTTTGTTTCTTGTTAAAAGTTTGAGTTTATTAAAGATAAGCCTTTGATAAATAATTTATTTTAAACAATAAAGAAGTTTGTAAAAATAGTCAACATAATTTAAACCCTCTTTTATTGTATTTTTAGTTACCTTAAAAGATATAAGTATGATTTTTCACCATGTAAAAAAGTAAGCATAGTTAGTGTGGGTGATACTAAATATATATATATATATATATATATATATATATATATATATATATATATATATATATATATATATATATATATATATATATATATATATATATCCAAGAAAAGGAAGACAAGAAAATATAATTTCTTAAACAATCTTATTGATGTAGTTATTAATAAGTGATATTGACTTTTATTTAATACATAATGATTGATGAAAAAATTATAGAAGTGTTTTCAAGTTTAAGGGTTGAATATTACACGAAGGAGGACAACAACATGGAGCCCTAGGACAATGAATTGGCTCACAATCTCCTAAAGGGTCGCAACAAGGTGGTAATGCTTGAGTTTGTAAATCCTGAGCATTGCCAACCAAAGCACATGTAATAGCAATAACTAAAATAAACAACTTTACCGGCATTTTTTATAAACCTTTCATTATAACCAAACTTGGTTTACATAGAAAAATGAAGGATATATTTTATAGTGAGTCGTATATTAAAGAATGAGTACTAATTTATAACCAAAGAAAGCAATCCTTTTAAACTTTTCAAAATATTTAAATGTTAAAAATAGCAAGCCTAATTATATTGTTAAGTATTTTATTCAATCCGTTGAATGACTTTTAATATTTTATCATATTGAATATTTTACTCAATTTAATGACGGTTAATACTTATTTTACTAGACTTTCTAAATCCTAGTGATATTTTATAAGAATAACTTTTCCTTTGTTAATTTTACGGATTTTTTATAATTATATCCCTTTTTTTTTAAATTGTACACCATATTACATTGAAAAAAAAAATTAAAATATCAAAACCAGTACATGGTCGCATCCTCAGGATGTGACCTTCTATTGCATCTAAAAGTTTTTTTTCTTCACTTCGCCGCATCCTGGGTCTGCGATGATCTATAGGGTTTAAAAAGTAGAGCATTTTAGTACTTTTTTCAATGTAGGGCAATATAGTGTAAAATTTAAAAATAATGATATAATTATAAAAAATCCTAATTTTAACTACTACATATTTTTCTGTAAGTATGAATATATTATTGTTATAAGTATTCAATTTATAATTGTTAATATAATATTTTAAGTATTTTTTAAAAGATCTTAAGACTTATTAAATATATTTAATACACTTACATTAATATTTAGAATAATAATATTAAATAGAGTTGAATTTAATAAATTTAACTAATATTTGAGGCATAACAAATCACAAATTTTACTTATAACTAATGTCGGAGACAATAATTTTTAAAAAATTGTGTAACAAACTGGCCTAAAATACCTTAAGAGTATTTTGTGGCATTCTATGTTTTAAGAAAAGGCAAAAACACAATGTCTTTAGTTATTTATTTCGGGAACAATTGAAACTAATAACATTGACAACAATTCGTCGCACAAGACCTGGCATAAAATACTCAAAGGGATACAAATAAAGTCCACCATAAAAGAGGCTCATAGAACAATCACAAGAAAAAACAACTAAAAATGTTATAAAATACACAAAATCATCTAATAACTTTGCTTAGACAAATCAACAAATTGAGCTTCTATGATGAAGATCATGACACTTGAAACATGTTTATGATAGCCAAGCTAAAAATTCTACTAACAAAGCCACTCCTTCTAAGCTAAAAGTTCTACTAACTAAACCACTCCTTCTAATCACGGGTCATTGCAAAATAAAGATTATTTCTCATCCCCAAGCACGGTTGTTATATTAGCAGGTAATTGATTATCAAAAGCGGCATCATCCCCATTCTCTATACTACACACTTATTTCCACCAATTGAGGCATTACGCACACTCTTACCCAACGCTCCATCTTATAACCCATATTTTTTCATCAAATCTTTATACGACAACCCCTTCCTATCCACCCTTAACCTCCAAAACCCCTTTCCCACTAAATCAAATTAAAATATGTCACATCACGCACCACCAAACCCTCCATTTTCTTTCGATAAACAAACCCTCGTCCATTTAACCTAATGAATTTTTACGAGCATCTTCACTCCCTCAACAAAGCAAAAATTTGAAAAGATTCCATTTTTAAGATCGTACATGAGGGAGCTTTGAAAAAAAAAAGTAAATTGACAAAGTAGACAAAGAAACTTTTAAGAGAACAAGGCGACTTCCCATAGACATATTGCGACTTCTCCACAACGACAATCTAGCTCTGATTCTATTAATTACATGATTACAAAATGCTAACCGCCGAGAGTTATCTCCAATATGGAATCCCAAGTCAGTAAATAACAAAGTACCAACTTTATAGTTTAGGACATTGGTCGTATCAATTAACCAATAATTGTTGACATTAACGTTAACCCACCAATAAACTTTTGTGAAAATTTACCTTCACTCTATAAATGAGCTCAAATATGAGAAAATTTGCCTTAATAACTTGAATGTTCAGACAAGATTTTTTACCCACGATCAATGTATCATTGACACCACCCACAGGGTTCCCACCAAACATCTTTATCGTATTCGATACGAAACAACACATTCAACCCCTCTAATGCAAATAAAAATAAGAAGTGAGATAAATGATCTCCTTGAAGAAGCCTTATCCCCAATAAAAATTACTCAATCGAATATCCATTAACTAACACCGAAGTAGTGGTTGTGTTGTGACATTATTTAATTCAAAGTCTTCAAACGTTAGAAAAAATCATCTTACCTACCATTGCATTAAAGTAGCACTACTTTATTGAGTCATATGTTTTGTCAAAACCGTAAACATGATTAAGTTTGATTTCTTTTTCTTTGCATTGTCTACCACCTAGTTAGCAATCAAAATCTCATCAAGAATTTGTATACCTTTCACAAAAGCAGTTTGTGTCTCAACAATGACTTTACCAATGACATGTTTCAGTCTATTCGCTAACACCTTGGATATACAACAAACCAAGGAAATAGGTCTATATTCCAAAATAAAGGTAGGATAATCTTTTTTTTTTTCAATGCTATGAAAATGCTCTTTATCCCTCTGACCGACCTACCATCAACATGGAAGTCAACAAAGAACCTCATTAAATCGTTTTTTTAAGTCTTCCTAAAATTCTTTTAATAATAAAAATTTATCCCATTTGGTCTGGGACTCTTAAAACCATCACAATCCCACACAACACTCTTAACCTCCTCCATAGAAAAAGGCTCCACCTTTGTTGCTTTCACCTCTTCCAACATGTCAGGAACCAAATTTTCAATATTATGTCTCAACCCAAATTTAGACTTAAAATGGTTTTGAAAATGTTCAAAAAATGTACCCTGAATCTCCTCCACCCCTTCAATTCTAACTCCATTAAAATTAAAACAACAAATAGAATCAATTCTTCTTCTTCCTGTAACCACCTTGTGAAACAACTTAGAGTAAGCATTTGTTTATTTCAACCACATTGTTCTCGATTATTGCCAATGAATACTGCACATAACTTGAGATAGGGAAAATAATTTTGAAGAAATTTCCCTTCTTTCTTCCCCCACTTGATCAGACAACAACGTTGATTCCCTTTTGGTATTTCACCTCCTCTTTTAAAAGCGTGATTTGTTCTTCCAAATTTCTACAATGACTTTTATGCCACTCACGCAAACATACCTTAATACCTTTCAACTTATCCTTCAACACAAAACTTTCCCACCCTTGAAAACTCAAACTCCTCCATTTAGCCTACACAAACTCATAATAACCATCAAAATCGGCCCAAAATTTCAACATCTTAAATGGATTAGAACCCTAGTTTAAATTAACACATTTTAGCAATAGGAATATGATCTGACAATCCTTTATCTAACACCCATTAAGAACAGTTAGGTCATACATGACACAACATTTATGATAGCAAAAATTTATCCAATATACTCATAACCCGACTATCCAACCGTGGCCAAGTAAAGTTCCTTCCAATTAGAGGCAAATCAATCAGTTCATACTCTTTAATAAATTGATCAAATATATCGATATCATCCTCTCTAAAATTCAACATATTAATTTTTCTCTCTGCCTCTTACCTTGGAGCGTTAAAGTTGCCACAGATACACCATGTATCCACCATACTACCAAGTATCTTTTGCACCAAATGCTGCCACAAAACCTACTTACTAGGCAAATCACAAGGAGAAAACACATTACAAACAATCACCATTGTTGAGGTAAAAACATTTTTTTATGTATGTTTTAATGACAACAAACCTTATAAAATAAATGGTTAAGTTTTATTAATGGTAATCTACTAATGACTGCATTTGAGTTTTAATTAAGGAACATGAATTGCATAAGTGAACAAGCAAGAAGCCATTCACATCATCAAAGTCCTAAGTATCTACTGAATAATGAAAGAATCTCAAAAAGAATATATCATATATCAATCAAGAATGATTATTACATCTTCAAGATAGCATCTTCATGAAGAAGGTGATCCAATACATTCATACAATAATCAATTATCACACCATGTTATAAATCAAGACAAATCATGTCTTAACTAAATTGGAAAAACGAAGATCATTCTGATTTATTAAAAAACAACAATCTGAAAAACGAAGTTCATTCTGGTTTATTAAATATAGAATTCTGAAGAAAAAACATGAAGATGATTCTGATTTATTAAAAAACAACAATTTGCAAAACGAAAATCATTTTGGTTTATTAAAAACAAAATTCTGGAAAAACGAAGATCATTCTGGTATACTAAAAATAGATTTTTGGAAAAACAAAGATCATTCTGGTTTATTAAAAATAGAAGCCTAGAAAAAACGAAGGTAATTATGGTTTATTATCAAGATCATTCTGGTTATTTCATTTATCGGCATAAGTAAAATGAATCATTTTCCATAGTCCATACCTTGAGATAAACACTTGTCAAGACTACTCAAAACAATACTCAAATAAGCAAACAACATTAAGATAAATCTGTAGATTGATGAGTTATGAGCAAGGACAACAAGGACACTACTGCTACACCTTTTTGGAAAAAGTACATCATGATTTTGAGACAAATGACTCACACTACATAGCTACTAAATCACTCATCCATGTTTTCCATACAATACAAAACCAAGAACGTTATAGTTTTACAAAAAAAAAAAAAAACATTCTGGTTATTATATTTTAAAGACAAAATTAAAACAAATCATTTTCCACAGTCCAAACCACAATTTAAAGGGTATCAAGACTGCTCAAATCAATGGTGAAGTCCAGAACTCGAGCTGAATGCCATAGGAGGAAAACAATCTCAAGATTGATCTCCAAATTGATGACTTGTGAGCAAGGACACAATTACATTATACTTACAATATTCTGCAGAAAGTTCTGCATAATTCGGATTTGAAACAATATCAACTGAAAATTCACAGCTCATTCAGTCACTCGTTCACGTTTTCCATCAGGCCCAAAAGCAAGTAAGTTCTTCATTTGTCAAAAATGTTATGAACAACAATATAAACACATGTTTATTTGCTTTAAAATATATTTGACACTTGGAAAGTGTGTCCAACGACTATATTCAGTTTAAACTGAATATTCAAAGCATTTTATCATCTATAAGTTGAAGATCAATTGGAAGATGAAGGAAAAAGTTCAATTTACAAATCTAACAACACTTGTTCAAGTAATAACAAGTCAAAAACTGTTCAAGCAAACTCCAACTTTCTTCACTATATTTGTGGATCATCAATTACTACTGAGTTTGTCTTTATTTATTTCAAACAAGTGTTGAGAAGTTTCAAGATCCCAAACACTTTTATCGTACACATCATTTGTAACTCAAGTCTATCTTTTATGTTAGATTGAGTGTGTTTGTAAAAATCATTTCAAGGCTGAAATGTGATTGTAAAAATCATTTCTAGGTTGAAAGTTGAAGATTGTAATTGATCAATGTGTGGTCAAGAGAAAAGGTGTAAAGGAAAACATTCTGGTTCTAAAGCACATAGTGAAAATCTCACGGTTGTGAGGACTGGACTAGCCCGAGTTGGGTGAACCAGTATACTTTATGTGTGTGAACTTTCTATCTCTTATCTTTAATTATTTGCACACAAAAATCACACTTCATTATAAAATAATTTGTTTTATTTAATTCTAACATATCCAGAACATTCTCTTTCAACCAAAATTGATCCTGAGTTAATTTAAATTAAGCACATAAATCAAAATTTAAAAAAAAAAATCACAATTCAAACCCTCCATTTCTTGTGATTAACATTGCTACTTCAACCATGACCCCATTATCTAGGCGCTTTCCAATAAACATGAACACAATGTCTTTATTTATCATATGTTGTATTGGGAAATCAGCCTGGGGAAGACGTAGGCAGCGTACTTATATCAACAGAAAATTTATTGCTTTTTGCAATAGAACCCTCAGTATTACAAAGGTGGAAATTGATCCATGAGGAGTACTAAATCGTAGCAGCATGAACGATCATTAAGAAATGCAATGGCATGGCAGGACATAAATTAGTGGTCATGATAAAATGAAAATAATTAAATAATGTTATCAACATCCGAACGAATATTATAAACATATGTGCACTTTAATTTTTTTGAACATATGTGCACATAAATTAGTGGTCACCTCGGTGTGTTGAAGAAAATTATATTGACTATAAATTTTAAGATTGACATTTTGAATTAATATAACTTTTTTATTTAGATAAAATTATAAATAAAAAAATTGCACACAACTGCAAGATTTCAAATTCAAACCCTGAGACTTTATATTCAATCTAACTGACATTTGTGAATTAAATTATACGATACAAATAATTAATATAAAATTTTATTAAATGATACTAATAAAATATTATAATCTAAGTAGTCTCATCTTTCTTTTCTCTTAACATAGTTCTATGGAAATTGTGGACTAAATGATGCATTTGCTGGAAATTGATTTTTTTTTTCTTTTTCTTTTTCATGGTTTCTCACATATATAGGAAAGATTATTCGTTCTCAACTCAATTGGTGTAACACCCCGACCCTCCAGTGATATCGGCGATGTTATCTCGCTCCCCCCTTTTCCTCTTGGAAATATAGCGAGTTTTTGCACTACAACATTTTTGTCCTACTGCAACGCATGAAAACCATTGTTTAACGTAAAAAAACCGTTGCCGTAATCTACGAGAACGGTTTTCTGTTCGTGGGGAACCAAGACGTTGCATTTTCCTTACGCAACGGTTTCTTTAGAAACAACAACGCTTTTAAAAAACCGTACTAGTAGATACCTCTAAGAGAATGGTTTTTCAAATTGACAACGACAACGGTTTTATGATGTTGCCACATTAAAACCGTTCTTGTAGGTTCCTTTTTCAATTAAGTTACAGCCACACTTTAAAACCGTTGCAAAAGCTTTTTTTTTTAAATAAATTATTTTTCTAAGATACAATAATTTAAGATATTTAGTAAAACATTATTATTGTAATACCATAATAAATTTAAAAATATAATAACTGCGATAATACAAAATTATTGTAATATACTATAATAAATTTAAAATATAACAATTGTAATAGTATAAAATTTTGTAATACTATATATATATAGTTAATGTTCATTGTCATATTTATGATATGTCTATGTTAACAATGTGTGAAGCAAACAAACAAAATATCATTCATACGATATATATTTGCAGTAATTCAATTTCTCTAATTTAAATTCTAGAGATAAGGAGACAATCAAAATAACAAAAAAAAATCCTTATCTATAAAAAAAATACACAGAAAACTTAAGTATCAACATCTATCTCTTCATCTTGTGCTTCGAAATGTTGAAATTCTTCATTTGTATCACCATCATTGATCTACAAAATAAAAATAATATATTCAGTAAGTAAAATCATGAGTAAATGACAAAATGTTAAAGTCTATAAATGTGATTATAAAGTCAAACCAAGACACATGTATGTGAGAGCAATACATAACAGTAGCAATTTATAAAAGTAATATAGTTCTAACAGTACCTATTTCTAACAGTAAATAAAGTTAAATGTGTAATATCATTATAGTTCTAACAGTACAATTTCTAATAGTAATATAGTTCTAACAATACTATAAATATAATTCTAACAATAATATTTCTAACCGTAATATAGTTCAGTCTTACTTCATTATTATTAGGAGCATGTGTTGATGTAGAAGAACGTAGAGTACTATTAGCATCAGCTGGAGTTGATAAAAAAGTTGTTAAAGCCTCTATATTCAACCCTGCAGTGTTTGGGTTCAACATTGTCTTAAGAATAAGCTGAAATTTTTCTTCCATTGCTTCCATTTCCTTACGTTGTTTCTCCTCTATCTCTTGTATCTTATCATTAAACTGTTTTATCTCCTCAGCGTGTTCTCTTTTAAGTTTTGAAATTTCTTCATTTCTTCGCAAGAGAGTTGGTGTTGAAGTTCTTCTGTGACAACGAAATCTCCCAGGTTTCTCTTTGCCACACACGCTCTGAAAGGCTTCTGAAGATGACTGTCCATCTTTTTCAATCAAGTCTTGAAGCTTTATCTAGCATAAACAATAATATTAAATGAATAATTGTATACATAAATAATAGTAAATAAATTACACATTATGTTAAACTTACAATTGCAAGATTGGTTTCTTGATCCAATTCCTTTCCTTTATTACTTTGTCAAGTAGCAATAAACATTTCAGTTTGAGTGGGAGGCTCTTTATCTTCATTACTTTTACACTAAACCAAGAAGAAAAAAAAGAATATGAGAATTTTATTTAAGTAACATAATTAAATATTCACTTACAATGTTTGAAAAAAGAATATCATTTTTTCCCTTATAACTGCAAAGCCTTTATTCCCCATTCGGTGCCTGTATTTCAGCTGAGCTATATTTTTGGCATTTTGATGACTGATTTCCTATATTCATTAACAATATTTTTTTTATAAAATTACAAATGTGTGACAACAACTATATATAACAAGTAATTATATCTTACTTGACTGTGGTCTTCTTTCCAATATTCCAATAAGTTCTTAAAGTCTTCTTCTGGTACCTCATGAGGACGATTTTTTAACCGCTCGCATGTGGTTTTGTACTTACTAAAATGCTCCTTTTTAAGAAAACATTTGTATCTTCTCCAAGCATCATTTAAAATAGCAAATACAACTTTCCTTTCTTTCTATGGAATTTTGTATTTTTGCTGCAAAAATAAAAGAAACATATTAGGATCTATATTTATAAAAGTATGCTAGCCCATACATTCAAATTAAAAAGTAAGTACATTTAGATAATCCCACACAGGATCTATATTTAGATCCTTCCAACTCCTAATCAAAGCTTTCCAATTATTGAAAGTGAGAGGACACAAGTCTGAACTTCTTGCGATTGTCCCCAAAAAACTACTAAGTTCAGAAACTGTCTTTTCATCAGGCCCAATCGGTTGTCCTTCTTCATTCAATATGATCTCTTGCCTATCTTTGAATTCTCCTGAATGAATTTTCCGACATATAGTCTTTCCTCGTTTTTTTATTAATCGTGACAATAAACCACATATTAGTAATTAAAAAAGTAAAAAAAATTGCAAATTTTTATATCCAATATATACTCAACAAAAACATATATACCATTGGTTCCCTCACTTTCCTCACTTTCATAGTTGATACCCTCCTCCATTTCATTTTCTTCTATATCTTCATCTCCTGAATCCTCTACTCCATGTTGTTCCATATGACATAGTTGGACATTTTGAAATAGTTTTTTTCTTCTTATAGGCTTGTTGATGTACCGTGGATCCTTGAACTTGATTTCCCATGGTAGAGCTAACTTGCCTCTTAAGGTTATTGTTTTGATGGAGTCCTTTGTTTTTCTCCTCAATTTTCTTAGAGACTTTTGATTCCGTTGGAACTTGAACTTTAGGAGCCATTGTAGAGTTCAGTTGCTTCTTAAGATTACTATTCTGACATAATTTTTTATTTTTGTCACCAATTTTCTCTGAGACTTGTGATTCTATTGTACCTTCAAGACAAGGAGCCTTTGTAGACCAATTGATCACTGGAGGGTCGGGGTGTTACATTCCCACTACCAATTGATCGCTGGAGGGTCGGGGTGTTACAATTGGCATCATTTAAGATTATTTTTAAAAATGTTAAATTTGGAATGGTGATATTCCTGATTTTACTTCCAAAAATTTGTTTCGTTAGAGATTTGGGTTGTCCTTTATAACTTATTCAAAAAAACTATTAAATATTCAACATATTATGAAAAATGATTTGGTATATTAACACATTAAAGGAACCATTTCCAGCACCTGTACCCTTGCGCATGATCAAAATGCAACAGTTAGTTTCTGAAATGGAGGGTGGTTGAGTAAGTATCTTTAATGTGGGTATAGTTTATTTTTGAGTACATGATTGAGTATAAATTTTGTAACCCTTCTTAGAATGTGGATGAAATTCATCTGCTACAACGCTGATTAGTTTGAACAATTTTGTTACATATGTAAGGGATAAAGTACTCTTTATATTTCTTTAATTAATAATTTTTTGTTTATAAAAAAATATTTATTTGATTTACATTTATACATCAAAATAAACTACTAATAAATAAATAACAAATATCTTATCAAAAGTAAAGAAATTTGACAGATATATTTTATTTCCTTTTGCCTCTTAACCCTAAAAAAATGCATTTTTATATTTTTGTTGCGTAAAAGTAAACATGTCTATAGACTACATATATCTTATCAACATGTCTATATTTTGATAAATTAATTAGCTATATATATTTTGTGACTAGACTTATAATAAGATTCAAAGTCCAATTATTTTCTTTTTCAACATGTCTTTATATTATCTTTTATTAATAAAAATAAATATAATGTATTAATTAAGATCTACAATATAATCGGTTGTATTAAACAGTTTTTTTTAATTAAAAATGTTGCATTTCATTAATAATAATATTATAAATATAAGTTGAAAAATTAGTAAAAATATGGAGACTAGCCATAAATATGGTTACCCTTACTAGCGCATAAGCTACTTCATTTGTTTGTGTCTTAACAAACTCAATTATAGAGTCTCTAAAATGAGAATAGAAAATAGTTCGACAGTAAAAAATAATAGTACCTGATTCGGTCTTGTTTCCCTTAATGAATTAAAGTTTTCAACAATACCCTTTGAATTGAATTCCAAATCCACTTATTCAAATTGAAGATCATGGACCTACTTTAAAGTCCTTATAACCCGATTGCTTCTCCTTCAGTGACTAAGTAGATGGGTGTGAACCATTTGGTTTTAACTAAAACAAAATTTCCTCCATCATCTCTAATACATATACTAATGCCAACACGATTAGAGATATTATTGAAAGAAACATCTATACTACATTTATACCTTCCATCGCCGGGTTTAATCCAAATCGTTGGGGAGTTAATTATACCATATGACCTTTGTCTTTGTTGTAGATTTTCTACCAACTTCGGATCCTCCAATAGCCGCATATTGCGATTGAAGACTTGCATTTGATTCTCACTGATGTTTTGCCATATGAGATTATTTCATTGTTGCTACATACTCTAAATAATCATTGCCATAGATATCACTTGTGTATGATTAAGCCTCTACAAAAGAGCAAAAATCACAGTGGTGGCTGAGTTTGCTCCAATCAGTGGCTGCTTGCACCATATCTCTAAACCTACATTGTTGCCAACAATTCCTACCATTCCTGCACAAAACGAAAACATGCAAACTATCTTCGATGCCACCATCATAGAAAACACAATGACAAGGACAATTGACACATTTATCATGTAGTCTCGAACACATTGAAAGCCAATTTTGATAGATTCTCCACAAAAGATTTTTAACTTTTAGTGGTGCCTTTAACTTCAAGATTAGATTTCAACTTCCTACCGTTTTAAAATTAGAAGTATCAATAAAGTCATTCAGACAAACCTTGTAAGCACTTCAGATATTATACATGTCACTATATATCTTACAGTTAAAACAATATGCATTTCTTTTATAATTTTTTGTTGCATAAAAGTAAACTTCTCTATCTATCTTTAGCAACTTAGAAGTATTGCAATTCATTTGGTTTAAATGAATTTTATTTACTTGGTGCCATGAAGATAAAAATTAAAATGATCCAATGGTTATAATTAGAAAGAATTAAATATGTTTTTAGTTTTTATAAAATCTCAACCTTTTAAATTTAGTCGATATAAAAATAAAAATACAAAGTTTAATTTCTACAAAAAATTTCAACAGATAATTTTATAAGCATGTTCAAAACATAATAAAAAATTTATTCACAAAAATTAAGAATTGTTTAACTTATAAATATGAAGTGTTTTAAACTCTAAATACTCAAGATATATAAAAGTAACAAAAATATAAATCAAGTAATTGAATTTTAAGTTCTTTTTTTGTGGACGAATTTTTTAAAATGTTGTAAACATGTCAACAAAAAATAATTCAAAAATATATGTTTACTCAATAACATAAACTAAAATGTGTATAAGACTGTTTTATAGGAATTAAAAATTATATGTTATGTTAGAGAGACTAAATTTAATAAGTCAATATATTATAGACTCAATACACATTTAACCATTTTAAAAAATAACTAATAAATTTTTATCTTATTTTGTTTTCTCTCTCTTTGGAACTTACATTTATTCATCAAACCAACCATTTATTTTTTTAGGAATCAAACCAACTTATAAACTAAAGAATTAAATATGAAATTCTTTTAAAGCAAAGACAAAATTTGAGAGTACTCACCAAGACAAAATTATGACATTATTTCCTAACTAGCCAACAGGTATAATAGCAATGGCTTACTCACCAAAAACTCCTATCAATGAAACAAATGAATCATTTTCCCAAAATGATTAAAACCAATAATCAAAACCACAAAATAGGACCTGCCTCATTTAATATAAACTATCTCATTGGTTTTACCATTTGCTTCTATTTGATCGATATGCAAATTAATGCCAGAGAATTTTGCATTGATGCATAAATTATTAGAAGGTTTTCATTTTTTGTTATTGTTTTTTTAATCATTTGTCTTTTTTTCTTTCATAGATTTTCTCCATTAGAAATTATCTTATTTGATTAGTATCAGATACAAAATACGTGTCTTTAGTCGAAATTTGAATATCGGTGATCACTGCATTGTAGTCGAAATTTGAATTTGAATACGTGTCTTCAGCAACACTCAATTTCTAATTTGTTTTCATTCATACATGATAGATTTATGAGTTGTTAACTTTTTTTGTTTATTAAATATGTTGGTTTATATTTTTTTTATCATAAACACTCCTAATAAAAAATGACAAATATCTTGTCAAAAAATATTTTTAAAAAATAATAAATATTTTTCTTTTTGCCTCTTACACCAAAAAGAATAACTTTTTTATACTTTTGTTGCATAAAACCAAAAAGAATAACTTTTTTATACTTTTGTTGCATAAAGTAAACATACGCCTATCTATCATTGTTGCAACTCAAAAGTATTATTATTCATTTGGTTCCAAATATTACATTAAAATTAAATAATTAATAAGCATTTTTTTAAGTTACCCGTATCACAAGCAACTCTTGTTGGGTATTGGGCTCCCTTCATATGTGGAGAAAAGCCCAAATATTGTAGTCCATGTGTCTCACTAATTTAAGTGGAGAGTGGTCTAATTAGGGTTGGAAGAGAGAGACTATTTTGAGAGAAAAGGCAGCCACCAAAAGAGAAAAGAGAAGAGTAAACCCTATTCCCGATTTTGTTAAATCAGTCTCAGAAACACATCGATTGCGCATTCGTTAACCGTTGGATCGGGCTGAAATTTGGACAGTAGGTTCGCAACGTCCAGGGCTTCGATTTCAACGGTCGGATCGGCGAAACGACATCTGGAGAAGGAGATATCAGGCTCGCACAGTAGCAGGTTTTAGATGTTTTACTTCTTCTTGCTTTTCATTTGTAAGCTTTAGTGCTTTGTTATTTTGGCTGGTTGTAGGCACACTTGGTGCATCCTTTTTTGAGACTCTCTTGTACCCTTATTTGATTATAGTGGAGCTATTTCTTTGGTCTGGACGACCCGTGGTTTTTACCCTTGCATTGAGGGGTTTTCCACGTTAAAATATCGGTGTTCTTTACGCTCTTTTATTTTGATTAATTTGCTGCCATATATTTGTTGTTGCTCCTCACAGGTTCTTGCAAGTTGGGGGAATTTTATATCCGCTGCGTATTACTTGTTATTGTGTTTCTGTGTTTATTCCCCATTAGAGTGGTATCAGAGCTCTTGGTTAAAGGGTTATTTGACTTGCTTGAAGGATGGAGGCAAATATGAATATAAAGATGGTACGCTTGAATGGTACTAATTACCATTTGTGGAAGGGCAAGATGAAAGATTTGTTATTTGTGAATAATATGCATCTTCCTATTTTTGGTTCTAAAAAGCCGGATACTAAATCTAAGGAAGATTGAGAATTTGAACATCAACAGGTATGTGGTTTTGTTAGGCAATATGTAGAAGATAATATTTATAATCATATTGCTAATGATACAAATGCAAAAACTATGTGGGATAAGATAGAGACTTTGTTTGCCTCTAAATCAGGGAATAATAAATTATTCTTGCTGAATAGTTTCATATGTTTGAAATATAAGGAGGGAACGTCTATTTCAGACCACTTGAGTGAATTTCAGGGGCTCCTTGATCAAATGTCTGGAATGGGTATCAAGTTTGATGATGAGCTATTGGGACTATTTTTACTGTTATCTTTACCAGAGTCTTGGGAGACATTTCGGGTTTCTATAACGAGTTCTGCTCCTAATGGTGTTGTTTCTTTGGAAACGGCTAAGGGTGGTGTTTTGAATGAGGAGATGAGAAGGAAGGCACAGGGTTCTTCATCTGAATCTGAAGTTCTTGTCACTGAAAATAGGGGGAGAAGTTAGAAAAAAGAACCGAAGGGTGGTAGAGAAAACAGCAGAAGCAAGTCCAAGTCTAGATACAAAAATGTGGAGTGTCATTATTGTCATAAAACAGGGCACATACAGAAGAATTGTTTTCTGTGAAAAAAGGAGAACAAAGGCAAGAAAGGTAAGCAGAAACAAAGGGGTCGTGATGATGATAGTGATGATGACCGTGTTACTACTGCTACTAGTGATGATCTTGTTATTCTCCGTGACTATGAGTCAATTAATCTTGTATCTGATGAGAGCATGTGGATAATTGATAGTGGTGCTACACTACATGTTACACCGAGGAAGGAGTTCTTCACATCTTATACTTCAGGTGATTTTGGAGTTTTGAAGATGGGTAATGATGGTGTATCTAAGGTAATCGGTGTTGGTGATGTATGCTTGCAAACCAACATGGGAATGCAATTGTTGCTTAAAGGAGTCAAACATGCTCCAGATGTTCGCTTCAATTTGATCTCTGTGCATATGCTTGATGAAAGTGGTTTTGATAATCATTTTGCTTTTGGAAAGTGAAAACTCAGTAAAGGTAACTTGGTTGTGGCTAGAGGGGAGAAAATTAGTAAATTGTATTGGACAAAAGCTTTAGTTGCAAAAGACAGTGTGAATGTCGTGGATATGGAATCATCTTTGTGGCACCGAAGGCTTAGCCATATCAGTGAAAAGGGGTTAAATTGCTTAGCTAAAAAGGATGTGCTTCCAGGATTGAAAAATGTAGATTTGGAGAAATGTTCTCACTGCATAATTGGTAAACAAACTAGAGTATCCTTCAAAAGGCATCCTCCCTCTAGAAAGTCAAAGTTGCTTCAGTTGGTGCATTCTGACGTCTGTGGCCCTTTAAAGGTAAAATCTTTTAGTGGTGCACTTTATTTTGTTACTTTTATTGATGATTGTTCCAGGAAAATATGGGTTTATGTTCTGAAGACAAAAGACCAAGTGTTGGAGAAATTCAAACAATTTCATGCTTTGGTTGAAAGGCAGACAGGCAAGAAGCTGAAACGTGTTCGTACTGACAACGGTGGTGAGTATTGTGGACCCTTTGATGTCTATTGCAAACAGCAGGGTATAACACATGAAAAGACTCCTCCTAAAACTCCTCAGCTGAATGGTTTAGCAGAGAGGATGAATCGGACACTTGTTGAGAGAGTGAGGTGTATGCTCTCTGAAGCTAAGTTGCCTAAACATTATTGGGGTGAGGCACTGTACACGGCGGTGCATGTTATTAATCTTACTCCTACTATCGCTTTGAATAGTGAGGTACCAAACAAGATATGGTTTGGGAAGAATGTCAAGTATGATCACTTGAGAGTCTTTGGTTGCAAGGCTTTTGTGCATGTTCCGAAGGATGAAAGATCCAAGTTGGATGCAAAGTCAAGGCAATGTATCTTCCTTGGTTATGGTGAAGATGAATTTGGCTACAAGTTATACGATCCTATAAACAAAAAGGTTATTAGAAGTCGTGATGTAGTGTTCATGGAAGACCAAACTATTGAAGACATTGATAAGGTGGAGAAGACTACACCTGAGAGAGATAACGTCTTATCTGATGGTGATCCAGCTCAGTCACCTGTTCTTGATTTGGATACTACTGATGGTAATGATCAGAATGATGAGCCACATGATTGTGTTGATGATCATCGAATTAGAGATGAGGTAAATATTCCAACTAGTGAAGATCATGAGTTGTCACACGATGAGAATCTTAATGATGCTTCTGAATCATCTCTAACCCAACTCAGGAGGTCTAAGAGGCAGAGACAACCATCTACAAGGTATGTTTCTGATGAGTATGTGAATTTGACTGATGAAGGGAACCTGAGTGTTTTCGAGAGGCCATGGAGAGTGAAGAAAGTCAAAAGTGGTTGGATGCAATGCATGATGAGATGAAATCCTTGCATGATAATCACACTTATGATTTGGTGAAATTGCCAAAAGGCAAAAGGGCTTTGGAAAACAGGTGGATCTATAGAGTGAAACTTGAGAGTACCTCAAAGTCTCCGAGGTATAAAGCCAGATTAGTGGTGAAAGGTTTCCGTCAAAGAAAGGGTGTTGATTTTAATGAGATTTTCTCACCTGTGGTAAAAATGTCATCAATTAGAACCGTGTTGAGTTTGGCAGCTATTCTTGACTTAGAGGTTGAGCAAATGGATGTAAAAACGGCTTTCCTTCATGGTGATTTGGAGGAAGAGATTTACATGAAGCAACCTGATGGTTTTCTTGTTGAAGGCAAGGAAGACTACGTGTGTAGACTAAGAAAGAGTCTATACGGTTTGAAGCAAGCTCCAAGGCAGTGGTACAAAAAGTTTGAGTCTGTTATGTGTGACCAAGGATACATGAAGACAACTTCTGACCATTGTGTATTTGTTAGAAAATTTTCTAACGATGATTTCATTATCCTGTTATTATATGTTGATGACATACTTATTGTTGGGAAAAATATTTCCAAGATTGACAGGTTAAAGAAGCAGTTGGGCGAGTCATTTGCCATGAAAGACATGGGAGCAGCTAAACAGATTCTTGGCATAAGAATCATGCGTGACAGAAAGGAGAAGAAACTTTGGATGTCACAAGAACACTATATTGAGAGAGTGTTGCAAAAGTTTCAAATGGAAAACTCTAAGGCTGTAAGTACTCCTCTTGCTGCTCATTTTAAGTTGAGTTCTAAACAAAGTCCTTCTAGTGAAGATGACAAAAGATACATGGAACGAGTTCCTTATTCTTCTGCTGTGGGTAGTTTGATGTATGCAATGGTGTGTACAAGACCAGATATTGCGCATGCTGTTGGTACAGTCAGTAGATTTTTGTCAAATCCAGGTAGAGAGCATTGGAATGCTGTAAAATGGATTTTGAGGTATCTTCGTGGTACTACATGTATGAGGCTTTGTTTTGGAGGTGACAAACCTATTTTGGTGGGGTACTCCGACTCAGATATGGCTGGAGATATTGACTCAAGAAAGTCAACTTCAGGCTACATGATTAAATTTGCAGATGGAGCTGTGGCTTGGCAGTCGAGATTACAGAAATGTGTAGCATTGTCTACAACTGAGGCAGAGTTCATTACCATTATCGAAGCATGCAAAGAGTTGATTTGGTTGAAGAAATTCTTGCAGGAGCTTGGGTTTATTCAGGATAAATATGTATTATTTGTCGATAGTCAAAGTGCTATTCATCTTGGTAAGAATTCGACGTTTCATAGCAGGTCCAAACACATTGATGTGAGGTATCATTGGATACGTGATGTTTTGGAAGCTAAGCTGTTGGAGTTGGCTAAAATTCATACTGATTATAATGGTTCTGATATGATGCCTAAAGCATTACCAAGAAGAAAGTTTGAAACTTGTTGTGATATCGCCGGTTTGGCGATTATCTCCACATAGTTGTGAGGGGGAGATGTGTTGGGTATTGGGCTCCCTTCATATGTGGAGAAAAGCCCAAATATTGTAGTCCATGTGTCTCACTTATTTAATTGGAGAGTGGTCTAATTAGGGTTGGAAGAGAGAGACTATTTTGAGAGAAAAGGCAGCCACCAAAAGAGAAAAGAGAAGAGTAAACCCTATTCCCGATTTTGTTAAATCAGTCTCAGAAAAACATCGATTGCGCATTCGCTAACCGTTGGATCGGGCTGAAATTTGGACAGTAGGTTCGCAACGTCCAGGGCTTCGATTTCAACGGTCGGATCGGCGAAACGACATCTGGAGAAGGAGATATCAGGCTCGCACAGTAGCAGGTTTTAGATGTTTTACTTCTTCTTGCTTTTCATTTGTAAGCTTTAGTGCTTTGTTATTTTGGCTGGTTGTAGGCACACTTGGTGCATCCTTTTTTGAGACTCTCTTGTACCCTTATTTGATTATAGTGGAGCTATTTCTTTGGTCTGGACGACCCGTGGTTTTTACCCTTGCATTGAGGGGTTTTCCACGTTAAAATATCGGTGTTCTTTACGCTCTTTTATTTTGATTAATTTGCTGCCATATATTTGTTGTTGCTCCTCACGGGTTCTTGCAAGTTGGGGGAATTTTATATTCGTTGCGTATTACTTGTTAATGTGTTTCTGTGTTTATTCCCCATCAACTCTTCTATATCATCACAAATGAAAATACTATTAACTTAATTTTTGTAAATTAATATGTGCAATGAACTAATTAATTTACAACTATTTAGTTATAATATGATCAATATTTTGGAATCTTAATTGACCTCTTCTAGTAATATATACAAAGTACATTTATTGATAGAGAACAAAAAAGAAAGAAAAAAAAGTAATCACATGATAAAGTTAGAAAATTAACAATATATATATTAATTTCTATTTCAATTGTACCAAAATTCATAGGATGTCTTACAAACTAGACAAATACTTAAATTCATAAGAGTAAAATATTCAATTCAAATGAAAGTAAATATTTAATGCATGTGAAGTGTTAGTTTAATGGTTAAAGTTTGACTTTGTAATTTCAAAGAACATAATTTAAATTTCTCTT
>JBBPBP010009778.1:40080279-40111266 GCA_037974735.1 Cicer chorassanicum | reverse complement strand
CAAGATGAGAAAATAAAACATTACACCAAAACGACTAAGAAACACAATACCATAAAAAAAAAAAATAAAAAAAAATAAAAACCACAAGAGACAAAAGAGAATACAAATTTTTTAAATGATTTTAAATTAAAAATTAATTTTAAATCACCTCTTAAGTGAAAAAATAAATATCGATGGAAGAGATAAAAAGGAGGAGAGGTAGAAGCTCTCACGATCCAACTAGTAAGCAAGCAAAACAAAATATTGGACCCCATGCAGATGTAAGGTACCCTTTTTCTCAGAGTCAATGTGACATAAATAAATTAATAATAATATAATAAAGAAAATAATCAAAATAAAAGGGTGTAGATCTTCTCCTTTTCCTATCATTTTTCTCTCATGTTTAAAGAGAGATACACCAATAATTTTGATGAATTTAATATAAAAAGATAAAAATAAATGAAAAATAAATTGTATGTCTATATTCTTCAAACGTAAAAAAAGTTAAGAGAATAAAAGAAAAGAACAAAAACTAAAATAAGAGAATCTTGCCATAAAAACAAACAAGTTGATCAAGTTAAGGATTACAACACCACTGTCCAAACATTCTCACACGTATTACAACTGTACACATAGGTATTTGTGCTGAGTATGCCAAGACTTTTTACCTAGATTTTTTTTTTACTTTACTTTCTCATTCATTTTTAGTTAAATTTGCATGCATTTCAAAGTTTTACATAATTAGTAAATTATAATTAATTATGTGATGATTTTATAAATAATTATGATGAAAATGAAACATTATTAATAATTTAACGATTGTGATTTCCATTATAAAAATTATTTATATTGATAATATATATAAATATTTTAATTCATTTTTGTTAAGTTTAGTTGGCATCATATAAGCCACATATGCAAGAATCGTTATCCATTGTCTATTGCGAATTTACCATATACTCCTCCGTTATTTTTTTAATTGATGTTTTTTAAAAGATATTAGTTTTTATATAGAATTTAAGGGTTTGTAAATTAATCTACGCTCGCATTTAACGAAAAATTATCATGTTTTCACGTCATACTCTCGATTTTAAAAATAACTATACAAAAATGGTGTAATGTGACAAAAATGTGAATTTTTGTTGTTAATGTAAAATTATTTTATGAAAATAATGTATACTTTCCAATTCTTTTTTTATATATTAGTTGTATTTTGAGTAAAATAATATATTAGTAGTTTTTAAATGTTAATAATTATATTTTTGTTAATGAAAGACACTCGGAAAATTATATGAATATTTTAAAAAAAATTTGTTAATCAAAAGTATTTCTTGATTTGCACAGGAACAACTTTAAAAGACATGCATGATAAATAGAAATATAGGGATAGTAATTAGTAAGAGCATATCCATCTATTGTAATGAAATAAAAAAATAAAATAAAATCAACTATTGTAATTAGTATGAACATTTGACATAGACCTTCAAATATGTATTTTGATGCGAGCAAGGAATAAGCGATGCATGCATGCATCAAACCAATTTTTTCAATTGATATACATGTATCAATTATGAGAGTGATATAAATTAAAGAGGAAAAACCATTTCAAATTAAGCTCTTGTTTAATCTCACTCCACTTTCCTATCCTTCTACTCTCCAATTGGACTTGATTTCAACAACACTCAACTTGATCCTTTCATAACTCTATTTCCGTTGCTTATTATGGTATATTATTATAATATGCATGTCACCACCAACAATCATTCATTTCCTAATTGATTATTTTAAACATTCATATATATGAAATACTGAATTAACTTGTTTGTTTAGACATGAGAGAAATCAGAGGTATTATTATTTTTATTATACTTATATAATAACATTTAAATTCCAATTAGTTGTTTTTTCATTTCTATATATCTTAGATATTTTATATTATTTTAAATTAATAACAAAAAAAAATATATAATTCTCTAATTAAGATAATTTTTATGCTTGTTTATATTTATTTATTATCAAAATAGACTACTAATAAAAAAATGAAAAATATCATATTAAAGAAATGATAAATATATGTTGTTTTCTCTCTTACCCTAAGAGAATGCAGTTTTATACTTTTGTTATATAAAAGTAAACATGTCATTATTGCAACTTTCAAATATTATTATTCATTTGGTTCAAAATGATTCTTTTTTTACTTGTTGTCATGTAGCCCAAAACTATAATGATCCAATCATACTTATTATTAAAAAAACAAGTAGCCAATTTTCATCTTATTTTGTTTTCACATTCTCTTTGGAACTCAATATTTCAATTAGCAATCTAGGTAGGACAACCCATTGGTGACTTGCATTTCCTAGTCAAACCAAACACTCTACCACTTTCATAAAAATATCCATGACATATCCATCTCTTCTACAAACCTCTTGCTACATATAAACCTCTTGTTGCCCACTTAGAAGCACATTAATTTACTCATTAGTCTTTTATTTCTTGTTGATATTTACTAATAACTTTCTTTGTTTTCAAATATTTGATAATCCTTATAATTTGTTGCACTGACAAGATCTTTAATCATATTTTTATTACAAGCATGTCACTAATGAAAAACACTCTTTTATCTGTTCTTTACAAAGAAGAATCAAAAACCAAAATATCTTTTATTGTTTTAATTTGTTAGTTTTAAAAACAATAAAAGTGAGAATATCTCAAAAAAGCTAGAGTTGCCAACTATTTAGTTTTATTTCTTAGGGCTTGATATCTTTTATTCCTTAGGGCTTGTTTGATTGTGTTTTACTCTTTAGTTTTTGAAAACTATTTTATAAATAAATTTTAGAAAATTATTTTTAAAAAGAAAATAAAAAAAAAATATGTTTGGGAACTCCAATTTTTAAAACATTTTTTGACTAGAGAGTTAAAAAAACTAAAAAATAAAAAAGTAAAACACCATTTATCTGTTTTGTTTTTTTAGTTTTAAAAAGTATATTATTAAAAATAGTTTTACAAAACAGTTTTCAAAAACAAGTAATTCAAACAAGTTTTTTTAGTTTTAAAATTTTAAAATACTAAAATTGAGTTTTTGGGATGTGAATCAAACAAGTCCTTAGTCTTTTAGAAAATAGTTTTTAAGTCTTTTAGAAAACAGTTTTTAAGAAGCAGAGGAAAATAATTTTTTCTTTTGTAGATTTTTAGAAACAAAAATACTTTTGAAAACTGTTAGGAGTTGCTGTTTCTTTTGCCTTTTATTTAAGTTTATTTATTTGTTTTATTTAAAAAAAAAACACAGAATCCAATATTTGATTTATTTACATTTTTTTCGTTTCATGTTTGTATTAACTTTATTTTTTATATACACTTTTTTTCTTGCGTGCATAGATTATAACTTTTTTTTTTGTTGAGTCATTATTAGCTTTAAAATGGAAGCGAGATCTTTTGTTTATCTTTTGCTTCTCCATGTTAACATTACTTCACTATTGTTACAATGTCACGGAACATCATAAGATGACTTAGAGGCAAATAATATTCTTCATCTCTCTTTATCACTCCAAATGTCGGGAGCTACCATGCAACACACATTTACCTTGACTGCCGCGTATATGTGTCTCGAGTTGGGTTCAAGGGGTGGCATAGTATCAAGCCTCCTAACCAAGTACTTTAGAGTTAGAATTGTATCACATTGTGTAGTAGAGTCTAAGCTCATGCATAACATTTTAACTTCCATATTAGATTCCAACTTCCTTCCATTTTGAAATTGGAAGTACCAATAAAGTCATTCAGACAGAACCTGTAAGCACTTCGGACATTGTACATGTCACTAGAATCGGTTTTCCAGATTCCAATATCCTCACTAATTAAGTCAAAAAGAGGTGTTTTTAGAATATTTTAAGCAGTCCTAGGATAAAAAGTTGTTGTTACTAGGGATCTATTTTATTCTTTATGTCAAGGCATAATCAAACTATCAACACATGCATTTGCATGCTGATCATGCATCCCTAGTGGTTTAACAAGGCTAGACTCATCACTTAGCCAATACTCCACTGAGACCCCGTCTACAAAAGAGGTTTAGCACTATAAAGACTCCTCCAAACATATTTTGGACTGTAACCAGGATTAGCAAACAAAAAATCACTTCGGGGAAAATATTTATCTTTGAAAAGACTAGTGACAAGGCTGTTCAGGTTAGATAACAACCTTCATCCTTGTTTACCAAGCATGGAGAGATTGAAAACACTAATATTCTTAAAACTCACACCCTCATCGCGTTTAGGTATTGCAAGCTTGTCCTACTTTAACCAATTGACGCCTCTATCATGTCCTCCATTTTTGCCCCACTAAAATGAATTCATCATTTTTTTCAATATCGTCCCCTAAAGTAAGGGATAGTCGGAATGTGCTCATTACATAGGACATAATAGCTTAAAGAACATATATATTTAGGACTTCTCGACCTGCTTAGGAGAGACTTTTACTACTCTATAAGTTGATCTTCCACCAAACTCTGTCCTTAATGAATTTGAAAGAATTTTTTTACTTCTACCAAATATTGATGATAGTCCTAAATATTTTACGGTCCCTAATACCAATAGCACACCTAGAAGGTCCATAATCATACCATTCAAGTCTTCATTAACATTTCTACTACAAAACACCTCTTTTTTTTGCAAATTGATAGTTTGATCTAACACAACTTTGTAAACAAACAAAATATTTTTCTTAGTCTCTACCTCTCTAATAGATGCTCTAAATAACAAGAAGCAATCATATGCAAACAGAAGGTGTGAAATAAATGGGCATTTCAGCACACTTTGACACCATGAAGGTCACCATAACTTTCTACCTTTTTTATTAGGAGCCTTTTAGCACATAAAATGAATAGATACGACGATAATGGATCACCTTGTCGGAGACCTCTTCCTAGGATAATAGGATCAAAACCATAATTATTTACTATGACATTGTATTCCACTGACTCAACACAAAGCATAATCCAATTCATCCACTGATTTGAAAAACCCAAAGTAGTCAACACCTCTCGAAAGGTAACTGCAATTAATGTCGTCATAACTTTGTTGGTATCCAGTTTCAATGCGACATCACCAACTCTACCACAGGTCTTGGTTTTCATGTGATGAACAATTTCAAGTGCTGACACTGCATTGTCAAATATGAACCTATTTGGTAAAAAAGCTGAATGGTGATCCGATACACATTGATGTATAACATGTTTTAATCTGTTGCAAGAACCTTCGCCACAATCTTATAAATCACATAACAAAGAGCTATAGGTCGCCAATCTTTTATGGTCTTCTGTTCATCACCTTTCAAGATGAGAGCTATATTGGCAATATTTAGTGTACTATGAAATACACATTCATGAAGAATTTCACTGCCACATTCTCCCATCGCGTTTATGTATTGCAAGCTTGTTCCACTTTAGCCAATTGACGCCTCTATCATGTCCTCCATTTTTGCTCCACTAAAATGAATTAATCATTTGTTTCAATATCATCCCCTAAAGCAAGGGGTAACAGGAATATGCACATTACATCATACATAATAACTTAGAGAACATATTTATTTAGGACTTCTCGACCTTCCTAAGAGAGAATTTAACTACTTCATGAGTTGATCTTCCGCCAAAATCCGTCCTTAATGAATTTAAAAGATTTTTTTTACTTCTACTAAATATTGAGGATTATCCCAAGTATTTTCCAATCCCTAATACCAAGAGCACACCTAAAAGGTTCATAATCATACAATTCAAGTCTTCATTCACATTTTTGCTAGAAAACACCTCTGTTTTTTTTTTTTTGCAAATTTATAATTTGTTCCGACGTTGCTTTGTAAACAAACAAAATATTTTTAATAGTCTCTACTTCTCTAATAGATGCTCTAAAGAACAAAAAAGCAGTCATCTGCAAATAGAAGGTGTGAAATAACTTGGGCATTTCGACACATTTTGACTCCATGGAGGTCACCACACTTTCCGCCTTTTTTATTAACGCCAATAGCCTTTTAGCACAAAAAATGAATAGATACGAAGATAATGGATCACCTTGTCAAAGACCTCTTCTTGGGATAATAGGACCAACACAATCATTATTTATTATGACATTGTATTCTACTGACTCAACACAAAGCACAATCCAATTCACCCACTGATTTGAAAAACCCAAAGTAGTCATCGCCTTTCGAAGATAACCCCAATCAATGCGGTCACAAACTTTGTTGGTATCCAATTTCAATGTGACGTCACCAACTCTACCACGGGTCTTGGTTATCATGTGATGAACAATTTCAAGTGTTGACATTGGATTGTCAAGTATAGACCTATTTGGCACAAAAGCTGATTGGTTATCAGATACACATTTATACATAACATGTTTTAATTTGTTTTCAAGAACATTTGTCACAATCTTATTAATCACATTACAAAGAGCTATAGGGTTCCAATCTTTCATGGTCTTCTATTCATCACCTTTCGGGATCTGAGCTGTATTGGCAATATTTAGTGTACTAGGAAATACACTTGTCATAAGCTAGGCAGAACATTCTTGAAAAATTTCACTTCCACACAAAGATAAATAATGATGATAAAATCCTAGACTCAAACCATCAAGCCTCATATACTTATATGCCTCCATAGAGAAACAACTTCTTTGAATTTTTCTATTAGAAAAGGAGAAAGCATCTTATCATTATCTTCCGCATCTATAACACGTGAAAAAGTATTCAAAGCAGGAGCATGAACGCTTTGTGTGTGTTAATAAAGAGTAGTAAAATAGTCTCTAGCAACACGACATGACTCACTATGTTCGGTGAGTTGATTCCCATTGTCACCTCAAGAAAAATAATATGATTTACCTTACGTCTAGATGTTGCAACCACATGAAAAATTTAGTATTTAGGTCCCCTTCCTTAAACAATAATGATTTAGCTTGTTGTCGACAAAAAGTGTCTTCCCTAACTAGTTGTGTAGCATTTGCTTTTGTGTGATTAAACATTGCTGCATTTGTGTCGCTACCCAATTGACACTCTCTTTCCAAGGCTTTCCAACATTGTGTGATTTCTTGAAGAAACTTATAACAGTTAGTTCTACCCCAAGCCTCCATATCATTAGCACAAGTTTCTAGTTTAGCAAGAAGATCTAGATAGTGTGACACCCTAAACCCCAAAATAATATATAATAATTTATAATATAATTTTTAACTTTAATTTGCAACGGATAAAAAAAATATATTTTCAAGGAAATAAAAACTTTTATAATTAATTTGAGATATCACATTCCTCAAAATTCAAAATGAACACTTTAAACTTTTTTCCTCTTATAAAATAGTGCAATCTCCATAAACTTTGATTTAATTAGAATTTCTTAATTTTATTCCAAAAATTTACTAGTTATAAGGTTTCATACAAAAAGTTGTTTCTAATTAAAAAAAAAAATACAACTTATTACTCTCATTCCCGGTATCACCTATCAGAGTGGGGCTTCTCCCAAACTTGAACTTCAAGACTCATTAACCTGTAATAACTGCGATTTCGCAAACGCAGGGCCAAGCCAGTAAACCACAAACAACGAAGGAGGTGAGTTTTGAAATCATATTAATAGTATAATATAAGTAAGGAGAACACGCAATTAATTCTAAATAAACCGTATCATTAGACAAACATTCTTCAAAGAAAAACACAACATTATAAAGTCAAAACCACTCAATGAAAGTCAATATATTTCACTATAACATCAAATCATCTAAGAAGAATTATTATCGCACACAACACATATTAACATTAACAAAACAATCACAAGAAAATGCAATGCTATGCATGAGCTTATACTCTACTTCACAATGTGGTACCATTCTAACTCTGAAGTACTTAATTAGAAGGCCATGATACTATGCCACCATCCCGATGGACGGACAATTCAAATTGGCCCTATCCTCATAGATCCCCTCAACTCAACCCGAGACACATATACGCGACAATCGAGGTAAACGTGTGTTGCATGGTAGCTCCCGACATTTGAAGTGCTACCTCCAAGTCACCTAGGAATTCCCCACCCGAATACCTCCAAGGTCTAACAATCTTGCCTTAAGGCTCAACAGTAGACCGCCACGATCAGGCTCAATTCAGTTGTACTCTCCCGGAATCGCTAGGCTTGTCAGGCCCTACCTATATGATGACAAAATAATCTCCACTTCACAAATTCTCAATATTTATTTTCTCCCCTCGTTAGCCTATGATACTCCATTAAGACCATCATCTCAAAAACAAATTGGAATCACAATTATTTCATCAGAGGTTACTTCAATCTTTTCATCACTATTATAAATCACACATCATCATCATTACATAACTCATCACAAATTTAGAGCATCCCTATCATCAATCGTACCTCATCACATAAACTTATCACAATACATCCATATTTTATTATCATATCACATAAAATCATCTAATCAAACATATACATAAAATTAATTCAACACTCAATATCACAATAACATCAAATACCACGCATTTAAAGGAATTAAATCAATCAACATCTTACCAATATTTCTATTTTGTATTTTAATCAAGGGCTACTGCCAAACGTAGCAAACCCCGGATGAATCGTTGGGAAATACGGTTTTCCCGTTCATCTCACAATATATTATATTGTGAGAGAGCGTTTGAATTCATGAGTATAATATATTGTGAGATGAACGGGAAAACCGTATTTCCCAACGATTCATTCGGGGCTTGCTACGTACGACAGTAGCCCTTTGAGTGATAAATTAATTGATGCAAAAATATGGAACTTGTGAGATTAAAATATATAATAGAAATATTTGTACGGTGTTGATTGATTTAATTTCTATAAATGTGTGGTATTTGATATTATTGTGATATTGAGTGTCAAATTAATTTTATATATATGTTTGATTAGATGAGTTTATGTGATCTGATAATAAAAGATGGATGTGTTGTGATAATTTTATGTGATGATGATGATGTATGAATAATAATTGTGATTTTATAAATTTGTTATAAGTTTATGTGATGAGGTACGATTGATGATAGTGATACTCTAAATTTGTGATGAGTTATGTAATGATGATGATGTGTGATTTATAATAGCGATGTTATGAATTTGTGATGAAAATATTGAAGTAACCCCTGATGAAATAATTGTGATTCCAATGTGTGTTTGAGATGACGGTCTTAATGGAGTATCATAGGCCAACGAGGGGAGAAAATAAATATTGTGAATTTGTGAAGTGGAGATTATTTTGTCATCATATAGGTAGGGCCTGACAAGCCTAGTGATTCCGGGGAAGTACAACTGAATTGAGCCTGATCGTGGCGGTCTGCTGTTGAGCCTTAAGGCAAGATTGTTAGACCTTGGAGGTATTCGGGTGGGGAATTCCTAGGTGACTTGGAGGTAGCACTCCAAATGTCAGGAGCTACCATGCAACACACGTTTACCTTGAGTTGAGGGGATCTATGAGGACAGGGCCAATTTAATTTGTCCGTCCACCGGGATGGTGGCATAGTATCATGGCCTCCTAACCAAGTACTTCAGAGTTAGAATGGTACCACATTGTGAAGTAGAGTCTAAGCTCATGCATAACATTGCATTTTTGTGTGATTGTTTGTTGTGATTAATATGTATTGTGTGCGATGATAATTTCTTAGATGATTTGATGTTATTGTGAAATGTATTGATTTTCCTTGGTTTTGACTTTATAATGTTATGTTTTTCCTTGAAGAATGTTTGTCTAATGATATGGTTTATTTATGATTAATTGCGTGTTCTCGTTACTTATATTATACTATTAAACATGATTTCAAAACTCACCTCCTTCGTTGTTTGTGTTTGACTGGCTTGGCCCTGCATTTTCGAAATCGCAGTTATTACAGGTTAATGAATCTTGAAGTTCAAATTTGGGAGAAGCCCCGCTCTGATAGGTGATACCGGGAATGAGAGTCATAAGTTGTATTTTTATTTGTTTAATTAGAAACAACATTTTGTATGAAACCTTATAACTAGTAAATTTTTGGAGTTAAATTAAGAAGTTCTAGTTAAATCAAATTTTATGGAGATTGCACTATTTTATAGGAGGAAAAAGTTTAAAGTGTTAATTTTTTATTTTGAGGAATATGATATCTCAAATTAATTATAAATTTTTTTATTCCCTTGAAAATGTATTTGTTTTACCCGCTGCGAATTAAAGTAAAAAAATTCTATTAAAAATTATTATATATTATTTTGGGGTTTATGGTGTCACAAGGCAACTCAAGAAATAGAAGACTAAGAAGAAGTAAGAACATGGGGAGAAGAGAGAAAAGCCTCAGATTCAAAGTACTTTTGGTGTAATTTTTCAACTGAGGAGAGCCCTCTATTTATGGAGGAATTCTGCAACTAAATCAAAGAAAATGGTGCGATCCATTAGCTCTGAGTAGTGCGCTTCATTTGACCGCTCCAATCTTTGACCTCAGAAAACGTGCGCTCCGAAACTGCTGCCCACCCAAAACGTGCGCATTTGACCGTAACATGCGCTAGGATTTTGACTTTGAATAATGATCGGGCAACAACAGTTACGTGGCACCTAGGGTTAAGGTTTGACCGGGAAAAAAGGGAAGACTGGATCAGATCATCAGGTAGACTCGGTGGAGGGCAATCACGTAATTAACGCAACAATCAGAGATAAAACGCAAGCATTCAATTTTAAAATTAATTAAATAATTTATTAATTTTCATTTACTAAAAAATAATAATACACCACAAGACCAAGACCAAGACAAGGACCAAAGCCAAGGTCGGGCCGGACAGGCAGCGGTGCGCGCTCGCGCGCGCGCGCGTGTGTTTGGTGGTCAACTTTGCTTACGTTTTTCCTCCTTCACAAAATTGGGGTACCCCTTGGGGCACACCCCAAGGTACATACCTCCACCTTATATACCCTACTAGTGTGTGATATCCCTCCTATGTGGGACTTCTCATTTTTTCAATTCACAACCACACTAGCTCATTAATGTCACCATTATTTCCAACAATCTTCCATTAATTTTTATCATCATTTCCAACAATCCCCCACTTGAATTTAAAAAAGAGGATTCATAAATAGCATCAAATGCTTCTATAAGATTCTGCATAAACAAAGGTATCTTTTGACTTGAACCTTTGCATAGCAAGTAAGATTCAGATTCAACAAGAGTGACTCGTAGTCTTGAACTCTATCTCTGACATCAAACCCACACACAACCTTTTCATTGGGTGTATTCTCAAAAGCCCGTGCATTTAAGGTCATGCACGTGTATCCCAGTATAGTGAACGCCCTAGGAATTCTGCCTCGAAATTCCATAGGAAGCGGCCCCCACTTCCACATTCACATAGGTGAGTCTATCAAGAGTACTCCTACAGCTAGGTACTCCACTCCACATAAAGTATAGATCTCATTAAGAGTTTCTATTATCTCATCCTTATATCACTTCAAGAATCATGTTTCTCTCATATATAAAATAGCATGTTCATCTCATATCACTATGACTTGTTATTACCCATTGAACCTAATTCTTGGGATCTCTAGTCTTTTAGGTCGGGTTACCATCATAAGTGACTCATCGATCTATAGGCATTAGTCCCATCCTTTTGGATGTATTTTGGACTTTTTCTCTAGCTAATCCTTTCGTCAAAGGATCTGCTAAATTTTCATCAGTGCGTACATGATCCACTATAACAGCTCCTTTAAAAAGTAATTCTCTAACTGTGTTGTGCTGACGACGTATTTGTCGTCTCTTACTTTTGTAATCGCGGTTCTCAATTTTTGCAATAGTCGCGGTACTATCGCAATGGATCAACACAACTGGTAAAGGTTTTTTTTCCATAAAGGGATCTCAGGTAGCAAGCATCTCAACCAGCTTGCTTTTTCACTAGCAGTAGTTAGTGCTATCATTTCAGACTCCATACTAGATTGAGCCAGTATCATTGGTTTATTTGATTTCCAAGATACAGCACCATCGGCTATACTGAAAATATAGCCACTGGTTGCTTTGGAATCATCTGATAAGGTGTTCCAATCAACATCACTGTATCCTTCAAGGACAGTAGGAAATCTTTGATAATGTAATATGAGACTCATGGTCCTTTTAAGGTATCTCATGACTCTTTCAATAGCGTGTCAATGCTCCATACTAGGTCTACTAGTAAACCTGCACAACAATCCCACGACATAGGCAATCTCGGGTCTAGTACAATCAGTGGCATACCTGAGGCTGCCAATGATGCTCGCATATTCAGTTTGTCTAACAACTTCACCAGTGTTCTTGAAAAGTTTCACACTTGGATCATATGGTGTGTAAGCAGGTTTACAGTCAAAGTAACTATATTTCTTTAGGATCTTTTCAACATAGTGAGATTGATCCAAAGAAATTCCCTTTTCTGACCTAGTAATCTTTATTCCAAGGGTTACACTCGCTTCTCCGAGGTCTTTCATATCAAAGTTGTTACTTAACAGTGATTTCACATTATTAACGGCATGAATGTTTGAACCAAATATGAGTAAGTCGTCTACATAAAGATATATGATAGTGCAAATGCCATTTTCAAATTTGTAGTAAATACATTTGTCACTTTCATTCACCTTAAACTCATTCGACAAAATCAAGTTGTCAAATTTTTCATGCCATTGCTTATGAGCTTGTTTAAGACCATACAGAGACTTAACTAACTTACAGACCTTATCTTCTTGCCCATGTATTACAAAACCTTCAGGTTGTTCCATATAGATTTCTTCCTCCAGGTCACCATTTAAAAAAGTTGTTTTTACATCCATCTGGTGTATCAACAGGTTATGAATAGCCGCAAGAGATATGAGCACCCTAATGGATGTTATTCTAGTGACAGGGGAAAAAGTGTCGAAGAAATCTATATTTTCTCTTTGTCTAAAACCTTTGGCTACAAGGCGTGCCTTGTACTTATCAATAGATCCATCGGGTTTTAGTTTCTTTTTCAAAATCCATTTACAACCTATAGGTTTGCAACCAAGAGGCAAGTCCACTAAATGTCAGGTCTTGTTAGACTCTAGAGAATCCATTTCATCATTTATAGCTTCTTGCCATAAATCTGCATCCAAAGACGACAAGGCTTCCTTGAGATTTGCAGGATCCTCTTCTAAATTATATGCCATATATTCGGGTCCATAATCTTTAGCAACTCTTGCTCTCTTGCTCTTTCGAGTTTCGGTTTCACCTTGTGTGTTGCCTTCGGTGCTTCTTGCCACAGGAGTTTGACTAGGTTCGCTGCCCCCACTATTTCTCTATTTGAAAGGGAATTTATTTTCATAGAAGTCAACATCATTTGATTCGATGATAACTTTCGCATTCAGGTCGTAAAACCTATACGCTTTACTGTTTACCGCATACCTAATGAATACACATTCATAGGCTCTACTAGCGAGTTTAATTCGCTTGGGATCGGGGATTCTGACATAAGCTAGACAACCCCAAGTTCAAAGATAAGACAAAACATAGCAAACAGTCAAAATAATTTCCCCCCACCAGTGAGATGCAGCACCAGAATTAAGCATTATTGCAACAACAAGTTCAGTAAGAGTTCTATTCTTTCTTTCATATTTACCATTCATTTCAGGTGAATATGGTGCAGTTGTTTCATGTATAATTCCTTGGGTTTTATAAAACTCATTAAATAAACTAGAATCATACTCTGTTTCTCTATCACTACGAAATCTCTTAATCTTCTTATTAAATTGATTTTCAATTTCAGTTACAAAGATCTTAAACATGTCAAGCGCTTCACTTTTATTTTTCGTAAGATATACAAAACTATAGTCAGAACAATCATCGATAAAAGTAATAAAATAACGTTTTCCATTTCTGGTTAATGTCCCTTCAAGTTCGCATATATCAGAGTGTATTAAGTCTAAAGGTTCAGATTCTCTAACTACTGATTTATGTGAGCTCTTAGTTATTTTAGCTTGACTGCAAAAATCACATTTTTCAAAATCGTTTAAAGATAACTTTAGAATTAGGCCTAAGTTACTTAAGTTTGAAATAACACGTTTGTTCATATGACAGAGTCTAGCATGCCAAATATTAAAATCACACAACATGTAAGCAGAAGGAAACATTTTATTGATTTCAACATTCAATTTAAACATGCCATCAGTGGCGTACCCTTTCCCAACAAAAATACTATTTTTAGAAATAGTGTACAAATTTGCCCCTATAGTTTAAGTAAACCCTGCCTTATTGAGAAGAAACCCAGAAACCAAATTCTTCCTTATTTCTAGAGTGTGCATGACATCCTTCGGAATTAAGGTATTTCAAGAGGTGAATGTTAGTTCCACATCTCCAATACCAGCAACATTAGTGGTGTGGGAATCTCCCAACAACACTTTCTTATCTTTAGCAGCAGTGTATGTTTTAAACATAGCACGATCATAACAGACATGGCGGGAGGCGCCAGTGTCTATCCACCATCCATCTGATCCACCAACAAGGTTGATCTCAGTTATCATAGCAACAAATTGCTCTTCTGTCAAGTTAGCCTGATTAGAAGGGTCTGGCTTGTTCCTACACTTGCGTGCAATATGACCATCTTTCCCACAGTGAAAACAGAGAAAGGGGATATGGTCATTTCTAGGAGGTGGTTGCTGCTTTGCAATTGGGGCCTTTGGAGGGTTCCCATTGTTGTTGTTGTTCTTTGAAGAGCGATTCTGATTCTTTAGTTGTTTACCGTTTGGCTTCAGAACTGCTCCGATGAATTTCTTTTTCTTGTTGTTTGCCATAAGAAGAACTTCATCTTTCTGGTCATGCTTACGGGATTCTTCCTCAATTCAAAGGCGAGTTATCAGACTTTCTAGAGAGAATTCTTTTGTTTTATGCCTGAGAGAATTTTTAAAATCTTTCCAAGCAGGGGGTAGTTTGTCAATAATCACGGCAATTTGAAACAGTTTATCGAGGGACATACCTTTAGTGATGATTTCGTGAGCAATTTTCTGGATTTCATGAGACCGAGTTTCCACGAATTTGTCATCTGTCATCTGATATTTGAGGTAGCGGCTAACAGCATACTTTTTGGCTCCAGCTTCCTCAGTATCATATTTCATCTTCAGAGCATCCCAAACTTGTCTAGCAATATTGTTGTCGGAACTGTAGTAATCATAAAGATCATCAACAATATAATTCTTACATAAGTAATCATTAGGTTCCATTTGGGTTAATTCAACAACGATCTTATCATGTTCTGTTTAAGACGTTTCGAGGCACTTCCTAAAAGGTGCAAGACAAACTATCAACCACGAAGTCCCCAGGATAAAACAGCCCAAATCATTGTATCGGAGTTCTACTACACCGTAGAAAACCATTCTAGAATTACACCCTCAATATGGCAGTCTTGCGACTACCACTCGTAATATGGCACTAAGGCCACTCAAGAAAAAGAAGAATAAGAAGAAGTAAGAACGGGGGGAGAAGAGAGAAAAGCCTTAGATTCGGAGTGCTTTTGGTGTGATTTTTCAACAGAGGAGAGCCTTCTATTTATAGAGGAATTCTGCAACTAAATCAGAGAAAATGGTGCGATCCATTAGCTCTGAGTAGTGCGCTCCATTTGACCGCTCCAATCTTTGACCTCAGAAAATGTGCGCTCCGAAACTGCTGCCCACCCAAAACGTGCGCATTTGACCTGAACATGCGCTAGGGTTTTGACTTTGAATAATGACCGGGCAACAGCAGTTACGTGGCACCTAGGGTTAAGGTTTAACCGGGCAAAAAGGGATGACTGGATCAGATCATCAGGTAGACTCGGTGGAGGGCAGTCACGTAATTAATGCAACAATCAGAGATAAAACGCAAGCATTCAATTTTAAAATTAATTAAATAATTTATTAATTTTCATTTACTAAAAAATAATAACAAGATCAAAGCCAAAGCTAAGGCCCAGGCCGGGTCGGGCCAAGCCGGAAAGATGGCGGCGCGCGTGCGCGCGCCTATGTGGTGGTCAACTTTGCTTGCGTTCTTCCTCCTTCACAAAATTGGGGTACCCCTTGGGGCACACCCCAAGGTACATACCTCCACCTTAAATACCCTACTAGTGTGTGATATCCCTCCTATGTTGGACTTCTCATTTTTTCAATTCACAACCACACTAGCTCATTAATGTCACCATTATTTCCAACAATCTTCCATTAATTTTTATCATCATTTCCAACAAATGACAATCATAGGAGTAAATGTATGGATGATGAAATCACTCTCTCTCCCTTTGAGCCTTGTTAGCTTTCTGTATTTCCTCAATTGTATTTCAATTTCTTTAAAGTCAATTGTACTGTTGCTTATAAAATTTAGTACAATTTATCGCTGGTGATTCTCTTGTTCTGTTTTCCTCAAAATTCAATCATAACACAAATTTTATGAGAAGATATAAATCAAAATATCAAACGTTACCCTTGCTGACATGGTTAACCCCAAAAATCCTTACTGCAACATAATGGTATATTGAGCAAATGGAAAATAAAATAAAATTTATTAGACATTAGTGTGAGTTGACGAGAAAATGTTGGACGACGATGTAGGTCAAACATAATAACACATCTAATTCTAAAGGTATTCGTATTTCATATTATATATCATATAACAAATGCAAAACCGTATTCTAGTGGTAAATAGTATTTTTGTTGAAATTCATTTTGTTTGAATAAATTTCGGTGGTAAATTTATGTTCCAATTATAAATGTTTATGAATCGTGTGTCATGTACGTGGTAATAAATTATAAAATGAATATAGAAGTATAAATAATAGTTGATAATAAAAACATTATATATCATAACAATAATAGGAGGTTTTTATTTCTAATATTGTTACACAAATTTTCTAGCAAGATACCAATCAAAATATAAAAAGTCGCAATGGTTAACCACAACAATCCTCACCGTAAAATAAGGGGATATTTATTTATTTATTTATTTAGTTTTATTATTATTATTATTATTATTATTATTATTATTATTATTATTTTGAATCATTATTAAGATACTTTATTAGCCAATTTCAGTCCAAGAAATCAATCAAGTTAATTAATTACATTTTGACCAATCAAAATTACATAATCCAAATCATTATTAAGATACTTAAATAGCCAATTTGAATTCAACGAAATCTATTTTATTAACTAATTTAAATTTATAAAAGTTAATCATTAACTATATAATGCCACTAAGGAGTAAAAGCAAACAATTAATATCGCTAATTGAAAAAAAATTATACAATATGAGTCGTTACATTTCTCTTGTGGTGTTTGTTTTATGTGTTGTGTCCACATATGCTATGAAAGTTGTAGATATTGACACCATTTGCAAGGCTGAAAACGTTAACGCTTCACTTTGCATAACTCTACTCAAATCAAAGCAAGGTGCAGATCTAGTTACCCTTGCCCAATACACCATTGATATGTTACATACTGAAGTGAACAACACGGTCAAACTTATCAAGACACTACTTCATCAATATGATAAAGATCCTGAAGCAAATTCCCATTACAGGGAATGTTTTGAATTTTTAGGTGGGATGGGTGGTGCGGTTGATGATTTTGAAATAATTGAAAACAAGATGAAGGGTGGAGATTACGGTGGGATGAGGTACCGTGTATTATATATCATAAACGATTGTGATGATTGTATTAACGGATCCGCACCAGGTCAAATACCTTATCCAGATAAATCTTTGCTCCCAAAATATGTTAAAGTTGTTCAGGACGTTGCTTTAATTCTCTATGCTATATCAAATTTTTTGATAGGGAATGTTTAGTTTGCAATTTGTATTTTTTTGGATAATGCTACAATAAATGAGTCAAATTTGAAGAATATAAATAGCATTTTCTATTACTATTATTTTATATTAGCCTTAAGCCAAAAAGTAAGTTTATGATAAGACAAGCACTAAAAAAAAATGATTTGTAGTGGTTGTAAGGGACACATGCGACGATTATAACCGCAGTAAATGGATCATTGTGGCGGTTCTTCAACTGTCGCATATTCTTCGTCGCGTGGGCAATTTGGAACGGTTCAGAAAAACGTCATTCCAACTATCGTCGACATTTGCGACGATTTTTAACCGCCTAAACACACGTTTTGCGACAGTTAGAACCGTCGTTAAACACTCTCAAATTTATTTGTTCTTAAAAAATTGCGACTGTCAACAATCATCGCTATATTCATTTTGAGACATTTCAAACCGCCGCAAGCCTAATAATTTAAAATAAAAAATTATGATACAATTTTTTCTTAATTTTTGTTATACATAGTAAAATAGTACTAACTTTGATGCAAAATATACATGATATTTAATATGATGGAATAACAATAATCGAAATATATATGAAATGGAAAAAAATTAGATGTAATTAAAAAAAATAAAAAACCACTAAATAATAAATACATGCAATATATCATACTAATAAAAAATAAATAAATATTAAATTGTATGTGTGCGGTTTAGTTTGATTCGGTTCAGTTTTGAACAAAGAATTGAAAATTCAATTTGATTTATGCGTTTTTTTTCCAAAATAACATCCAAAAAAATTAAATAATATTCGAATTTGTACGATTTTCGATTTTTTGAACCAATTTGAGGTTTTATTCTTTGATCAGTTTAAATATCAACATCATTACGTTTAAATATGTTGAAGTATCTTTTATAATATGGATAATTTCCTCTGCTTATATTTTATTTTGGTAAATAAATTACTATCTTTAAAAATATAATGCATATTGACATATTCAAAAGTATTCAAATAATAGTAGTAAATAATCCAACTCACTATTAAGATGTTTAATTAGGCAATTAGATTCAACTCAATATTTTGGATTGGAACAATTTTACAATTTAACAAGCAAGCAAAATCTAATCCTAGAAAATAGAATTGACACTCATTGATCAAACTTCATGAGAAATTGTAGAAGAGATGGAACCGCCATGAACAACCATCAAACTTCACTCAGACTCTCACCCATGAGATCCTCTCGGTTCTAATTGATATTTTAATAATTGTTGTTTTTTTTTTTTGGAAAATTAGAAAATTAAAATTTGTGAAAGAAGTATAAAATAATCTGATTATACTTTTTGTCTCTTATACTTTTTATCTCTCATCCGTTAGATATATCATCCGCTAGCTACTACACTACCATCAATAAGTAAATCCAATTAATGCTGATTGTGCTTCCTACTTTCTAAATAGGTCAGGTTGTCTGATTAATATGATTAATTCTAGGTTTAAATATGTTTTTGATTCTCATAAATAATTGTATGATTTTTGTTTGGATTTAGTTCCTGTAAAATCAGATCGACTTTACGTACGGTGTACTAACTGTTGGTATAACTTTCGACAATCTCAAATACTATATTAATAATTACAAAGACTCTAATACTAGCATACGACAATCTCAAAAAAATTAGGAAAAAATTATATTTTGTCTATTTAATTTTTATGTTTCCATCTTCAAGAACAAATGAATAAATGTACAATTAAACATAAAAAAATGTAAAAATAGGTAATAAATCGAGTCGTTTCGCAAGGACCTCTGATATAATAATATTAACCGAATTGAGAGTTGAAATTCAAAAAGGGAGGTTTTTTTATAATTTTTTAGTTTTAACAGATGAGCAAAACGATTGATCCACTCATTCGAGTTTCAAACCTATCACAGATTCTATCAATGAGTTTAATTTCTAATGTGTGATTCTATTCTTATTTGACTATAGAATTGATCAAACAAGTGTAATCAATCCTATGTGAATTCGGTTTCGTTGACTGGATTAAGCATCACAATCATCAAAATATTATTACAATTAACGATCAAGCGTCACAAAATTATAATTCAATTAAACTAGAAACGAAACCAAATTCTATCAAATGAATTTAATCGATCCTATTGAAATTCAATTTAAGCAATCAGAATATCAATATAATCAAATAAACAGAAATAGAATCATGAATCAGAATTGACAGTGTAACATTAATCTCACGGTGTTGATGAAACTCTGAACTCGTGGATTAATCTTATGAAATTAGCCTTCCATGAAATTAAAAATAAAAAGTGTTTATATTTGTCTGGTTTTCTATCCGAAAATAATACCATCAAGAAAGGAAAGAAACTTCCAATATATAGTGCTCAATTTTTGGGCTTTAAAAACAAGTGGTCAGCTATTTAAAATTATTACAAAAGTCCAGATTACGAAATCTGCAATTTAGGCCCAGTAGAGTTCGGCATTGAGATTTTATTCCAACACAAAAGTTGTAGCTCTGATTTTTAGCTTTCCAACGACTGCTCACATGCTTCAATCTGATATATCCAGATCTCAAGTTATGGCCTACAGAGCGAGCAGGGGTCAAAATGCAAATAATAAAATTATAATTCAATTTCAACCCAAAGTTTAGAAACAAGCTCAAACATTATTCTAAGCTATAAAGAGATTTTAAAAAACCAAAGTAAAAAGCTAGAAACATGTGCCCAAGTGCTATGATCAACAACAATCTCAAATAAATTAGGAAAAAAAATTAAATTTTGTCTATTTAATTTTTATGTTTCCATCTTCAAGAACAAATGAATAAATGTACAATTAAACATAAAAAATTAAAAAAAAATATTGCTAAAAAATTAAGGATTTATTGACAACTTTAGTGAGAATTAATTAGGAAAATGTTTGGTCTACACTCAAACACTTCCTAGACATCTTGAGAGAAACACAAATAAAGAGAGTAATTTGAAAGATGTGATATATTGGTGAATTGATAAGAAGAGAAAGATAGAGAGAAAATGTTGAATAAATGTATGAAAATCAAGGGTGTTTGAATACAAGGGTTGAATTAATTAATACTAAGTAGCAAAAAATATTTACATTGCAATTTGCTATAACTTAAAGTGCAGATCACATCCACAATTGATGATATTTATGGTGTAACACAACTTGATTTTTTGCAAAATGTAAAACAGTCAAAATGTCATGTTTCAGCATGAGAAATACTACTAATATAATATCCAAGCTTGTTTTCCCTCATTCAACCGAAACTCTCTTTCTTTTACAACATTTTCTTCATCTTTAGGAAGTATGGTCTGGATATATGATCTGGAAACTTATTGAAACAAACACTGAAAACTCTTACTTCATTGAGTTTGGCAACATTGGACCTGGTGTCAATGCTACAACAAGAGTTAAATGGACAAAAGGTGTCATTACTAAAGATGAAGCTGCTGGATTCACTGCTCAAATGTGGCTTAATGCCAGCACTTGGCGTGCCATACCATATTGGATTATAGGCTTAAGCATTAATTAATTAGTAGGCATATGATATTTTCATTGTTCCATTTCAACTACAATCATTTGTATTTTGATTATAACCATAGTTTTTATAAATAATATTGTGTCACAATCGAATACTAAATTATCAAAGAAAAAAATAATCTATATTTAATATTATTTCTATATAGACTAAAACTTGAATCCATGTTATACACAAAAATTGCATATTGAATTAATACAAAGTTAAGTTACAAATATAACATAACAATGCCCCAAAATTCCTATTAAAAATATTAACCTTTACTATATACTAGATGTGCACCCCGTGTGATGCATAAGAGTTAAAAATAAACTGTATACGGATCTATAAAAAAACTAATGTAGCAATATAAGTTATCAAGTGTAATACAAAACAGAACAACAATCATATGAAATAAACACAAAGTTATATAGTAACCTATTTGACATTTTGAAATACTTCTTTATAAACTATATTTGATGTAATGTTTGAATCATGACCATTTTTGTGATGATAATTCGAGTTGCGTAGCATAATCCATCAGCGTGAATATTCTTGTTTTTAAATTGTAAGACTTTATTGACCGGAAGCTAATTATTTCACTTTATTATATTATGTTGTATATGTTTTACTTCTGGATTTAAGAATGATTGCTATTAATATAATGATAGAAATGCATCGACACAAAGTCAAAATGTTTGCACTTACGACACTCTTATTCTGATTTGTTTGTATATTCATAAAGCAGGTTAAAGATTATGTAGGTCTCGTCTTGAATATTGCCTACCTTTGAATGAAGTAAATAAATTCAATAACACGTGTTACAAAAAATTGTGATTAACCGAATAGAACTAAATAATCCACATGGTCTTAAGACATACAAGCTCAACATAATAGAAATAAAAAGTTTCCTTGAATAATTAATATCGTTGAAAAAGTATTTGTGACCATGATTTGAATTGGATAAATTTGCTTATACTAAACTACAAAAAATAGTTAGTGGATCACAATTGTGCTTATTAGTTAGTAAAAGTTTAAACTTTGTATTAAGTCAATATGAAAGACTAAATACATTAGAATTGTCATTGAGAAACACATTGTTTATTTATATATATATATATATAAAAGACTTTATTGATCGGAAGCTAATTATTTCACTTAATTATATTACGCTATATATGTTTTTCTTGTGGATTTAAGAATGATTGCTATTAATGATAGAAATACAACGAGACAAAGTCAATATGTTTGGGGTTACGACAGTATTATTCTAGTTCATTTGTATATTCATAGAGCATGTTAAAACTTATGTGGGTCTTTTGTTGAAAATTTTCTACCTTTGAATGAAGTAAATAAGTAACTCGCATTACTAAGAATTATGATTAATCGAATAGAACAAAATAGTTCATAGGGTCTTAGGACACATGAGCTCAACATAATAGAGTTAAAAAGTGTCCTACAAAAATTACTTATAAAATATAAATTCTACAATGGCTCAATGTCAACACGATATAAAGATATATAATTTAGAGCTTTATTCCATTTTCTCTCTTGCTCTCTACAAATTCAACCCATCTTCATTTTGTCTTCCTTAACTATCCATCACACAAAACTCCAAACACTGCCACGCTTTTTGCACAAACCTCCAAATGTGGGAAGGTGGCTGAAACAGGTCGCAGTGCTGCAGAATGGGTTGCTAAGGTTGAAGAAGAAGAGATGAAAAGGGTTTGGGTCGGTTGGTTGGACTATGATGAAAGAGAAGATGGAGAACAATTTTTAAAGTTTTCTTATGGTAACTAATGAGTCAGAATTAAAAAAAATATTATCAAATCCTCGTCATAATTTCAACTAAGCCATATTTTGACACTTAAGCATGCGATGTCTTCGGTTTTAGAAAGTCAAAGTTTAGTAAGGATTAAAAGCAAAAAAATGTTAAATGAAAGAAGTATATTGAATAACAATATTTTTGTAGGGACTAAAATTAAATTTTTTTTCTCTATTTCACAAGATAAGAAGCACTATTGATTTAATATTTTATTTTTTGTTTGGACAAAAAGTACTATTGACCCAATATTTTATTTTTTGTTTGGACAAAATGTATAATGTAAGACACATATGAGTCGTGTGTTAAATTTCTATTTTCATCCTTGAAAAAAGTTTTCTATTTTTGTATTAATCTTTTGATGTAGCTACACTACTATTTCGTTTCTAATATAATGTGATTTAATTTAACCAAGTAACAGAACTCAAGTGATTAATAATAAATCATTCAAGAGAACTCGAGTTTCAATTTTGGTTGGAACAATTGTTGGTCAAACTTTACGTACCTCCAACTGAACTTTGAATTGGTGATTGTAAAAATTATTTCTAGGTTGAAAGGTGGTTGTGAAAAACCTTTCAAGATTGAAAGGTGACCGTAAAAATCCTATATGGGTTGAAAGGTGAAGATTGTAATTGATCAAGGTTTTATTAAGAGAAAATGTGCAAAGGAGAACGTTCTAGTTCTGAAGCACATAGTGAAAGTTTCACGGTTGTGAGGACTGAAATAGCCTAGGTTGAGTGAATCAGTATACTTTTTGTGTGTGAATTTTTTATCTCTTATCTTTAATTATTTGAATGTGCATATCACACTTCACTATATTGTTTTTATTTACAAGTTTAATCTTGAGTTAAGAATGTTCTGGTCAGATAAGAGCTTACTAATCAACTTTTGATTACCAAGTTTAATCTTGAGTAAATATCAATTAAAGTACAAGAACTAAATTTTAAAAGGGTCACAGTTCAAACCACATTTCTTACGACTACTCATTCCATTTGAAATATCTCTCTTAAAGTAATAGGTTTTGAAGTACCACTATCAATCACCTAATTCTTTCAACAACACTAATAGTATAATACTCATCAATAACAAGCAAGTCATCAAATGTCACATTAGTATTGTCTTCATCAATATGTTCTTTATTTTTTCCTTAACTTTAGTCGTCATTCTCCTTTTTAAAAAGTCAACAATTCCTAATCATTTTTACCAAAATTGTAACTCTCAATAACTTTGTACTTGTTTTTAGAATTGCTTATACTTTGGTCTCTATTACCTGAATATCAGTTCTTGTTTCTCTCCTTTGATTCAGTAACCAACCATTCTGACTGCAATAGAGAATCTTTAGATTTTTTTTTAATCATTTCTTCATTCAAAATACTACTTTTGACAAGGTCCATTGACAAAACACCATTAGGAGTACAATAAGAAAATGACATTTTGAAAAAATTTCACGAGTCAAACAAGGAACATAGAAGCAATAACGCCTAAGTTTCATCATCAAACTTAATACCCATAGCAGATAGGTGATTCATAATTCCTAGGAAATTATTCAAACAATATCTCGATGAAGTCACGTCTTGAATGTTCAAGGTTAACAACTTCTTTATCAAGTACATCTTGTTATTTCATGTCTTCTTCACATAAATCTGCTCAAGTTTATCCCACAATGATTAAGCATTTGTATACCTAATAATGTGATTCGACCCTTTATCGTCGACCCACTAACAAATTAATCCACACACTTGTCTGTAGTAAATTCAAATGATCAATAGTCTTATCAATCGACTTTGCTGTATTGAACACATGTTGGGAAAAATTCTTCCCATAAAGCAGATCCTTCATCTTACTTTTTCAAAGGGCACAATTTGAACAAGTCAAGGTCACCATCATACGAGTTATTTGACTTCCTTAATTTACCGCAAAATAATTATCACAAGAGACCAAAAACTCCAATGCTAGTTGTTAGGACTATAATGTCCAACAAAATATTTGGAGCTTGCTAAATTAAGTATTTTTATGCAAGCTGAATAGAAAAATTACCAAGGAAAAAACAATACCAAAAATAATAACAATAAAGGAGTAAAAAGTTATAACTAAAATACCTCAAATTTAATGTGGAAAATCCATCAAAAGCAATGGTAAAAATCATAGTCGTTCATACCAAAAAAGTAACTACACAATATAAAGTACTCTCTCCGTCTCATAACAAGTGTCATTTAAGCACACAATAAATTGTCTCTAAATGAATGTCATTCTCAATTTTCAATGCAACTTTATAATTTTTTCCTATATTACCTTTCAATAATTACTATGTGTACAATTTACAAAATATTATTGTACTTTACATTGATAATAGTGAAAACAGAGGAAATAATAAGTACAACAAAAAAGTCTTTCTAATAACTGAATAAAAAGTCTTCCATTTTGGATTATTTTTTTTGCAAATCAATAAATTATTTTGGGATGAAGAAAAATAAAGAATAATTGAAGAAGTGAGAGGTAAGTGTCTCCATTGTATACGGGCCACTCTTTGCCAGGAATTGGGTGCATGATATGTGAAATTGGATACGGGGCAATATTTGAACCCGTAAATGACGACAAAAAAAAAAAAAACACATTTCATTAAATTGTTTGAGTTTGAAGTAGGACCTCTAGTGTGGGAGAACTACACCACCCAGATTGATTTGTTGTTTCCATTGGCCAGAAGAATAATTATTGCAGTGATTCCTTTTCACTATGTAGAAACAAGAAATACAAATTTTCAAACCAACCCTTGTCTAGTAGTAGTGGTAATAGAAAGGCAACAATGTGAAAGCTTACATAATAATATAAATGTTTCCTCTTATAAATTGTATTAGTATATTCTTTTTAACTTTCCAGTATCGTTGCGTACACTGTGCACATGTATGTTCCTTCCTATCTACCAAAGTGTTTTTGACATGGTATTTGATTAGATTAACTTTTGCAAATGTAATTTTGAATAAATTTTATTTTGTAAATGTATTTTTAGTTAAAATTATTTTTTTTTAATATAATCCATGTTTAGAGATTTTTTTTATAAATTTCATTTTTTTAAATGAAATTTGTTTCTATTATACAACTTAACGTACTTTTAAATGTGTATTTATTAAAATGGGTATATATTTTATTATAATATAATGTGAATTTTGCTGTTAGTGCATTTTAGAGTTAGTTGCAAAATGAATAGGAAGTGTTTTTATATTTCTAAATGTGAAATGGACAATTCACAAGTATCAATTATACTACTTTTGATTAAACGTGAATTTAGAGCAAAGTTAAGTTTGTAGAATTAATTTTCAAAACAACCCAAACATAATGTCAATCTACTTTTTAATTACAAAATTAAATTTAAAGTTGCAAATGGAAAACCACACATACTCTTAAAATATACACAAACCCCTGTTTAAGCAATCTAATAAAGTTATTTAAAAAAAATACTCCCTCCGTCTTTAATTATAAGAATTCATTGAGAAAAAATTGTCCCTAAATATAAGTTATCTTTCAAATTTCAATATGCATTTTTTTAATAGTACTAATTTGTCTTGAAATATAAAAATATCAAATATTTAATACATCTATATACAAAATACAATTTAGTCATTTTTCTATACAAAATAGACACATTATAATACACAGCTAATTTTCTTAATATAAGTGTAAAATATGCAATAGACACTTATATTTATGGATGAAGAGAGTAATAAACTTAAGAAATAATAAAATTTATTCAACCAAATAGTTAATGAGCTTTTACTTAACGATAAATCACTTAGAAGTATTAAATTTAATTAATCTGACCGAAATGATTTTTGTTCAACTTTACTCATTTATCGGTCAAACTTTAAACTTTTAAGGTCTATTTCTCTTGGAAACCATAAGATTAAGAAAAAAAAAGGACTAAAATATATTATATTACAATTGTATGATACGAGATTTGAATTATATATCTCGAAATTACAATACTAAAATATTACTAATGACAGAACCAAAAATTAATATTAATAAGTTTTGATCAAATCTCTAATATTTATTTATATAAAAGTAAGTGTGGTCTCTGTAGTTTTAAATTTATGAAATTTAATAAAACATCAAACTCTTCTTTTGTAATAATTTTATAGATTAAATTAACTACTAAAAACTAAACTCACTAATAAAAAATTTATTCAAAGATTAAAATATTAACAAATTTAACTATATTTTTGTGTAATAATTATTTAATAATCAATTATATGACCTTATAATAATTAACTGCATATATCTAAAAATAACTTATAAAATTTAAGGAGATCTAGCAACAATCACACAGCTTCACTCCACCCTTGACTATTAGCTGACACACCATAGACCAAACTCTAATCATGGATCCAACAAGCAAGTATCGTCAAAGGATTCAGATTTTCTACTCTAATTGTGCTACATTAGATTAATTTATCGAATGTATAATAATAAAATCATCGGGAAAAATTAAAAATTGCTTGTAACTATGTATATAAAATTACTGCAGTTAATATAGTCTCCACACCAAAAGTTCATGTCAAGGAAACGTATGCATACTGGTTTTCATGAATGTGGATAAATATACTAACTCAATTCATTTAAGTTTGAGTTAATATGAATTAATCTATTTAAATTTAATGATGTTTAAATTGAGTAGTGATTTAACATTTTAATAATATGAATTAACATTTTAATCTATTTAAACTTAATTATATTTTTTTTAAATAACATATTTATTTTAATAACATGCGAACTCAACCCAAATCAACCGCTTATAATTGAAACTATTGTTTTGTGCGACAAGCTTATGAAACTATGGAAAACTATAGGTCCTTGGAGAATGGTTTCTCGTGGAAAAGTTTTTTTTTTAGTTCAATTTTAATTTTGTAGAGGATCAAAGAAGTATTCAATCTATTGGAACATTGAATCTTAATCCATGTATCCTTCATATTTCGGCTTGGTCTCCTAATTTTAACCTTCATGCTACTCTTAAAAAATATTCTCAGTGTATTCTCACCAAGTCCAAAAAAAAAAACAAAGAAACAGCCAGGCAGAAAAAGAAAGTGGTTTATAATGTTGATCGTTATAATACCAGTGGTCGAGAAGGTTCTACATCTATCTCTTTCTAATAAAGGCTATTTATTGGAATACTAGACGTATCGCAAATTTTGATACTCGGATTGTTTTTAAAAAAATTATACACTTTGCATAAATCAGATTTTATTTATTTATTGTGGAACCTTGGACTGGTTGAGATCACATCTCTCCTAATTTTTGGAAGTCAATTAAGTTATGAAACTTTATGGACAATGATAAAGGAGATCATCTTCTAAATCTTTGGAATTTTTGCTCTCCCCAATTTAATCCATCTATTTTATCTATCTTTAGTCAAGAAGTCATTTTTTTTTCCTTTTATTTAGAGTAGCAGACAATTATTTTGACAGCAACTTATACCTCCACTAGTCATATTATTAGGAGGGCTCTTTGGAGCAACATCACATATCTAATACAAGAGTATCTTGGATCTTGGTTATTAGTAGGAAACTTTAGTTCTTTTCTTGGAGCCCATGAATAACATGGTGGCGGCACGCCACATGCGAGTTCATGTGATGATTTTGAACATTGGTCTAATAATTGATGTTCACTCATCTACTCACTTGATGGAGCTCTTTGTAATCATGATTGGCTTTCTTTTTGTCTTCCACTTCTTATTGTACGCTTACAAGGAGTAAATTTGATCATTTTCCTCTTCTTCTAATAATGCATAAAGGTATTAATTCGTATTAGTTATTGGTGCATTATTAATTTATAAATGTATAGTAAAAGATATTACATTAATATCAGCAATAGTAATTAAAGGGTATAATTGAAAAGAAGTGTATTGAAAATTAAAAGATCAATTATTTTACGACAATTTTTGTGTGCAAATCGATCAATTATTTTAAGACAAAGAAAATAAAAAATATTTGAAGAATTGAGGTCAAGTGTCCCATTGTATATATCCGGACCACTCTTTGACGAAATTGAGTGCATGTGGATTTGGATCAATACGGGGCAATATTTGAACCCGCAAATGACAACAACAAAAACATATTTCATTTGAGTTTGAACCAGCGACCTCTAGTGTGGGAGAACTACACCACTCAGACTGATTTGTTGTTTCCATTGGCCAGAAGAATAATTATTGTAGTGATTTCTTTTCACTTTGTAGAATCAAGAAATACAATTTTTCAAACCAACCCTTGTCTAGTAGTAGTGGTAGTAGAAAGGCAACAAGGTGAAAGCTTACACAATAATATAAATGTTTCCTCTTAAAAATTGTATTAGTATATTCTTTTTAACTTTCCAGCATCATTGCGTGCACTGTGCACATGTACGTTTCTTCCTACCAAAGTGTTTAGTTGACTTAATATTTGTTTAGATTAACGTTTGCAATGTAATTTTGAGGTTTGACTTACCTACCTTATCATCTTCAACCTCCGAAATTTACACAATATAAAACTTTAGATAAAATTAGGTTAATCATCATCACCGTGTAAAAATGTTGTCTTTCAGAACAAATCTCTACATCTTATTACTATTATTATGTTCCTCTTCAGTTATAATATCACTACCACATAACAATTCCTCTCCAAATCCTTACCTAACACAAACAACACTCTTCCTCCAAAATTATCAAAAAATGGTTCAAAATTTCAAAGTGTTTATGTATGAACCAAACATAACCCAATTCAAATTTGGAACACAAACACAAGTTGAATCTCTCTTTTACTCTTCACTACAAAACAGTTCTTACATCACCCAACACCCTGAAGAAGCAAACCTCTTCTTCCTCCCTTTCGCTTCGGGCATCTCCACGCGCTACCTCGCGCGTGTTGTCCACGCATCCGCAATGATTTTCCTTACTGGAACCGTACTCTCGGCGCTGATCATTTCTACCTCTCATGCACCGGAATCCTCATGAAAAACGATCGGAACCTAGTTGAGTTGAAGAAAAACGCTGTTCAGATCTCGTGCTTCCCCACGCGCCGAGATAGGTTCATCCCTCACAAGGATCTCACGCTACCGCCACTCCGTAATTCTCACGCGCCGGTTAAATTGGGTGACGAAGAGTTCTGCCTTGTTGACTATGGAAACGACGACGTTTTGTCTTTGGGTGAAGCGCTGCGTTTAGAGTGTGTTCCTGTGGTGGTTACGGAGGGACCGTTGAACGACATGCCGTTTGTGGATGTGCTGAGGTGGAGGAAGATGGCTGTGTTTGTGAAAAGTGATGTTAAGGTTGATACTGGCACGTGGAGGGAACAGCATGAATTTATGAAACGATTGGGTGTGGTGGCGAGTAAGCACTTACAGTGGAATCGCATTCCTATACCGTTTGATGCATTTAACACTATCATGTATCAGTTGTGGCTTAGACGCCATACCGTTAGATATGAAACAGAATCTCTGATCATGTATACTTAGCACAAGATAAATTATACACGGATGGATGAATTTGACTTCTTAAAACATCGTGGGATTTAATATTTTTAAATGTCCTTTTTTTGTTTTTTTTCCTAAAATAAATATTAATTTTTTCTACAATTTTAAATTTTAGAAGCATTAATTTTTTTTTTGTAAATTTTAATACAATTGTCTATGTTTTTATTATATATATTTAGGCACTTTATAAAATTTGTCCTAACTTTGCCACTACTACTATGTCTTTGGTGTTTTTATATATACATAAATAATATCCTTAAGTTTTAATACTATGTCTTTGGTGTTTATATATACATAAATAATATCCTAAAATTTTAATTCAATTAATGTTACAGGATCTCGCATTTGTGTGTGCATGGTGATATTTATCAT
>JBBPBP010009778.1:40054683-40079789 GCA_037974735.1 Cicer chorassanicum | reverse complement strand
TAGAATATAACTTGATTTTGATTAATTTTTTATAATCATTGAAATTACCTTATTAAAGTGAGTGCTTGGATTATTCTGAGAGAAATAAAAGTAATTATTAGAATATAACTTGATTTTGATTAACTTTTTTAACATATTTAAAAGTTTTCGAATAGAGAAATGTTTAACTTGAAACAGAAATTTAGATGAGAAGAAAATAATTTTAGTTTCAAATTTATTGTTCGTTACCTATGACATATTCAAATATAAATTATGTTACAGTTAACTTATTTTTAATCAAAACTAATCTGCATCCCTTAAAACCAAACAATCTTACATTTTAAAGGAGCAATTGTATGTCATTTAAGGGGCAATTCTATAGGAATCAATCATATTGATATGGAAATTTTGAAATATATTATAAGCTACTTCCTAAATAAGCAAGGACAGATTGCAAAGCCTTGAATATAGTGAAAATTATACTTTTTTTTCAATTTTTCAAGAGAAAAGATTAAAAAAAAAAACAAATAATGAAACCATGTTGAATCTGAACATCAATAGTTACCACCATACAGTTGAAAATTGAAATGCATCAAAATTTTCTCTATAGAAAGTCACCATCCTAAGGATTAACCAATGGAGTCCAGAGCCATCTTGAAAGAAACTTCAAATTTTTCCATTGAATCACTTCTTAACTAATTTCAAAACGTCGCCAACAAGATGTAACGAACCAGTCACAAGGACCTGATGTATCAGCCAAACAAATTTTGCATATTAGATCTCTATACTCGGACGCGATTGATAAGTCGAAATGTATATATATTTTCTAAAGCAATACTCTGAGTAGCGCTATTAACATATTCTCTAACATTTTTTCCCACATTTTTTCTATTATTTGTTGGAATTCATGCAGATACCTCTATTTTCGAAATAGGTCATACCATACCTAACAATTGACCTAGATGAATTTCAACGAAAGTTAGAGTGTTGAAAAGAGTGTGTATTACATTCACATAGTTTATTTATTCCTCATCTACATTATCCATATTCTCTTAATGTGAGCTAGATGGTAAGAAAACATGCAACAATGTGTATCAAGTGCACATTATACTAATATTTTACACCGTCAATCAATCACAACCATTAGATCGTTAATAATGTTTAACTTTTGCCATAATTACTTATAAAGTCACCTACATGATTGATTATGATTTGCCGACTGTGTAAAACTTTTTACACTGTCAATGCATGACAATTAAACTCATTATTAAATTGAGATGTGAAATCAGAAATTTGCAACTCTTTGGTGTAATTGATGTTACCTGAAAACGAACCGACTGATTTTGTTGCGCTCTGTCCCTAAGCCATTTGAGTACCATTGGCAACGAGGAGAACACTGCGCTATGTTCGCAATTACTGGCACTCATTTCCATATCATCTTTTAGTTCTTCAGAAACAATGTCGGTAATTTTACCTGCTATCAGCCAACGGGATCACGAAGTAAGGTCATAAAACAAATATAATTATGATTCTAAATTCATTTCATAGCCACAAAATAATCACAAATAATCAAATTAGAAGTATGAGTTCTTAAAACACAATTTGTATGTTATGAATCAATACCTTTGTTGCTTTGCATGAGATTTTCCCACACTCTTTGAAGATTGAACTGCCATGACAGATCAACCTGAGAATCGGACAGTGCTGATGCTTGGGATCCGACTTTGTTATACACTGATAAACTTGGTACAAACAGAGCCTTCTTGAAATAGACTCCTACAATTTCAATTTAATTGTTTCTTTATAAGAAGAAAGCCACTTATTTGCCAAAAACTATTAATCATAGGAAGTTTTTAATCATCATGGGACCAAACCAATTTTGATAATTGCGTCCTAGCAAAATCCTTCGAGAGACTACTAACCATGATCAGCACATGTTTCCATCAGGCGAGGAAGAAGCAACTGAGGATCTCGGACAGTCAAACAGTTGAACAGCAATATCTGCAGGTCATTCAACGACTTTAACTCAAAGTTCGATTAAGAAATGAATCATCAACTCTGATTAAATGAATCCACTACATAGTTTGATTGGTAGTTTCTCAGCTTATACTGTACCGGAGCGGATTTTCTCTGGAATCCTCTTTCCACATGTTGCATCATCACTACTTCATGCGAGGATTTAGGATTATTTGGTTGCTGACGAAACAATGTTTGGTCCGGGTTGTTTTCTCTGATAGCAAGAGAAAACCACCTTGCACAAACTTCCATGCTTTCAGGACTGTGAGCGCCATCTAAAAAGAAAACGAGTTCATTTAATTGTTCACTCTTGAAGTGCCTGTCGGTAACAATCTGAGCCCTTCCTTGCAAACTTGCATTTGTTAATCCTTTAACGAACTGTTCCGGCAAAGCGTCCTTCAGGCAAGTAGATTGACTACTTCATCAGTAGGGCATAAAAAATAGACGTAAAAAGAATTGCATTTTGAACTTACGGTTTGATCGAAGTGTGTGTCTCCAACATGTCCGGTCCTTTTCAACCATGTCGAGCACAGCGCAACCGCAAGACCGGCATTTAAATATTGATGCTCGCCTACAAGACCAAGTGTTAAACCATTTAGCAATTTGGCATCTAACGGGCGTGCCACTTGAAGAGGTACCTGGAATTAGCATGATTTGTTAGCTTAGCTGATTGAATGCATGGATAATAAAATTTGAATCAATAATCGTAAATATTGTAGGATTATGCCAAGTGATGAGTCATTCAGATTTATTTCAAAAGAAGCAAAACATCATCATGGAAGAACATACATTCAATTTAGAAGCCTTCTCTTCAAGTACATGCATGGCTTCTTCAGGTTGTGTCACTGTAAAAGCCGGTATCCGATCCTAGAAACAAATGAGCAAATAAATACATGGAATTTATCCAGAAGAAAGTGCACATTGTCGATAGTCTACACAAAAGAACTTTTCTTCTTGAAAATAAGAAAAAAAATATTCGACATCAAAAAATTACCTTAAAGATACCAGCTTTCTCGCCAGCGATTTCCCCAAGAGTATTTCCTGTTAATAAAATTCAGAATAAGTAAACTCAACTTGAACAATAATCTTAAGAGCTCTGCTATACATTACGAACAGTGGCAACACGAAATTTGACAAAGTCGTTTAAAACTGACCATACATGAGTAAAGTGGTAATATAGAAATGATTGGTGGATAAAAAGGTAATTATAAATTAAAAGCAGTACATTTCTTGCCATTTTGTTCCTAACAATCAGCATTAGTCAATTTTTAAAATGTATATTTTTGTAGCTATAAGCTTGCATTAAATTAGCAATTACCTAGAATTCAAAAGTAGAAAACTAACCAAGAATCTCCATGTGATCATACCCTAGGGAAGTTATTCCACACACAATAGGTTCCTGAACCTGAAATACAAACATATGTACATGAGCATGTTCCAAGATATTAACTTCTAGAAAAACTAATACAAATACCAAGTTTCAATATTTATTCATGTAGTCTTGTAATGTCAAACCAATAAATATCTGCTGAAATAAAAACTATACATACCACATTAGTTGCATCATATTTTCCACCTAATCCAACCTCCATGATAGCAACATCTACCTGCATAATAAAATTAAAATAAAGTATTTTTCGTTAATAACAACATACCTAAAGAATTAATATATCTACCAAACAATAATTCGATAGAAATTTAAAACATGGGGATCAAACCTGTTCTGCTGCAAATATCTTGAAGGCGAGTAAAGCGAGGAAACGGAAATAGGTAGGCATTGGAACATTATCATCAGTTTTTTCCTATGCACCGTTGAAACAACAAACCAGTTACTTAATACCATGAGCAAGCACAATATCAAGTTACACAAAATTGCAACGAGTTCACTTCTAAGTGATCACTGTGATGGTCACACTAGCATAGGCCGAGAATAAGGTATTACTGTTATACTACACAAGAATTGTGATTATCATGGCATAACAATGCATTGGTTTTTGTTCACAACGATGTCATCAAATAGCGGCTATAGCATAGCGAAATTTGAACAAATCTCTAATGTTCTGCAATACACTATTTAATATAAAATATTGTCAAATTGCGGCTATAGCGGCGCTATAGCACTTTTGTGTAACGCAACTTCAATAAACTGTTATTTTCCATATCTACCATTGACAACACAGGTTCACAGAACATAATGTGATCCTTCCAGACTCACTGTATTGACAGCTAAATCTGTGTTTTCAACTTTTCTTCGTATCTTTTTCTCTTTTTGTTTTTGTTTTTTATTTTCCAGATAACATTTGAACAGAGCCTTAGTAACAACCATCATAGTTTAAAACACACAACCTTTTCATTCCTTCTATCAATTAAATAACTTTAGATTCATTTCTGTCATATGCATGGAAACATACCTTTAGTCTATCATAACACCACCAGAAGTATGCTAAAAATTTCTCTTCACAGATTTCTGTACTGCAGAAGCAACAAGAATATGCTAAATAATCAAAGAACTGAAGTAAGTAGTAATGCTGCAACGAAAGTAACAATATAATGTAGGTTTTCCTTATTCCACAAAATTAGGAAAATTACAAAAGTACCAGTACATATGAATAATTTCATTGCAAAACAAGTCCATCATTCACAAAGCTATCAGAATTCATAAGGCTAATTAGCATGCATCTTCGACAAAGCATATATCAGACACATAATAGAAAGTGAATTCAATAAGAGCAAAATAACACAAGTATATGAATGCAAAGCAAAAGGAAATAAAATCAACAAATTAATTAGAAGCACTCACCCATCTAAACGAAATCTTTCTCGGATATCAATGAGGTGAGGAGATGTAAAGAGTCCGGTACGAAAACCGCAGTTACGTAATATAGATTCTGTGAAGGTGCACGTAGATCCCTATTGAACCACAGTTCAAAATAACAATCTCCATCATTACAATTTGCATATAGTTTCTAATTTCAAGAAGCCATAAACTACCAGCCACACTACACATCAATAATTGCAAAGACCAAATTGAACTTCTCATAATGGCTTCAGTTCCAAGTAAACATTAACCACCAAAGTAAAAAGAAATTACCTTCCCTTTGGTACCTGCCACATGGATAATCTTCATATTTGAAATTTCCTCCTCCAAATCTAGCATCTATGAAAATTATACTTCATTATTAACAACAACCATCCTAACAAAGTGACCAAATACTCAAAAGCATGGTTCTAAATTGCCGTCTGCAACTATTACTGTGGTCGCAATATAATAGTTATAGAGGTCTCTACAATGGCATGGCAATATTAATTGCAGCTGTATCGACTGCATTTGTCCACATTTTATCATAATATAAATGTTTGCAGCGTAACCACAACTAACACCCCAGAATTTTAAACCATGCTCAAAACCCAATTGGCTAATTCACAAACAACAACCATTCTAACAAAGTGACTAAATACTCCAAAGAATGATTCTAAATTGCAGTCTGCAACTACCATTGTGGTCACAATAGAATAGTTACAGAAGCATAACTGCAACCAAAACCGCAATTTAAAACCATGCTCAAAACCCAATCGACCAAATCACAAACTTTTTCAAAACTTTACCTTTAGATACTCAAATAGAACATCAAATTGATCACCCATATTGGTACCATCAGCACGAGTGCGTTTGATGATCAAAGAGGACAAAGCCTCCAATGCTTCTTCATAGGAAGTCAACGATTGAGATTCCGGTGACCCATCACCACCTTCTGCAAAAAGGAAAAGACCCCACATGAGAAAAGAGCGTAAAAATAATAAAAAATCATTTTTTTTAATTTGAGTTGAAGCAACCCAGAAGGGTAAGAACGAACATAAGATTCAAAATAGGGAATAATATACCTTGTTCAGACATGGGTTTTGAGGTTTGAATTGTGAATCAAAAAGGAAGAGTGTTGTGTGAGTGAAACTGTGAATTGTGAAGTGAGTGAAAATGGAAGGTGGAGTTGAGATTGAATGATTAAAAGGGGATAGAAAGTGTTGAATTTTGTGGTAGGCGTCTTACGTTTTTTTTTTGTTGTTACATAAGTTAAACAAAGTATGCGGTCTTACTAAGATTTCATTTTTGTTTATTGGAGAGAAATATAACAGAAAAAGACAACTTCAGCTTCAAGTAGGATTGAAAAAATAATTTGTTTTTATTTTTTTGGACAAGAAAAAGAATTTATTTATTCTCTTCTATCTAATCTATCTATTCAGAAGTAAATTCATTCAATTGTTTTTTTTTTTTGTTACAGATCCAATTGTTGTTTTGAAAATAATATGGTGAATGAATTTGTTATTCATCCATTAAAAAATTATATAGGAGTTGATCGAATACTTTTGATAAATTTTTAATAGAATGCAAATAATTTTAAAACGTAGTTTTAATTCATTTATTGTAATCCAAATCAATTTTTATCACATCAATGCTTCCCTCTACTTTCAAGTTCTAACAAATGAATTATAAAAGTTAGTCATTCACTAAAATTTGGAGTAAACTACGCATCCAAATGATGAAGGTTTGTGTTGATTTACAAAATAGATGGGGCATTGATTATATTTACACAAATCCTAGGAGAGGTGAGTGCAATTTACTGTACAAGTGGTTGTTTCGCCTTTATATTATTATATACATAGCTTTAAAGAAGGTCACAAATAATAAGAAACCCAAAAGGTGATGGATTCCACCCACTTTAGTTTTTATTGATGTTATTTAGTACGAGAAAGTAGAAATAAGCATCACAAAAACAAAGTTAAGAGTAAAAATTAATTGGTCTTTGACGGAAAAAATGGTGTGATCGTCACTGTCAGTATTATTCGTGAGTTTAGACTTCGTACCAAAAAGTATACTTACATGTGATAAGCTCGTGATGTTTTTCCTACCCATTTCTTTGTTATTTTTTCTCGCTTTTTTGCTCTCATAATTCTACTAAAACAAGCGTATCTTAATAAGAAAATTGGATTTTTGTACTTTCAATTAGATCTATGCTCCAATATCGTACCTCTTTCATCAAAATTTTCGGTGCATAAATTTTTTCCTCAAAAATTAGATATACAAATTAATATTACTGAGAACTCTGTTTTCGAAAAATCTAGTATACAAAAAATTTTAAAATTGAATTTTCCCTATCAAAAGATATGGAATTTTTGAAAAATCAAAATTTCCGATAGTATTTAAGTGTCCTGGAAATTTTATTGTTGAAAATTTCGGTAGTTAATGATTTTAAGAAAATTTGACAATACGAAATTTCTGGTAGGTTATTTTATTCTACTGGATATTTTAAAATTTGAAATTTTTGATATGTTTTTATTTTGCAATTCCGAAAATTTCATATTGTTGAAAATTTTGGTAAATAATTATAAAAAAAAAAATTGAAGTAGAGATGGAAAAACACAACGATGTATAATTTGACTAAAGAATTCACAATTGATCATTGGGTTAAGGTTAAATTGAAGTCAGGATATTCGTTGTCTCCACATGGCATTGGAAAGACCATCATTGTAGCATTAAGGCTCATTAGATTTATAACACACATCATATTGTATGCATGTAGCAGATGATTGACACTTTTGTATAGTCTTGATTGCATCGACACTTTTGTACGTCTTTAAATATTTACTTTAACGAAAAACATTTCAACTTTTATTTCATATTAACATGTTATCTAATCTAGCTTTTGTTTACTTTAACGACCGACAACCGGTAGAGTTTAGGGTATATGATAATATCATCTCCAAAATTTGATAAGTGTTTTGTGAGGAGTAATAAAATGTTATTACAAATATAAAATGTTATTACAAACATAAAAATCAATCTGGAGCAATAAAGTAGTCAAAATAAATAAGTCTGAGTAATAACATAATACAACTACAATACTAATGATAATCCCCTCATCCGGATATGTGTAATGCTCTCTCTAAGTAGACATACATCGCATCTTTAAAATCTAGTCTATGTAAGTCCAAACTCTGTTGTATAAGATGACCCATTATCTAGCACCGTGTATACCATTCAGCAGGATTTGGGGCTTTAGGTTCGGGGGCAAGGGCACCAACACTAGCATCAAAACCAGGACTAGCACTAGCACTAGCATCAGCATCAGGAATGTCAAAACAGGGAGGTGTTGCACCAACATGAGAGATCATTTGAGGATGAGATATCCTATAATACCACTATAAGTATCCCTCAACACACTCATGTGGATATGCGACCGATACAATCTAGTGTCGAGGGATTGAACAGAGTTCATATACATACCCCATTCAACATCAACATCAAAGACAACGAGCACTAGCAGTGCAGGAGGAATGTATAGAGTATACCCAAATTGTCGTAGACACCACTCCGGCAAATAAGGTAACATCGTGGAGCAGCAACAAATGTAGCTTGTAAACATCGATACAAACTAAAATCATGTTGTGGCGTCCTCATCGTAATTTGGTGTCCAAATAGCATCAGTAGGTCCCAAAGCATTCAACTTTGCTCTATAATATGCAACATTCTCATATTTTTGTTTAGCACTCCATCGAAACATCTATGGTTGTAAAGATATAGATTCACTCATACTACGTTTACATATGTGAGAGAAATGCTCATAAATCCATGTCTAGAAAATAATTAAATAGTACAAATAATTAATTAAGCATTTTTATCAAATAAAAATATAATAAGTATTCCATCGGGTGCTATTTATACGAAAAAGTTAGTCAAGAAAATTTAGAGCAAATACATCAACTTTTGTTGACCTACTTTTTCTTATAAATAGGAACTGAGGGAGTATAAAAAAATAATCGTAAAACATGTTATAAAAAAAAAACCTAAAATAGAGATACTTATGCTTCGTTGCAGACATTGTATCATCTCTAAGACAATCATATAAAACAAGAGCAACTGGTCTCTATGTCCATTTACAACAAGTATCAAGGTCTTGAAAAAAATCATGTATTTTGTAGATGCACGAGTAAAATTTTTGTCAAGTAGTATAATACACCATACCAAATGAAATAGATATGTTCTCGCTGCACAGTCAAGTTGATCTTCCTAAAGTATCTTAAAAAACATAGTTTTCAACCATTCAAAACTATAAAAAGCACTTATATTCACTCTAGTCTGCCTCATCAACTCCCAATAACTCACTAGCAGCAACAATTTCCAAATTTTCACTCTTGTTAATTAGAGATGTGAATGGGACAATTGTTCTTAAGTGGTTTACTATGCAACATTTCTCTTCAATTTCCAAATTTCCCAATATAAGATCTTTTATGGTTGTTAGATGGCTTTAAAGGGTTTGATTGAGTTTACTTCTATTATAGATGGCTTTCAAGGGTTTTATTGAGTTTACTTCTATTATAAGGAATCCGTACAAAGAATTATTTAGGATTAAAAAAATAATTTTGTGAAGAGAAATGTTGCATAGTAAACCACTTAAGCAACTCAAGATGAAATCCATTGAAGTTCTTGAGAATTACACCCTTGAAATAAAAAATAAGTTAATTACTTAAAAATTATTGTCATTGTTGAGCTCATCATTTAAGCAATCCATATTGTGCTGCACAAGTGGCGATTCTCCCTATTTCTTAAAATAAATGTACATTACAATTAATATGATTTCGTGTATAAATATGTCAAATTGATATCATATTCTGAAAATGCGTGCATTTAAATCATTTGTGTCCAAAAACTATAATAAGTACAAAATGATCTTAACTCGAGCCGCACCAAGTGAAGTACAAGCACAAGCATAATTCATCTCAATTTGACCCATTAAAAGGTGTCGCAAAATGGAGGGGAAAGAATGGTTCTGGTGGACACTTATAAATGAGCTTTTACTCTTTTCCAGCTTCTGGTTTCTGCTGCAAGGAAGCAAAAACTAAAGTATAAAAAATCTGCTAAATATAGATCACACAACAAATAGCTTCCATAATTAGAAAATTATCACCTCTATACACTTTCAAAACCTATTCGAGTAATAAGCAATTTACTAGTAATTTTGTTTTTTTCCAACTACCACCATTTAAAAGATGAGACACAATCACCTATATAACATATCAAAGATAAATTTCTAGTCTGTAAAAGATACAACAGATCCCACGCGATAAATACACTCTTGTCAAAGAAAATGTCGCAAGCTTATTCACAACCGTCAAAGCAATTGTCTAAGCTGTTCGTTTTCCTTACGAAGAGACTTCACTTCTTTCATCAACTCCGCTTGGTTTTCTAGAATTGAGTTCATCACAGTTGCCATTGCCATCTGTTGAATGAGACAGTTAATTAGAGAAGAAATGAAAAATGCAAATGACCTACACTTATTCGAGATGCATACCTCTTGCAGATGAAACTGACTTAATATTTCAAGATGAACGTTTCTCACATCCTCGTGTATGGATTTCTGAAAGGAATCTAGAGTTTCTTCCAGGGTCCGTTGAAAAAGCTGAAGTGTAAATGAAGATCCTTGTGCATCTGACTGAGATGCTTTCTGTTGTGATATTATTCCCTATCATAAATTACACAAATCAATAACATAAGCAAACTCATGCAACTAAAATAAATATGTATCAACAGATTACTATAACGGATATAAACTAGAGCCTACAAACATTTTTTGTTCTCTTCTAAATGCAAAAACCGATACATACAATTCAATCAACAAATCTAAATAAGTTGTAAATATAACATACATTTGTCAGTGGTAGAGAGCCGGATTCTGTTCCAGTTGATATATCGGACTTCAACAGCAAGCTATTTAGAAGTTCTTCTCTGGTTTCTGCTCCTGATTTCTTAATCTTAGGTGAACCAACTGAAAGAGATACTCCATCACCGAAGGAAGATGCTGTGCTTATTCTTTCTGCATAACTTGAAATTCTTCGAGAAAAAGATGACATTCTAGGAGAATCAGATATTCTTGGGGATTCAACATTTGCCTGTACAAGGCTGCTTTTTGTACTGATGGACAAAGGCAAGGAAGTAGAGAACATGTGATCAGTAAATCCCAGTGAAGTCTCCTGGCTTGTAGAAACATCTTTGGTGCGTAAATTGGAAAAATTTAGGCTTGAACTGGTATAGGAACTGATACTAGATGATAAGGATGTATCCTGCAATCCAGAAAGCATTGATCCTGCTGTCTGACCACTGGAAGCCAACATACCAAAACGAGACGGTGCATTTACAGCCGGACGTACGTAAGTATATTTATCAGCTAACTTCTCACCACCCCAAGCTTCTGGAGGAGTGATGGAAGAATCTTCACTCTTTGTAGATGGAGGAGGAGTTAATCCCACAAGTGGAAAGGAAGATTGAGTGATATCCTACAGCAAGTTGGTATTATAATAAATCACTATAGGATTAAAAAATCAACCACCTGGTCAAAAGTAAATATCAAGTGTGTATGAAATGTTTAAATGGGATTTGACTAAAAAATGTTTGAAAAATTGAAAACATTAAATGCTATCCACACATTTTTTAATTTATCCCTGAATAACAGTACTGGTTATAGTATCATGGAAATCATTCCAGATAGTGTACTAATATGCCTTGAAACCTCCATAGTTTCAAGTCCTACAAATCAGCACTGTTTAATTGAAGGCATAGATGGAAGCACACACAGATTTGTTGCAACTTGAATTGAAGATTTATTCATAGATCAACATTTCACAATAAGTTATACTCAATATTAGGGAGAGAGTAACCTGCTTGGCAGTTGAGCCAGACTTCCAATCAGATATTGGATGATCACTGATTACTTCTTCTGAACTTGGAAATCTTCGACTGGATGATGGAAACAACATAGGTTTCCTATCTGAAAACAAATTATCCTTCTTTGCCCCATTTTCATCCCACAGAGAAGGTGTTATTGGTGGAACATCCACAAGAGGGGAGAATACCTCCATGTCATCCTTGAAGTTATAACTACCACGTGGAGCATGCAACCTGGATAGTGTTCCACCTGGCCATAAATGGTTTCGGTGTGGTGTTTCCTCTCCAGTAGACACATTTGGTAGGCTTGATGTAAATGCACCGCTGGATGTTGCAAGCAAAGATGTGTCAATGGAAGCACTCAGCCGACCAGAATTCCTAGTACCAGACACTGATGTAGATTGGGAAATGCTTGATGAAGTTGCAGAAGGTAAAGGATCAGGCATAAGGATTGAATCTTCAATAGCATCTCCCACAAGAGCAGTCTCAGCAGTACAATTCTTTTCATCAACAATAACTGGTTTTGATCTTTGCCAGCATAAGCTTGTTACAGCCTGTTACATGGTATAGTAATAGTCATTTAGAATTGTCAAAATCCTGTTTCTATTTAATATCCCTCAAGTATAGGGATTCAGTTGAATAGGAGTAATAGTAGGAGTAATAGTAGGGATTTAGAGGGAGAGTGTTAGAATATTAGAAAATATCTTATAATATCTATTATATTATATTAGAGTATCTTGAGTTATTTCCTAGGATCAATTTATATTCATAGAGTATCTTAGAATATCTCTCATTATTATTATGATTTGTTCCTAATTTAGGATTTAGTCTATGTTTCTCTATAAATAGAGATTAGTATTGAGTCTTTTGTAATCAAGTCGGCATTATGCTATATCAATAATATTCAAACCCTAATTATTTTCTCTCCTCCTTTTCTCTAAAATCCCACAACTTCAACATGTATTGCCAATTATTCAATTCCAATAAATATAATTTTATTCTAATTCTTGAGATGATATATTTCAATAAATATATTTTTACTCTAATTTCCAACAAGAATAAAAAGAGGACATTAAGTAGAAACATAAATTGATAACCTAACATCAAGAAATAAATGCATTCACTGGAAGAATGTAAGAATATAAGAAAGAATTTTCTGAAACGCTTGTGATTTGAACGGATCTTCTATTTATACTCTTAGCAATAAATTAAAAATAATCTACATTGACAACCAAATTAATGATATTGTTATTGTTACTTCACAAGTGCATATATGATATTACATAGCTACATGAACATAATTGCTACAACTCCCAATGCAAACATTAATTCCACCATTTTCATTTAAAACAGTTCCATACTGTTTTGTATATTGTGCTAGAGAGGCAAAATACACAATCAACTAGTTCCACTTCTTCTATGAGTCCATTTTAATGTCAGGTGAGACAAATCGTACAAAGCAACCTACTGAAAGCTTAAATGCAATAAATCATCAGATCAAAAGACCAAACAAGCAAAAATACTTACCTCTGAACTACCATATGCGTGAAGAACACCAAAAGGTTGTGGTTTTCCACGAACATCATAGAAAGCCACGCGCCCATTGCTAGTTCCGGCGGCTAGCAACCAACCATCGTCTCTGAAGGCCAATGAAGAAAAAGGAGCTTCACAAGAAATGCAAGATGTTGGTCTTCTTGATCCAGAGTCATAAGTGTATAATTTTTTATCAAGGCCAACACTAGCAATGATCTATTAATTGGAGAAATATATCAGAAAACAAAATTATCTTGACCCAAAGGAAGGGTAAAATGTTCACAGCAAGATGAAAAAGCCTCAATGTATATAAATCTAAAACAAGCCATGAAAAAATAAAAAACCTTGTCGTTGGATGGAGAGAAGCTAATGCCAGCAGTTGGTGCAGAATGTTGCTTCATCCATGAAACCTTAATAATTTTCCAAAAATATATGTTGTCAACTTGAAAATATCCATTTGGAATAATAATGACAAAAATAGTCAAAGCAGGAGAAAATTCGTACAAAAGGAGGTAACTCGTTGAAAAACAATAATAACAAACTGATTACTAATAGCATGTTTGGATTATGAATAATGCAAGCAACACACTCTTTAACACATTTTCTAACACACTCTCTTTAATTGGTTAACATACACGTGGCTCCCACCAAATTTAGATGGGACCCACATGTTTTGGTGGGACCTATGTAAATTTTAACCAATTAAATAGAGTGTGTTGGAATGTGTGTTGCTAATACTTCTCTTGGATTTTAGTTTACACACCAAAAACTGAGTTTCATCCCCAAATTTTATGTTTCGTCAGACCGTTGGCTGGGCATGCTGGAGCATAATTTTTGGTCTCAAACCATGGCTAAAGTGGTCATGCAAAAAGTTGCTATTCAATTCGGACAAACCATGATTGTAAAACTATAATTCAGACAGGATAAAGACATGATTATGAAGGCTGTAGAAGGAAGATGTTAAAAGTGAGGTTATGCTCTATTACAATTTTGAAAATGAGAAAACCAATCAATTGCTTCAACTATCAACCAAGTCCAAATTGTAGAACTTTGCAGTATGTTATATAATTATAAGTGAGCATATTGCATACCTTAGGGCTGCGTCCAGTTGTGTCCCACAAATGCACCGTCCCGTCATCACCAGCTGTCACGAGAAGGTGACGACTAACCCGAGAATAATCAAGAACTCTCAAAATCTGGTCTTACAGTTTCAAATAAGGCAGATTAGTCCATATACACTTTTGCAAGGCCAAGCCCCAAGCAGAAGGTTTCAAGTTCAAAAAATGAGGAAAAAAACCTGTTGATTGGGGTCTTTGAGTTCAGCTGCCCTTTGCCCAGAAGCAAGGTTATGAAGTATAAGGTCCCCACTGAGGCTGATAGAAGCCAAATGTTCATCTTTACAATTGTACATTACACCTGTGACAGTATTAGTGTGACCTTTTAGCCATTTAATACACCGCTTCCTTTGCAAATCCCATATCTTTACAACTTGATCGCTTCCTCCAGAACATATATATCTGGACGCCTTGTTGCTGAAACTGATAGCCAGTATTGACTCCTGCCAATAAAATAATCAGCATGAAGCAATGAAGTAAAAGAAAAAAAAGAAAGTGATTAGTCATGCTGGAATCATGCACTCTATCATTACCACTAACACCAAGGACTGAACATACAATTGTAGCAAATAAATGGAATAAAAGGAACATGTTTATGCAGAAGGTGACTCCAATTACAATGCAAGTCAAGACTGGAATCTCGGCCACTTCTGTATCATGGATCTTAAAATTACAATGCATGATTTTTCAATCTGCCCTGGAATGAATCAGATAGCATGCAGAATCACTTTTAAGTGAAATCGCGATTTTAATTAGGAAACCGCTCGATTTTACGAATTTCAGGCAACCTTGCCTGCTTTTCCTTTAAGTCTGGATCCTTTTGGAGTTTGCACGACCTAGTTTATTTAACACCGTAAAATTCCAGCCACATCCAAAGCTCTCTCTTTGTCTCGCGATCCCTCTGTCTCTCCCCTCTCACAATCCTCTTTGTTTCTCTTGCATCACATCTCTCTCACAGCTCGCTCTGTCTCCCAATTCTCTCTGTAACTCTCCTCTCGCAGATCTCTCTGTCTCTCTCTCGCAACTCTCTTTGTCGCTCACTTGCATAGTTGCACCTCCCAGTATCTCATGTCACAAGGTGTTTATCAATTTAACTACCATTTAGCATGCTCAAAGAAGGATTTTGAAGAGTGTAGAGTTGTTCCATATGAGGTTAGGAAACAAATGTGGGACATTGTTTATGGATTGCAAATTAATCTCATTAAGAATCAAAGTCCAGGTGAGGATGAAGTAGGTAGAGGCTAACATTAACAAGGAAAGCTTCATGTTTTGTATGCGACTTTTGATTAATTAAGACTTGTTCAGTCGTTTTGGATGTTACCTATGAACTTATGATTGTGCCATGTTTTGTATGCACTATATATGAACTTAGTATTATTTTCATTTTGGTAGGATCTTACAATCCTCGTAACGATCTTACGTTTTACAGTCTTGTAACCCCATCCCGATCCTAGTTAATTATTTTGGTAGGATCTTATGATCCTTGTTACAATCTTATGTTTTACAATCTTGCTAACCCCCTCCCGATCCTAGGCATAATCTCAATCTTGACAACATTGCATACTGCGAAGAAAAAATAGAAGTATTACACAAATGAGCTTTCCTATCTTGGTGAAAAAAACTAACATCAACATATTAGTCATCCCCTCATGCATATCAAAGTTCAAAACTCTATTTATTGAACCATAGAAGGATTTTTTTTTTGTTAAAGTTGGGAAATTAAACAATAACAAAAGATTACAACTAAAAGACTATTCTCTTAAGAAAGCTATTACCATTCTATGAGTAGAAATAGCCGAACTAACTACCACAGGAGGATAGTTCCAAGGAGATTCACCAATGTCAATTTTTTATCTCCAATTCAGTAAAGAAAAACTACCAAATTTACACCAAGAATCTCTCACAAGCAAATATATGCCCACATTAATAACATTGCCTCTAATCTATCATAAATTCTCAATAAAACAACTACAAACAAGTGCACAGAAAAAAGTATTTAAAGCAACACTAAATCCCCTAGAAAGCTTTAAACTTTCTGCACAATGCATTACACATTGAAAAACCCAACATAAAAAATTACCTCAATGTTGTCAATACTATCAGTACCGGCAACAGGAATAGTCCCCATACTATGTCCATTCTTACGCCACAAAGAGATCCTCTTATCATCTCCAGCACTTGCAACAACCAAATCTGTTTCAGAAACACAATTCACCAAAATCAAACAGAATCAAAAGTTGCTGAATTTTTCAACCAACCACAATTTGGGGAAATGCAAACCCTAGAAATCAAAAAACAAAAACAAAAACAAAAAAGAGAAAAATGAAGTTACTTGTGTGATTCCACTTGACTGAATTGACTTGAAAACCAGGAGAAGGGGTAAAACTAAGGGTACAAGGATCACCGGGTTTGACGGATGAGTCGAATAGCTTATCGGAGGCATCGAATAGTTTGACGGTGTCGCCGCCGCTGGCCGCCAATAACGACATTGACGGATCCCGAAAAATTGTCGCCGGTAATAACCGAAACTGTCAATGGTAAGAAAATGGATATGGAATTGAATTTGAAAATGGAAAATACGGAATTAGAAACCCTACATTATAATAGATTGGGAAATTGAAAAATTTGAAAGAAGGTATCATACCGAATGAGCGCCTTTATATGATTAGAAAGTTGGTGTGGCAACCTAGCTCTCAATTACCCGTTAACATCTTGTTTTCGAATTCCACTTTAATTAATATATTTTTTTTTACTAATCATTTAATTTATTATTACACTGTTAATTACAATGTTAAATTATAGTGTGCTTGCCAAAAAAAAAATTAAATTAAATGCAGTGTTTTTTTATATTTATTTTATAGTAATATTATTTTAATAGAGAAAAACAAATACATATTTTTATATCTACTATATTGTAGGATTCGGGCCATCGAAAATAATATTTATATTCATTCATCTAACCTATACTTGCCATTCTATTTTTACATGGGTTGCTGCTGGATAACACAGCAAATGTTAATAAATGTCAAAAAGAACTTGTTAACAAAATATTTAAATTTTATTTTGAAAATATATTGAAAGAAGTGTTTCAATTTTTTTAACGTTTAAAATTTATTTTCAATACAAAATTTTTAATTTTAGATTCTTTAACAAATGTACTTAGGACACATATCATAAAATACTTATTAACAAGATTATATATATATATTATTTCAGCAAGTTGGATTCATAGATTATCAAAGTGAGGAGAAGTCTCAAATTTAAAAATACAAGTACTTATGTATATTATTCATCAAGAAAGTCTTTATATAATAAAGTCTTTATATCGGCAGCAAAATTTGAGTTCATATCCTTCTAGAATTTGAGCTAAATTCTTATAGGACTAATCTAAGTTGCCACAAAACTATTCAAATTTTAAATTGAAACCGGGACACTAAATATAATATAGGCCCAAAAACTCGAAGATGCATATACGTGATTAAGTTGAATGAGGTTGTGCTAACTAAAATAAAATTATAGGAGTCTCATATATATATTGACATTTAAAAATCATAATTCGTCAAATAATAAATATGCTATCATTTACATTATATTTTAGGTAATTAAAGGGGCTTAAAAAAAAATGTAATCAAAAGGGAATTTTTTAAATTAAGTTAAAGGGTCATTGGGGGTAATTTTTCCTTTAAAGCGATGACAATTCTTTCCCCGATACACTTGTATTATGTAGGGAAATTGGTTTACAACTAAATTTTTCAATGAGATAACATGATCAGGAATTCCAAATCATAGATCAAGGCCAAATATTGGTGTTTCAACGATGCTTCTTAGGAACATAGATCAAGTTAATAGATTATGTAATCCAATAAAATTGCTGATAAATGAATTGTGTACAAATATTTTTAGAGTTACTATTACTAATGATAAAACATATAAGATTTATATACCAAAGATGAAGTCGGCGCAATCTTATATAAGATTTCCATAAAATTTTCAAGGAAGCCAATTTTCATTATTGTTGTGTTTTATGATGACGATACAAAAGAATCGAAACAATCACCTAACAAAACAAAGAATCGAAACAATCACCTAACAAAAAAGGATCTCGGTTGAACTAATCTTACTTGATTTTAACAACACTATTTATAATCCATACGAATGTAAAATAAATGGAACTTCAAACACAAAAATATTTAAATTCTATCACGATTTGAAAAGAAAATACTATTTATACTTAACTAACAGTTATGTTTTTTTCCCCAGCTATATCGGAATATGTTCTTTCTACTATGAATGAGTCACAAAAAACATGAAATTTTGTGATAGTAGTTAGTATGAAGTAACATGTGTTGTACTAGATGACAATTGTGGTTCACAATTAGTAAGTAATTGAAGATGTATCTAAGTAGTATTGATGAAAATAATTTTAAAATAAACTTTAAAAATTATTGGACACTTTCTAGTCGGTATTAGAAAATCGTGTATACTTTGCCATTTTTTGAAGTATATGTGCTTCATATTTGCAAATAGATCATCACTTTTTATTTGTCATAGCCACTGCAGAACAGAACCTTAGGTCCCATGATAATGATGTTTCAACTTCAAAATTGAAATTGCAAGAGAATGAGATAACAGGAAACTGATTGAGTTTTAGGAATGGTTTGGTGGAAAATGGAAGAGGACCACAACACAAAAAGTAGCAGAAATTGAAAGAAAAGGCCTATAATTTTCTTTGCAAAAAATCGGCACTGTACTTGTCTATTGATTAGGGTTACATTTGAGGCTTTCACAGAATTAAGATTAAAATTTAGAAAAGAGAAAACACAATTGAAAGTAAGGATTGGAAGAAGGGAATTTGACAACATGTTCATGACAACCTAAGTGCCAGTTGTGCTCACATTCAACGTGGTTCAGGAACCACGATGAAAGCTGAGTGCAGCTGTTTCACAAGCAAGCTAAGGTATCGATTTTCTCACTTCTCAACTTCTCCCACCTTTTATACAAACAAAATACAGTAACAGTATTGAATCAAGCAAACATAGATGTTTCCTGATAGAGGCCACAATAATACCGAATTGGGATGACTAGCATGAGATCATAATCTAATATTACAACATAGAGACCAATACGAAACAATATAATCTACCAATGGAATGTTATCTAAATAAAATCTGCGATAATCATCACAACACAAACTTCTCTATCATTGTAAATTGATAGTCTAATAATCAGACTACCCTCTTTAAGAACAAAGTAGGTCATCCCCATAGTCATCTACAACACATATATGTACATATCATGTTGTAGAATTTTTTTTCTTTTTAAAGATAAATGGAAAAATAAAGTAAATAAAAATTATAAAACTTTACTTTTATCGCCAACCACCGGTGCTTTAACATCCTATAACCAATATATTATGCTCACTGCTTGATTGGATGGATTTCACGTGAAATTTGATCATCATCATCATAATCTTCGGGTTTTAATTTAACCTTGTGAATACATCTGCCTCAGAGTAAAGAAAAAAAGAAAGGTATTAATTACTAACATTGGCCGTTGCAAAAAAAAAAAAGGTTAACTAACATTAAAATTAAGCACATGGACGGTAACATGAAAAAAAGAACAATGGAACTTCTTTTAGCATTCAAATCAAATAACTGAGAAAGAAAATGAATACCCTAATTAAAAATTAAACAAAGTACCATGCTTCAATTCTGATCTAGTTATTATCCAGACAATAGAAAATTTTGAGCAAAACTAAAAGTATCACTAAGAAAAGAATGGAGCAACAAAACATTCACAAGGCATATCTGAAAAATCATAGAACAAAGCAATCTTTAATTATCACTGGAACTAATCCTAAGAGATAATTGAAGATGCTCTAAGATAAGAAACTAATCTGATGAGATAATCTACAATACTAAGATATTATCAGATATTTTCACATCTTTCAATACCATCCATCAAGCTAAAGCTTAGAATATTTATACCGATGTGTCTTTTGAATGAGAAAAATAACTAAATAACATGATTTGATATTAAAAATCGACAGTGTCAGATGACATTTAGAACAAAAGTCAATGCCAAGCCATATTTGAGACAAAAGCCAAGGCCGAATTGCGACTTGGACAAAAGGCAGGGCTAAATTGCAATTAGGACAAATACAAGGGCCCAAGACCGTAATTAGGATAAAAACTGGGGCTCTAGACCGCAACTTGTACAAAGTTGAGGATAGACTACAACCGAAACAAAACCAGTGCTAAACCACAACTGAGACACTAATAGATAACACGAAGAGGAACCGTTGACGAGCATGCAAAAACTGTTAGCAAGGAAAAACAAGAAAAAAACTACATTCTCTGCCAGCTACTACAATCTTCACACCAAGAAAAAAAAAAAAACAAGAACACACCTCTCACAAGTCATGCTTCTACCCATCTTCCCTACATTAAAACAACCTTCATGAATACAAACCCACATTTATTACTCCAACATCAACCCTCTTCCGAGCGCAACCAATTATCAACCTCTTCATCACCTCTCCAACATCATCAACCTATAAAACACCTATGGTGAAAGCTTCACGAAACTAGAACTAGCACTAGGCCTTTACAACATGCCAAACTCATTACCATCAACAGTACACACCCATCAATCACTACATCTGCAACCACACACACCAACGCCACATTACTCTACCACATTCTTTCTCATCAAGTTGTACCAAACTCATCACCCTCTGACCTCTACACACACAGTTGTACTCTCAAGCTATAACCAATTGCACTATCTTATCTCCAACCCCTATACCGCAAGACACAACCAATGCACCGCCACTGCTATACCTATACCCAACAAGTGCCACCATCAAGATCTACAACCTATAGAGCATACAATAATATTGAACCACCATAAGTCCATTGTTATCATGGAATCACCAAAACATTTGCCCTCATCCCAAACCTCCATCATCTTCTTCAACAAAAAGGTACCACAAAGGCAAAGATGTTCACTTGAAGGTTTTATACTTAGACACAAAAAGAGAAATTAGAACTAAGAGTAGCTGAGGGGTGTATAGCTTCCTCGATTTAGTTGTGATTTCTTCTTCTGGTGTCACCACAAGTTCCATTTCTAAGGAGACAATCAAGTCAAGTCCAAAGTTGAAATGGTGGGGTCAAAGCTGGGGGTGGTGACTACGGAATCCTCAAAGCTCAAGTGCAAGTGATGAAGTGAATGAGTTGGTGAGGGACTCCAAAAAAAGAACTTCCACTTCAGCCTTGGAATGGCGATTGGTTCAAGATGTTTCCCTGATTCATGCCCGGTTGTGAGAATCACATTTCTCGTGTATGTTTCAATGGAAATCACATTTCTCGTGTATGTTTCAATGGACCTGGAGCTCCACGCTTTGCAGAATCTCCATGACATGGTATAACTTGTGACACATATGGATGTTCATCTCAATTAAGATGATGGCTTTTGCTGTGCAAAATGTGAATAAATTCTTTCGAGAGTTGAGGATGTGTTGAAAGGTTCTCGTGAGCTAAAATATATATAAGAATCAAGCGAGTGTTTTCTTTTCCGCCATGTCAGCAACATAGGAACATTTGCCAACCATGTCAAAAAATCTTATGTTGACTTTTGGGTGGCAAGTTAATGATGGACCTTAAACGTCAATCCTAGATTACAGAGCAGATAGTGTGGGAGCGGAGCGAGCGCTATTTGATATATCAGAAACGATTACAAGACGCTCCAAGGCATCAAGAGGCGGAAAGCCTTCGCTCCGCTCCAAGTCGCTGTTGACAACTATGTGATGGAAAATATTTGTTTAACGGTTTAATCTAAAACTAGGGCTAGATTTTTGAAAAAAAAAATTGGAGAAAAACTGCACACAATCCAAACTAGAAGGACCAAAAGTGATATCATAAAATCAAATTCAAAAAAGAGACATAATCCATAAAATATAACTAACTAGAACTTTGTACTAATTTGATAATGATTGGTTAATTATACTCATTAATAATCCACTACAAGAACCTCTTGAAATTCAAACATTGTCGATCTATATATAATTCTACTTGAAATAATTATTCATGTCATTGTTAAATAAGGGTATAGCTGGAAAAGAAAAATTAAGTGGACCTTGGATTTCTAAAATATCAATAGTTTCAAATAAAAAGAATTTGAAACATCAACAGTATAGAAATAGAGGGGGTAATCTTTTTAGTAAAGATGAGAAACAATCTTTCTCTCTAAAAGAAAAGCTGAATTATCCCAATTCAAAACCCAGAAATCTCACATATGGCAATTTGGGGTGTATGTTTGATTATTACCTTTAGAAGACAATAAAATCAAATGCAACAAAACCCATACCTTAGTTAATTAAGGAGTAGTGATGTGCCAACCATCACATCTTGTTTGACATCACGAACTTCGCTTTTTTCTCTGCAGGCTTAAGAATCTGGAACGAGCACATCAAGTTCTCGTCCACACTCATCATTGCACCAGCATTGTCAAATTCACCACAGTAGTTTGGAGCTGAAAATATTGTAACAAGTTTTCTGTCGGCAAAAAATTCATAACCATCCTCTACAACCTGTAGAAAGATTACATAGTCAGTCACCAGTAAATCATCACATGTTTACTCTTTTTCTCAAAGAAGTTAAATGAATGGCATGACGGAAGGAGGGCCAAAAAAACATAGAGTGACCTGATGAGCACGGCAAACAAGGTCCAAGTCATGCTTTGTCAAAAATTCGGCCACCATATCAGGTCCAAACGTGTAGGAAACTCCTCTATCATTCATACCCCAACCCTTCACATCTCTACCAGGATCAGACCAAAGCAAATCACAGAGCAAGCCAGTGTCGGGAATAGCAGTTGGACGAGGCAAAATCCTGATTTGGTCCAAATTGGCAAGTTCGGGAGAAAGACCACCATGCATGCACAATATTTTATCATCTATAAGTGCTGCCACAGGAAGGCAGTTAAAAGAGTCCGTAAAGGCTTTCCAAAGCCTCACATTAAACCTTCGTTTACATTCATCGTAAAATCCATATATCCTATTAATGGAAGCGCACTCGTGATTTCCCCTCAAAAGGAAAAAGTTTTCAGGATATTTGATTTTATAAGCAAGTAAAAGACATATGGTTTCTAAGCTTTGCTTCCCACGATCGACATAGTCCCCTAAAAAGAGATAATTAGCTTTAGGAGGCAAACCCCCATACTCAAATAGCCTTAACAAATCACTGTACTGCCCATGAATGTCACCTGAAAATTTAAAGATAGTACATTTAATTCAACCACAACAGACACTCAGTCAAAATAACCTTAACAACAATCAACAATCTACAACACAAAATGCATATCTAAAGACTAACCAAAAACTTTATTAAAAAAAAAAGACCAGCCAAAAACAATAAACACTTCTATAAAAATTCATAAACATATTTTTTCTCACAATCCTCGAAATTTTATATGCCCTAAAAACTAAAAGGTGAATATTCAAAGAGATATTTCAACCATACCAGAATTAAATAGTACATTCAATTCAACTCCAACACGCACTCACTTAAAACAACCTTAACAACAATCAAAATGCATGTCTAAAGACTAAGCACAAACAATAAACACTTAGAGTAAAGTTCATAAACATAATTCTTTTATATGCCATAAAAACTAAAAGGGTAAACCACATTTTCTTCTTCAACCCCTACCAATCAACCAAACATACCCTAAAACTAAAAGGTAAACCCCATTTTCTTCTTCAATCAACCAATTATACCCTAAAAACTAAAAGGGAAACCCACATTTACTTCTTCAATCCCAACCAACCAATTAAATCAAATATACCCTAAAACTAAAAAATCCAAACTTGCAACAAATTAACAACACCCAAAAGCATGAATATACAAAAAAATATAAACTTTAAACCCTAAAAACAAAAAATATAAAATTGGGGTAACAGAAAAAGAGAAAAATGGTATGTATATATGTATATATATACCACAAATCTTAATAGGGGCTTCAAGTTCAAGCAAATTGGGTTGTTGAAGGAAGATATCTCTAGAAGCTAAACATAATTGCTTGATCTCAGCTTCAGAGAGCTGAACTTGCTTTCCGGGTCGGGCTAATCGGACCTCCGTGAGTCGCCGGATTATGTCATCCAGCACCGCTTCATCAATCACTTGAACTTGTCCTTGACCTTGTGCGCTCATCGATTCCGATCAACAACAACAACAACAACGAAGAATCAAAGGAGTGGTGAACGAACCAAGCAAGAGAGTGAGAGAGTGGTTCGTTCTCTTTTACTTTGGTTGGTTCTCTCTCTTTGTCTCCGCGTTACTGTTTTCTTTTTTTTTTTTTGTGCTTGCTCTTCACTAATTTTCTGTTCTTTTCTTTCTCAATCACTATATATTATATGTATTTATTTTCCACTTCTCATTTTTTGAAATGATTTAATTTATACATGTCGTGAAAAAGTTTTTTAACAAAACTGTACGACAATTTACATTAATTAAACTGATAAATATATTACATTTTTACTAAAATTATTTTTAAAATCTCTCCATAAATAGTTGTAGGTAAAACTTTTTATAGCAATTAATTTTTTAAAAAAGTTATTGTTGTATTATATATATATATATGACAAGGCATGTTGTTTTAAAAAAAATATTTTGAATATTTTTTATTGGAAAATTTTATTTTAAATATTAATACTGACAATGACTCTAATTAGGTATGTTAGGTTAAAT
>JBBPBP010009778.1:39994810-40044022 GCA_037974735.1 Cicer chorassanicum | reverse complement strand
TAGTATTTAAATATAATTTATACTATGTAAAATAATATTTTGTTCGTGTTTTACGATTTTATTTTTTTAATCTTTTAAAATCGAGTTGTCATTCTAACAATAATCAAACTAATATTTATTAATTTTATTTAATTGACAAGTAACTTGGTATCTTTAAATAAAATTTCAGCTGAAGTCTTGTTCTCACGTTTTTTTTTTTAAATAATAATATTTGAACTAAAATTATCACCGAATCATAGAAAACCAACCAATGACATGGTTCAGTATGATTTTGGAACAACTCTTATATTAAAAGTTATATTTTTCACATGTATCTTTTTAACATATAATATCTATCATTATTTCATTTATTTTTATCTCTTTCAAAAAATAGAATAGATGTATAGATATTCACTAAAGTTTTTCCATTTTGGAAACATCTAAAACATAGTAACTAGAAAGAAGTTGACCGTTGTAGTACTATGAAACCAGAAAGGCAAAAAAAAGATAGAATTTTGCACACACACACTAACATGACATGAACTTCAACTTGAACTTCAATCTCAATGCGTGCATACACAGCACTATTTTCCTTTTTCAATTGTGTTATTTTATTTTCTCTCTCTCTCTAAATCCTCATTGGTTCTCTGCAATCTACCCTTACTTAATATTCTCCTCATCAGCAGATTCCCCAAAACACCATCTTTCTGCCATTCTCTCTTACTTTCTCTTCATTGCTTTTCCAAGCCAAGAATCTCTCTCATTCCTCTCCTCATCTTTCTCTCTCTTTTTCAACCACTATTAACCATCCATCCACAATGCCTCTTCTTTTCCATCTCTCTCTCTTTTTCTGTCATTTTCATTCTTCTTCTTCCTCCCTTTTCTCTCCCTCAACCTCACTTTCACATAACTTGACCCTTTCATCATTTTTATGGCTCCTTCTTCAGATATCAATCATCTTTCTCATCCATGTATATATGGTATTATTATTCCCTATTTATCTCTTTCTGTATTACCTTTATTTGTTCAAATTCTGTTATAATACTTTAGCGCTACCAAAAAAGTATTTAGCTACACTCTATACTAAATAGTGTGTCGCGGAATAATAACTATTTGTTTAAATTCTATTATGTTGTAGCTTTTTAATAACACCAAAAATTAACCATTAAAATTGGAACCTCATGCACTTAGATATTTCAAAGATATTCCCTTTATACAATTTTAACTCCAACCCACTTAAAGAAAAAATTGATTTTTCAAAATTTTGAACCACACCCCATGAAGCTAATTTTTGAACTTCTAACTTTTTCTATTGATTTCATTAAATGGGTTGAAATTTCCTTTTCAAATGAATATAAAAAAATTAAGTCTAGACCATCTTGTTTCTGTAACCACTATTGAGTGTATTGTTTCGTTTAACTTTTGGATGATGAAAATTGATTCTAGAGGTGTATGGTTTATTTTAACATGTTTAGTTGTTTCAAGTATAACTAATTTTGTTTATGAAATTGATTTCAAGTATAACTAGAATTCAGAGTTTTTGTTTCTATAACCGATTTTTAACTTCAATTTTATTGTTCGATTTAACTTTACATAATGTATTAAAAAATTATCATCTTACATTTAATTCATTTTTTTAGTGGAGTCAATTTTACAAAACTATTTTATTCAAAATCAATTTTTGTCGCTATTAGAATGGTTGTAATTTAATTTGTTGAATGATGAAAATTTTGGTGGTAAGCAGGGGATTATGTTTCTTCACACCCAGAGAGAAAATCTGGTTTCATGAAATGGCTTAGTAAGCTTTTCAAAGGTGGGCCCAATAGACCAAGGAGTGGTCGTCATCATGTGCATGACCCTGATGAGGAAAACATTTCTTGGCGTGCTCCATCTAGAGCTTCGGTAAATAACATTAATCAATTTCAATTTTCTTCAATTATATTGATATTGCAATTTCCTCTATATATAACATAACATCACATGGAAACTATTGTTTTGAAACAACACATATTCTTCATCTATTGGCATAATGACATTAACCTCCCTTAAATTACACATGCATTTTTCAACTTTCATTGAGTTATTAAGTTATGACTTAAATATATTTTTAGTCTTTAGTCTTTGTAAATATAACTTTTTACTTTAGTCTTTGTAAATATATATTTTTTTGTTTTTGCTCCTTATAAAATACTTAGGACTAAAAGCATAAAAACTATTTTTGCAAGGAGTAAAAGAATATTTGTACATGAACTAAAATTAAAAAATGATATATTTGTAGAGATTAAAAGTATATTTAAACTTAAATTTTTTATATTGAGCTTAATCCAACAAAATTGACTATCAATTTTATTTTATTTTTAAAAAAAAGTAGTGACTGTGCTAGATAAATTGTATTTTTGAATTTAACACATTTATTTTTCTCTTGAAAAGATTTGGTTCAACAGTATGATTAAAGATAAGATATGTTGAACAATACTTATTGATGTAATTAGGATGATCGTGCTAGAGCTCAGAAGGAGAAAGAGGATTTGGGGCATGCAATATCACATGCTACAGCTGAAGATTTGAAGAGACCAAATGGTAGGTACTTTCAAAAATTGCTTGTTCTCTTGGTATAATTAATGATAATTTTCTGATAAAAGATTAAGTTTTTATTTGCACTAGCTCATCAAGGATATAGGTGGGGGGAAGAAACTGATGAAGATTATGAAAAGGCACTTCATGGTACTTTGAATTCATCTGCACACCCTCCATATGCTCCTGCACCTTTTTACCCCAATGAATATAGGTAAATAAATACTTTGTTCTCTAAAATATTGTATTTGATTTGTCCATGAATTGTGGTTGCAGTCACGGTTACATTGCGAACATTTATGTTTTGGAAAGCGGACAATGAAGTCGCAATTGCAATCCGTTATAGAGATGTAAAAAATTTATAGTGGTTGTTGCAGACTGCAATTCAGAACTATAGTCCATAATTATAGATTTTTCAGACATTATGTATGTATAAATGTCTCTAGTTTTTTTTTTCCTCTAAAAAAATGTCTCTAGGTTTAATGAATTATTGTTTGATTGTTAGACTAAATAACTTCAATTTCACACACAATTCAATGAAGATAAAGGGCTTTATATCAATATTTGATGGTCTTGTAACAATTCATAATGTGTGTTTTGTCATTGAACAGAAGAATATGTAGTGGCTGCAACCAGGATATAATCTATGGAAATTGTTTAGGCTGCATGGACTCTTATTTTCATCCAGATTGCTTTTGTTGTCACTCTTGTGGGTATCCCATTACCGAGCGCGAGGTAGTTTAGTCTTTTTTTGTTTGTGTTTCAAAGAGCCTAGTAACAAAACTCACGCATAATAAGTGTTAAGAAGAGATGCAGCAGGGTTGAACCGGCGCCCCAAAACATCACATGTGTTTGCAGTTTTTTATCATCTGAGCTGCACTTATGGGACTAATCCTCTTTAGACAATGTTGAGATCATTATTTTACTGCCTACATACTTTTAAATAAGACGCATAATGAAAATGCACTCTATTAACATGGAGGAGAAGTTGTATAAACTGAATAATACTTCATATTTATTCAATCAATAATATGAAAGATTATTCAGTTTATACAACTTCTCCTCCATGTTAATACACTCATTTGCATATTACACTTAAAACATTTTTCTGCAAATTCATGTTATCTTTAAAGCATCCAAAGATATTTGCATAGTGTTATAAAAGTATTGATTTTGACATTTTTTTTTATCTGTATCTGACTTCTTTTTTTTTTGTTTTGTTGATCCAAGTTTTCTTTATCAGGAAAGCATCCATATCACAAGTCTTGTTTTAAAGAGTTAACTCACCCAAAATGTGAAGTTTGCTTCCAATTTGTAAGATTAGTCTTCCATTGCTTATTCAAGTTCTTCTGCTTTAGGGTTATTAAACTTTAGTGCATTTCATGTACCTTAATAAGAACTGTGGCATTAGATAGTTAATGAAAAAAGGAACAATATAATATTCTAGTCTCCTAATAAAACAGGACTTTTGAAACACACTAAGGATCTGTTTGGATTGACTTATTAAGCTAATCTCATAAGCACTTGTGAGATTGATTAGGAGAGTTTATTGAAACAAGTTATGACATGTCCATAAGTTGTTTTCTGCTCATTACATAAGCTCCTCAGGATATTTTATGAAAGCAACTTATGACTTAAATGAATACAACTTGACTTTATTTGACTTTTGTTATAAAATAGCTTATATATAAATACTTATATGATAAAAACTTATGCTATAAGCGTTTAGTTAAGTTGTTTATCCAAACAACACATGCAGAAGAACTATATTAACACTCATGAGATTTTTATTTTGCTTTCAGATTCCAATAAATGCTGCTGGTTTGATTGAATATAGATGCCACCCCTTTTGGTCCCAAAAGTATTGTCCATCTCATGAATATGATAATACATATCGCTGCTGTAGTTGTGAAAGATTGGAGGTACAAATTTAACTGACACTCCAAATTGTTTAATAATTCATTCACATTTTCACATCAGTTAAATAGTACATGTATCTGGTCTAAACTTAGGTCAAGTATATGTATTTTTTTGCTTATGTTTTAGTACCTTTATCTTCCTCTTGAAGCCTCGGAATACGAAATACTATAGACTCGAAGACGGGAGGAGCTTGTGTTTCGAGTGCATGGAATCTGCTATAATGGATACTGGTGATTGTCAGCCTCTATATCATTCCATCAGAGACTATTATGAAGGAATGCATATGAGAATTGATCAGCAAGTTCCAATGCTTCTTGTTGAGAGAGAAGCACTTAATGATGCAATTGTTGGAGAGAAAAATGTAATCAAAATTTCATTCTTTGTTTTAAGTTAAGTAATTAATAGTTCAATTACTCTTAATTTTTATTGTTTCTTCCAGGGATTTCATCATTTGCCAGAAACAAGGGGTTTATGCCTTTCAGAAGAGCAAACTGTCACAAGTGTATGATATTTGAAACATGTTTCACTTGTTTTCTTTAATTAAAATGTGGAAAATATCATGAAAACAAGTTACAAATTGTTTGACAGATAATTTCAATACTTTTTGATTTTATGTTGTTTCAGATACATAGAAGGCCAAGAATTGGAGGCCATAGATTTATAGGAATGAGAACTCAACCTCAAAAGCTTACAAGAAAATGCGAAGTTACAGCAATTCTTGTTCTATATGGTCTACCAAGGTAACTATGGACAATGGAAACTTGACTTTTTGACATCTCAGAAATGACCTTATTAATAAATGGTAGTTCAAACATTTTTTTTCATTTAGTTAAAGTCCTTAAAATAAGACAAGTCGAATAATTTAGTTTTTAAAATCAATTAAATTCTAAAATATCCATAAAATTGAAAATTCTCGATCAGATTTGTCCGTTTTAAACAATTTCAAAAACTAAATTGACCTATATAAAAGGATTAATGATGTCAAGGACATTTTTAAATTTCAATGATCAATAATTTTGTGGACCACACTGCTGAAAAAGACTAAAACAATGATTCATTCTTTTATCAACAGTAACAAACAATGCTACTTTCTTCCTATTGATGATGTTCAAACTCAATTAAGTACTGATATTTTTATGGAATGCAGGTTACTAACAGGTGCTATACTTGCACATGAGTTGATGCATGCATGGTTACGCCTTAAAGGTATATATATACACATTTTTATCCTTATATTACTATTCCAACTTCTAACTTTCATCATGTTCATCTTAAACAATGCAGGTTATCGCAATCTCAATCCTGAAGTAGAGGAAGGGATTTGTCAGGTTCTTTCATTTATGTGGCTTGAATCAGAAGTTATGCCAACAAACTTCCAAAGCATGCCATCAACATCCACAGCTTCTTCTTCTTCATCTTCCTCTTCATCCTCAAAGAAAGGTGCAAAGTCTCATGTTGAAAATAAATTGGGTGAATTCTTCAAGAATCAAATTGCCAATGATTCTTCACCAGCTTATGGTGGTGGTTTTAGAGCTGCTAATGAAGCTGTTAATAAATATGGTCTACGTAGTACTCTTGAGCATATTCGTTTGACTGGTTTTATCCCTGACTAATGTAATATGAACACATCTTCTCTAATGTATGGATTGAAGAGCTTGTCTTTTTATTTTTATTTTTATTGTTGTACAAGTGACTCTTGGTATTTTTTTATCCAACTTGGTCTCTTGGATTTATTATTGTCCTGTGAGGATGTCCAAGTCCAACTTGACATAAAAAAGAATTATGTATTCTATTAGTTCTATTTCATAATGTATTGAGTTTATCATTCTATCAATGGAGTTGACAATATGCTGAGTAACATTGCTTTCACAAATATTCTAATTCTAAAGCAAAGCATTTTCCACACCTATTGAATTTTTTTTTCAACGTAATAGAAAATAGGCTTCAAGAATAATTACAATTGAAAGTAACTTTTTATAATAATATGACATATTTGAAGAATTTAGTCAGACAGAAAATATTCCCTATAAATTGACAACTTTTTAAATAATATTCAGAATGACCCTATAACAATTCCAGAGTCATTGAGAATGAATTAATCATTTACTACAGGCCAAATGTAAAACAATGGACTACAATTAATGTTCTAAAAGATAACAAAAATAAAGGATTCCAAAAGTGTTCATGTAATGTAACTATCATTACTATAGGATGAATGGGTCGCTTCTCAAAATAAGACTGTTTCACAACACTGCAATGGGACTGGATGCCTTCAAATGCACTTGCAAAAAGCTGTCTCCTTAAGGCATTGAGTTGCAGCCTTGCTATAAAGTTCATCGACTTCCCTTTTTGTTTGATAGAGTGCACAAAAGTTTAAAAGCCTTCAAGATTCAAGACCCAGAACACCCTAAAATATTAAATGTTGCAAGTTTCTGTACAGGCAAAAATGCGATCCCCACAGTAGCACTACAAAGTTGCCCAACCATGAGAACCTATGAAATAGAATAATCGATAAATGTTAACTCTAACTCTTTTGCATAAGTAAGTGACTTCAGACATTTTACTTCTTGTAGATCAGACTCCAAAGTTGATGGGTGTAATCATGCAGTAGTAATTTCTGCTAAAACCATCTTTAGTGTCTCATAAGTCATAAAACAAATGCCTACACCAGGCACCACCTTATAGTATTCAGGCAAAATTCCTCTGTATAGGCCACGGAAACCTTCAGTCCGGATTATATGCTTGAACATACCAAAGATACCTGTATTGTACACACGGGCTCGCCCACCGGCACCCTCAAGTTGCTTCCTCCGTCTCACAAGATCCAAGGGAAATGTTGCTGCATAGAAGATAACAGATTAATTGAACCAACGCATTCTAGTCTAAGAGATTAACTATTACCTAATCCTTTTTTATGTGAGATGCAGCATCATATTAGGTAATGCTAACAATTGACTCAAGTGTGAACCAATTGCAAAACCAAAAATCTAATCAAAACTAAATATATTTTAAATGAATAAGCTATATGGAAAAAACATAATTTGTTATTGAAGTGACCCTGTGTATTCGACAAAGTTGCAAAGCCTGGACTGCAAAATTACATTTACAGGTCATGCTTAAGAAAAAAAAGACAACAGTATAGAAGTATTAAAACCACGAGACTTTCCACAATTTGATCTCAAATTGACAAGCAATATATGGATGAGCATGTTTTTCTTATCATAGCAGCATTTAAACAAATCCAGAACATGAAAGAGAAATGCATAAAATATTTGGAATTGAGAGGAAAGTGGCTAGCATGCAAACCACAGCCCTACCTGAACATACAGCTGTTGTAACAGTGGCAGAAAACCTTCACAATACTATTGATGAATTAGTTCTACTAGAGTTTAGTATGCATGTATGCAGTTAGTTTCTATAGAATAAAGTTTTGACATGAAATATCCGCCCTCCAATCGACAAAATGTTTTTTTTTTCCTTTTAAGGAACTCTGGTTTCTACCTACATCGAAAATTTCATATATCCATTGACATTTATCATGAGCACCTACCTTTTAATTTGTTACCACAATTTCCTTCATTTAGGATTGTGCTGCTAAGCAATACTATTAAAGCAGTAAGAATAGATTCCTCATAAACATGTCAACAAGGCATGAATAAATCTGATATCCGTCCAAACAGCAGGTGAAGGTTAACCTAAGTGAGAAGCATACCTCAAAGAGGACACCTCTCACATTTGGTAACCGAGGGAATGATATAGGTTCATCCAAGTAATGACACCCCATGACGGAATCCACTGCATACCTTGGGGAGACATGTCATAAAATAAAACTTGGAAAGATGATTACTTCAGCAAGATCTTTCAACAATAATAAATTTACTGAGAAACAGGAAAAGTGTCCTTTTGTTGTCTTCCATACTAAATTCTCAAATGCCAGATAAAATTACAACTCCATCCTGGTCTCTGGTTAAGATACTTGGTGCAGTTCCTGCACCAAACTCATTCTCTGCATCAAAAGCATAGTAAACATCTACAGACATTAACTTCTTTAATATTCTTGGTTTGAACAAATTCAATAGTTTGACTAAAGGACTCTTAATTTTAATTTAACATCTAATAAACATTTGATGCAACAACCCTAAATGGAGCGCTCTGATGCCACAGGGATGTAGGAAAAAGGTAAAATACCAAAAGAATGTGCAAACCCCAATTGCAAGTAACATGAAAAAGGCAAATTATCAGGAATATGTATCTGACAAGGAACATCAAAAGTTCAAATTATCAAGAATATTATGAGAAAGAAAATAAAAAATGCAAGTTGTAATTTTTCTTTTTGATCACTAACCTGTTGATGATGCAATGCCTGAGAGACTGCCACAAGCAAGACTAACAACAACAGTTGAATCATCAGATCTAGTGGTCAGAAACAATCAATATTAATATACTAATTGTCATGAAATAAGGCAAAACCAATGGTTACATTAGACTGCTGAATTAATTTTGGACTAATTACCTGTTTGACATCCAAAATGATCTCAAGCTTTCATATACAGAGAAGCTGATTGCTATATTTGGCCCAACAGTCTGCATTAGAACCAGTAATACAGCTAAGTACACAAGAAAGAAGTATATAAATTGGGTAATGGTAAATTGATAATAATAGCATACCAAGAGTGTAGTTCCTAGTCCCTTATAAAGCCCAAGTATTCCCTCGTCCTTGATAATTGTTTGTAAAGTATGTCCAATACCTCTATAGTAGGCAAAATTCGTCTGCAAAATTTTAACAATCCTAATAGTTAGGAAGAAAAATACAACCACAATAATTTTAAACAACCATCTGCGCGTGAACATTTCATCAAATTTAAGCAGACATCTCTTGTAGATGCATTTTCAAAATAAGACAATGTTAAGGTCAGAGTCCTGCCAGGTTCGAAGCGACCAAGACCAGGCACTAGTATGACATATCAAAAAGAACTTCTGATTATCTCAATTTTACCTGTGCAGCAAGCCGCGTTCTTACAAGATCCAATGGATAAGTAGATGTAGCAGCAGTTATTCCTGCCATCCCACCACCAACAAAATGTATGCAAAGGTCTGCACTAACACTATCCTTATGACTTTGCAGTCTCGGAACCGTCCTCAGAAACTGCACATATAAAAAACAATAAATATAGAAATATAAATAAAATCTGAGAACAAAAGTACGTAACTGTCACAAAATACTTATTCTTACCTTCTTGTAATGCTCGTAGGAATAAAAGTTAACAGAAGAATAGGGTAAACGGTGGGCAATTGTAACCAGATTCCCTTTCCAGAAGGCCCTAAATCCCTCTTCATGTATTATTCGGGAAGCCTCGTTCCATATACTAGCTTTTCTCAAAGTTGCAACATTGGAATGCATCCCCTGAACCTGAAAATAAAAAACAAAACATTTCTATAATTCTAGAATACTAAGGTTTTAACATTAACAGCTTCAATAGCTTCTCTCTCATTCAATCATTGTTATTAAGCTAATCACCAACTTAATCACAAAAATTACAGGCATCACGCTATTCCGTCCCTGAAATTAACGAAATTCGAGCAAACAAATTGATTGATTACAGGCATCACACAACTCAGTCCCGAAATTAACGAAATTTGAGCGACAAATTATACAATTTGAAGAGCTAAATTAGTTATTCACTCCAGTCCAATAATACTAATAGTCATAACTCAAATACTCCTTTCAATAGAAACACAAAATTTACCAATTGCAAATTCAAGCTAAGAAACCTAATAAGAAAACCAAGAACAAAGATAATTATTTTATAAACAAGAAAAGGAAAAAAATTGGAACCTGAAAGAGGATGGTGAGTCTCGCAAGTGGCGCCGTACATGTTTTACTAAGAGCACCGGCAACTCCTCCGGCGAGAAGTTGAGATACAGTCCCAATCTGTTGCGGCGGCGGTTGTTGTTGAACCAACTTCCGTACACCACCGTCCACGGCCACACCAACCCTAGCCTCCGTTTGCATCTCCAAATTCCAATTTTACCCCTCTCTTTTTTTCTCTTTTTTCCTTTAACAACACTTTCTATTAACCAAATTGAATTTTTCACTCTCAAAAGAAGAACACACCACAATTAGATATAGAACAATTTTTTTTTATATTTTTTCTCTCTCTATTTTTTTCTTTTTTCTTTCTATCTCTTTTCTCTGCTATTTCCACTTCGTTTTCTATCTGCGCAATTTTCAAACGAGAAAACTATTTTGCACTTTCTTTCACTCAGTGGATCTTAAACGACGTCGTTTATCTGATTCGTTTTATGCAAAACGATGACGTATTAAGCAGCGTTAGCTTCACGAATCACGAGGAGTGTTTAAAGCTGCGCGGTAGTGGTCTGATACGGCTGGTTGCAGGGTCCTATCGTGTTTCTATTTTGATGTGTGCTGAATTTGTGTTAGAAGGTGAAAGTTACTATGGAAGTGGTTGTAGGGGATAAATACGAATATGAGGTTCTTTTGTGAGGAATATGCGAGCCTTTCAAATTAAAGTGCTGGAGATATTTAGGGTAGGTCTACGTCGGTTAATTCAAGTGTCCTATAAAACATTGACACGTGTCTTGTATGAATTATAGAAAAACATTCCTTTATCACGTTTTGCAATTTTCTTTTGACCCCACCGATTAAGCTTGCTTTACCTCTTGGAAACCTTTTGGTTTGGATTATTAAAAAAATCAAACCGCTCCAATTTGTTAAAGCTTAAAGTTTAATGAAAGAATAAACAACTCATTTGAATTACATGCACATTTATCAAACTTTACTTCAAACATGTTCTCTTTTGCAGTTTTTCATTAAAAAAGTGGTATGAACTAACATAGGAGGCCAAAGGGTTGAAAAAAAAAAAACTTTAGGCCTCATTTTTTTCTCAAACTTATTTTTTTAATTTAATCGATATAATTTTTATTTATGTTTATTTATCTGGTCTCATTGAATTAATTTTACTCACTACGTTTACTATTAGTACAATGAGTAAAATTACCAGTTAATGTTTAAAATATCTTCCATTCAGTAATTTAAATAATTTTTAGTATTAAATTTTATTAATCCAATAAAAAATTTATTTATTATTACTAAATTAATTTTTATTTACTAAAATTTTATTTTAAAATCAACATATATGACAATGTTACCTTCTTTTTTAAAGGGATGATGGTTATTGTTTTATATTCCTACAATTATAACATATACCTATTTTATTTATTTTAAATTGAAATAAATAATTTAAAATAGTTAAAAGGGGTTTTAGTTAAAATAATAAGAATGAAACTGACAAAAAGAAAATAATAAACTATAAATTTATCAGCTCGTGACGAAATGATTGTTAAAAAGAATCCTTCTTTTGTCATATGTGTTTATAAGTTGTAAACTTGCTTATATATCTTGCCAAACATAATCTAAGTCTTTTTATTGTAAGTTTGAGTCCCCTGCCAACTTCTATTTTTTCACGATTCATAGTTTTTGTGCGTTTCTTTTGTATTGTGGTGTATTTCATTATATTATAGGAAAGGTTTAAAGTGTTTCTAAACTTACAAATAAGATTAATTTTAAAATATTTGAATCATGTTGATTAAAATTAATTTTAACTATATATTAGAATTTTACACAATCGACAAAATTCCAACTACTCATATATATTTTAAAAATAATTATTATTAAAATCAAACATTTCCAATAATTCACAAAAATATTTTACAATGACAATTATATAAATTAAATAAATAAAAAAATTGCATTTGAGTTTTGTGTTTAACGTGATAAGGCATAGTATTTCATTCTTACAAATTTTAAAGTTTTTATTTTTTGCCTTTTAAGTAGGGTCCATGTTGATGTGGTTGATGAAAGAACTCTGATTATTCGTTTTTTATTAGGAAAAATAATTTTTAATTACAAGTATCTATGGACTTGATTGCTTAAACTACTTTGTGATATGGACAAACCAGGAAGTTAAATAATAGAGTATTCAAGTTGAAGATTCTACCTCAATCACAACATTAATCATAACAATTATTAACAAATTAATATTTTCAATTTGCAAAAAAAAAAAATTCTGAATAATGTAAAAATATCTATCAATTAAAATTAAAAATAATACAAACCAAACGGTTTTCAGAAAATGAAAATATAAAATAAAAACACAAAATATTTTCACAAAATAAATAAGACCTAAACTTGTAATAAAAAATAATTAATAATAACTAAACTTAGATCTACGCTTATACAACACACAGGGGTGCATGATGTTATACATCACCATTTGATAATTCATTATAGTTTGGTAAAACTAATCCTAAATAAAAAGACAGTTCCCAAATTGTGGCAATGATGTGATGTTTTAGATAGTCAATATTGAATCCATTAATTCCACGTGCTCTAATTCCCTCAACTCCCATTTCATGTCTTGAGTTGTTGGAATAGGTTGTGAAGAACTAAATCTGGTGCAAGCTTTTGTTTATTTTTTTATCCTTTTTGTTGGGTTTTTCATATGGGCCCATTTAGATAGTGATTTTTACACATGAATAAAAATTGAGGACGGATACAATTATCTCAATTTCTTCCACCACGGGCTTCCAAATTTTTACTTTTACACTGATGAACCAATTTAAAACCTGACAAAACGCCACCTTTAAATTGTCCTCACCTTTATAATAATAATCTAACTACATTATTTATAACATAAGAGTTTAGAATATGCATAACATAATTCAATTAAGTTTTGGTTTATGTTATTAGACCAACACCTTTATCATCATTGATACATTACAAAATAATAACACTTGTTTAATTTATAATATAAAATAAGTTAGTTTATCATGGACTAAGATATACGAATCTAATTTTAAGTTCACTATCTTAAAATTAGAGCTGTATGAACTTTGATCCATCCCTAAAGTATTGACTATATAATTGTGTGAAAAAGTTGACTACAACTAATCTCAATTGATAGGTTAAAACTCATTTAGATATGTTGAGTATGATTCATAAATACTTATAAGATGATATGGATGTTATGTAAGTTAGAACTATTCAAACACATCTAGGATTGAACTTTTGATACTTGTTTGATCAGATTAATGTTTTGAACTATGCCAATGGAGTTAGAATCTTTACTCATTCAAATTAAACATTTTCATGCATCTCTTAATCAATAATAAGATTATCATATATTATAGAATAAATATACATATTTTCTGATGAATCCATATCATATTTATACTCTATAAGAAACAAGAGCAAAACTAACAAGCAAATTAACTATAATTACAATATTTGTGACTAAACATGTACTCAACTATATAATATTATAGAAAGTAAAAAAAGATGAAATTATCATACTCTAGGAAGGAACAATATCAAATTGAGAAGCAAACTACATTTACAATTTTGACTAAACACCTAATCAAACACTATGATTCTAATTAACCTCCAAAGGGAAGGATATAAATTGTGAACAAATCATATTCATTCTCAATTAAAATTGTTTAACACTAAAGCACTGCCTCTCATGTCTTACACAAATAAATACAAAAGAAAAAAAAAACTCCAAAAGGTGCAACTAGTATCTATATTCTTAATGTGTTTTTCAAACAACAATTTTTTTTAATCAACCTTTTAATTTTCCTCTTCTTTTTTATAAAGTTACCCTTATTAATTTGAGCAACAAGTTCTATTTCCAGTATTATCAGACATATTTGAAACATTTATAGTAGTTCCATGAGGAAGTCCAGTAGTAGAAGTAGCTTCTTGTGCTGCAAGTGCTTTTTTACTTATAATGTGATATATATCAAACAATATGGTTTGAAATGCTTTCTCAACATTATATGCTTCCAATGCTGATGTCTCTAGAAATGAAAGACCTTCCTTTTCAGCCAAACTTTCAGCATCTTCAGTTGAAACTGCTCTTAGATGATTCAAATCAGATTTGTTTCCAGCCATCATAATAACAATGTTAGAATCTGCATGATCCCTTAATTCACGAAGCCACCTTTGTACATTTTCAAATGTTTGTCTCTTTGTTATGTCATAAACCAATAATGCACCAACAGCTCCTCTATAGTAAGCACTTGTAATTGCTCTGTACCTTTCTTGACCCGCAGTGTCCCATATTTGTGCCTTTACTGTCTTTCCCTCTACCTACATTAATATACAATACTTTTTTCCAATAAATCAACTCTTTATAACATGCAACATACAAAAATATAGATACTATACACGACATTGACATGTTGTCGGTGATAATCATTTGAAAAAATGGTAGAAATTGAATGTAACTACATGTGTAAGTATTTTATCGATGTCAAACACTGACACATGTTAGACACCAAACACACCTTCAATCTAAAGTATCAGTGCTATTCAATATGCAACTCTTCATAACAACACATGCTTAGAGTTTGTATTTTTTCTTCGTTGAATAGGAGGGACTACCAAAATCATCTTTAATTTAAGTATTTACATGAAGACAAATTAATGAGCCATATATATAGATTTAAATATTTATCTACCAATAAATTTATTATAATTTACTTGGGAATAAAAATAAGTTAAATATGATTTTCTTTTTAAATATAAATTTGAATTAATTCATAATTTGGGGTGCTTAAAGTTGATTCATGTCAACCTTTGGCTCCTACTATATTACGCCCAACCATATCGGGAAATAGCACAATCTCTTTAAAGTAGGTGCCACGTTGAATTGAAGCAGACATATTGAATTTGTTGTCAAAAGATTAGCATACACAAAATATTAATGAGATAGAATTGCGCATCGCAGAACGAATGATGTAGGATTTGAGATATTTGAGAATATATTTATAATTTATAAGAAATAGAAATGTATGTAATGAGTTGGATATTTAAAATTAAAAGAACAAGATCTCTTGTTTAGAATATGATTTTTAAGATTTCTATTTTGAAAAAAATTCTTATCGTTTGAAAACCTTATTTTTAAATTATTTCTATACACCATTTCAATTAATGAAAAATAAGAATACAAACACAAAAATTCTATGCAACTATTTTCATTTTTCTTTTGATAGCCTTCAATTTCACATGATTTCATGATAAATCTTTTGTATTTCTAGTCAAAAGAAAAAATAAATTTCAATTCATATAATTTTTTTTAAGAATTAGTTGTTCTTTAAATTATTTGTGTTGGGTTTTACAAAATTTCACAAAAGATTGGACAAAGTACAATAAGTTGGTAATATAAAACTCAGTGACACATGTTGGACACCAAACACACCTTCAATCTTAAGTATCAGTGCTACTCAATATGCAACTCTTCATAACATGCAGGCTATATAGATATAGATCGGACACAACATTGACATGAATAATAATTCAAAAATTTGAGTGAATGTAACTACATGTGTTGATATGGTATAGATGTCAAATATTGTCAGACACATCTTCAATCTAAAGTGTTGGAGTTACTCATAATTCAACTCTGACCATTTAAAACACTATTAAAAAAAGTTAAAAATTAGCGATAAAAACAAGTGATAAAAAAATTAAATTTTTAATTGAGAGGAATTTTACGTTTTCATTTTCTAAAATGTCAATTCTAAATTACTATAAGAGATATTTTTAAGTATAAATGGTTATCATTGAACTTGATAGATATCATTACAACAATTGATCTATTTAAATGCCACGTGATAAAAAAAAGGCTTTGCTTGTTCTGATATCATACAGCTGAAAACAAAACAAAATTATTGAATAACAACATTTTGTTTGAGCTCACAATATATTTAGCATGGAAATTAAATGTATTCATTCATTTTCACACAAGAATAACATCAAACACGCAAGAGAAATAACTAAAATAAACAAAATATTTGTCGCCTACTTAATTATCTCAACCCTCAAATCACATTCATTTCCTTCTTATATGGATAAATAATTATATTGATTTTTGTGGTTCATCAGAAAGGTTGGCAGAGCCTTTGGTCGAAATATTATTCTTTTTTCGTAGTTATCTTAATCTCATCATTGGATTTGGATCCTTAGAAATTACGTAATAAATGACAACTTTATACGACTCATCTCTTCCATAAAATTCAAGGTTTCACATATAAATTAATAAGGCAATTATATATATATATGCAAAGATCATACATATTCTTGGATAAATAGATGTTTATGCAATATTTACATAAGGGAAAAGGATAATAAAAAACAATACCAAAAAAAAAATAGCAGAAAACGAGTACAAATTTTTTTGTTTGTTTTTTATGAAAACGTTTTTGGCTTTTTTTTTATTTTTTATTTCTACTCATAATTAAAAAAATTCAAAAACAGGAAATTTAAGTACAGAAATATATATAAATAAATTATAAAAGACAAACCTGTAATGTCCTTGTTGCAAATTCAACACCAATTGTAGATTTGGATTCCAAACAAAACTCATTTCTTGTAAAACGAGAAAGGATATTGGATTTTCCAACTCCAGAGTCCCCAATTAAAACAACCTTGAATAAATAATCGTATTCATGATCTATTTTGTATGCCATAACGTTTTTATTTATTTAATTAAATAATTAATTCTAAAACCCAACAAAGAAAGAAACATCAATGAAGGTTGTTTTTGTTAGAGGGAATATTGAAGATTCAAAGTATGTGTGAAAGTTTTGCAAAGGAGTGAAGAAAGAAGGAAGATGTGGGGGAAGAGAGAGAGAGAAGAAAGGGAAGATTAAGATTGCAATGCAAGGCCAACAATGAGTAAGAGAAAACATAATTAACGGACGAGGAAGCACTTTTAACGGCCTTTCATATGGGATATCGAACGCCCACAATAATTGGAATGTTTTCTTTCTTTTATTTTTTTTAATAATAATCTTTATTTATTTATCAATGCAATGGACATTTACTATACTAGTAAATGTCCGTATAAAAAATGTTGAATAACCAATCAGAATTATATATTTCTTCATCGTACCATAAGGTAGGTGATTTTCCATTGTATATAATTACTACTTTAAAATTTTAGTGTAAAATTGTTTTACGCGTGTGTATATATATATATATATATATATATTTTATTTATTATTAATTTTTTCTCTAATAAAACTTCTCTATAGACATAAATCACATGAACTTCAACCATGCCACCATTATCTTTGCCTTCAAAAACAAACGCAATACAACAGATTCGTAAAGAAGTTATTAAGCCAACCATCCACCCCTCACATCAAACCATCACATCTTCAAAATTTCCCCTTTTTTTTTTGAAGCTCCATCATATTTGATGTTAACCCAATCTCCACAATGAGGCATCAAACCAATTTGCACCAATCTCTAAATTCGATATTCATTAATGTAAATGCGTTTTGCTCGAGCACTATTATACTAAGTCACATAATTATGTGTTGTTTTTAATTTGCTGAAATAAAATTATATTAGACATTTGAAGTGGACCATTGTAATAGAAAATAAATGATATTTTACTTAGGAGGGATATTCATTTATAGAAATAATAAAAATAATTTTTTTGAGGTTTTTATGTTTTCTAAAAAATGTAGACAATTAATCAATTTAAGAGTTAATTCTTTGATGAATATTGGACTACGTATTTTAGGGGAAGGTTCTTTAAACATAAGAGACCTATCATTAATTATGTTAAATCATTACTTTGGTATGTCATTAAAAATAATTTGAATATGGCTAAAATATAATTTTGGTAATCCGTTTTATTAAATCCTCAATTTTGATTCCTTTATTTTTGCTCCCAGCATTTTCAAAATTATTGACATTTATTCCCCTTCTTAATTTGAGTTTCAATTTGGTGATTTGACACTAATTTAATTGATGTGTATGTGATGATGAGGGAAATCATGGTGATATGAAATTTAAATTACTTAATACTACTTTAATAATTTTTTTTAATATTGATTTCTTCGCTAAAAATTTCCAAAAAACATCAAAAAGTAATTAAAGAAAAATAGTAAGTTTTAAAAATAATTGAAGAAAATAATAATTTTTTATTTTCTGAAATTTTTAAAGCAAAGAAAATAAATTTAAAAATATTTATTTATTTCTTTTTATTATAAAAATTATTAAAGGAATATTAAGTAATTACATCTAAATTCCACATCACCATGATTGTCTACATTACTAAAATTATTGTTTCATCACCAAATTAAAACTCAAAATTAGAAAACTAAGTGTAGATAATTTTGAAAATGAAAGTAACAAAATTACAGAAATAAAAATAAAATGATCAAAATTACATATTATTAAAATATGAAGACCAAAACTACACTTTGAAAAGATGGTTATTGTATTTCCATTAATTTTTTGTTTGTGATTTGTTTGGATAAGTATATAGTGGATATCATACAAATTCCTTCTCATTTTCACCATCTTTTGAGGTCATCTATGACCTATTTCATCTAGAAATATGGTAGATAAATTATTTCTTAATTTCATCATATTTATCAACCTTACACTTTTCACGAGTGGGCCATATTTATTTTGTCTATTGATATCCCTCCTTCAAAATCTTTCATTTCATGGAGATTGTTTCATAATTTTATGCCCTTTGATGACATTATATGCAACTACCGGCGCAAAACACATGAAATTTCTAATCGTTTTTTTCCTTGTAGGGAGCTTTGGAGGTTGCTTAATTCTATTTTTGCACGTTAAAATTTATATTTCATCTCTTCATTAAATTTTTTATTGTCATTTCATCAACAATTATCAATACTCTATAGGTTATTTGGTTATGTAGAAATTTTGTAAGATTCAACAAGTTTATTTAAGTAAGATTAGCTATTAATATGATTTATGCTTTTACTTCCTAGCATGAAAATTACGCACTAAATGACCCAACTATCTTCATTTACTTTCCTCGATGCATTTTAAGGTCTCACATATTTATTGCGAAAGTAATTCTAGTGCAGACAAGTTGACTTTGTTTGGAGTTTCATCACAATTAATTCTTCTCTTGGTGACATTCTAGTTAATATTTTGTTGGTCCCACTTTTTTTTTCCGTGACTAACGATTTGGACTATTACATAATTTGTGTTTGTTTTTCTTTTGGGTCAAGTTTTTGCCTCTCTAATTAGTTTAGGATCTTATAAGTTTGTTTTCAAGGATTTTGGTTCTTGTCCCCCTTGTTTTGTTTTTCTTTTTATTTACTTTTAATAAATTTTTGGGGTGACATAAATGACTAGGAGTTGTTAGGGTGTCAAAATAGTTGGAATAATAACAATTATAATATTGCATTTACATTTCAATTTTGATTAAAAATATTTTATTTTCAAATCTATCCTTTAATTATTAATTAATAGAGAGAAATTATTACATAAAATTTGACTGCGAGATATTTATATTATCCTTTATTTGCTCTAAAAGTTCTACGCTCCAAACATCATCTAAGTGAACGTTTTAATATGACTATTATAATGTTTGATTATTGATGTCTACATATAGAACTATTATGACCGTTCCTATAAGACTTAATATTTCAGTGAATCCCAATGTTTTGGCATTCACCGAGAGAAATGCAAACATATTTTCTCCAACAATGAAGAAATCTAATGAGTCAGTTTCTTTAGTTTTGGATAATGGTGAATTTCAAGTTATAAGTCCCATTATTATATTTGATGAAAGAACGTAGAAAGATCAAAGTACTAAAATATATCATATAAATTAATGTATATAGTAATTTTTAAGTTACTATTTTATATTTTCATTGAATAAATGGTATACTTTTGCAAAAACGAAAATCAAATTGTGTACTTTTTATATGATATTTTCCATCTTTTTTCTCTTTGTTACGTCTTTGTGTATTTCTTGTAATCCTTGTAATCTTGTATTTTGTTTTTATTAATATATATACTATTGTATTTAAAAAAAAATTGTATACTTGTTAAAAAATAAAAACATAAAATATATCTTCACTCATAATCTTTTTTGTAGTCTACATTTAATTAAGTATTGCTAACAAAAACACAAAAAAGAGAAGTACAAGCACTTTGATGACGGAACAATGCAATTTGGTTACAATTAACTTACAAGAATCAAATCAAATGTTAGTTTCATGGAGGTTTATCAAATGATGAAATCCCAGTTGCAAGAACTCTAGCTACTCATATTCAAGAAAATAACAACAATAATAAAAAATAAATGTACACATATGAAGACCCACTAAATCTTCAATTACTTGTTCTAAGGTTTAATCTTCAATTTCTAGTGTTCCCTTATGTTTTCACGTCTTTGCGGAGTTCCCACCCTAAATTAATTCCTTTGGATTTACTACAAAAGTTTAAGACCTCAAGTCATAACTTGAGTTGAATAAGATTCTAAACTTCTAGGACATGTTCTGGAAGGAGAAGTCAAGGCTTGATATATTGGTTTATTGGTGGATATAGGAATATTGAATTATAAGAGATAGTTTAGTTAAAATTTAATCTACAAAAATTAATAAATTGGATTCATATTATAAATCAAATAAGTCAATTTTTATTAATTGACAATATTTTAATTTAATTGTATCTTATAAAAATAATTAATTAAAAGGAATAGTATTATATAATAGAAAAGAACAAAGGATATTTCTACTCGGTGCAAAAGAAACAAGCCAGAAGAATAAAAGCCAAAGAAAATTGATTCTCATATTTTATTAATTTTGTTAGTTCATTATGAATAGTTAATATTTAATAACTAACATTTTTTTGGTAAAATATAACTTACATATATATATGTTTTGACTAAAACATCTAAAACTTATTAAAATTAAAAGAAATATATAAATTATATAAGTGGTTTTAAATATCTACCTATCAATGTGTTTATTATAATTTACTTGGGAAATAAAATTAAATGTGATTTTTTACATACACAAATATTTTAAGCAACCGTTTTATTTAGTTTTTTATGCCTTCAATTTCACGTACGTTTTAATATTAAATCTTTTGCGATTATAGTCAAATGAAAAATAATTAAATTTCACTTCATTTATTTTTTTAATTAATTAGTTGTTATTTGAATTATATAAATTAACAAATAATCGCAAAGAACCTCAAATCCCTTTGGTACATGTCATTCTATGAGAAATGTCATTACTAGAAAATTGCTGTTAAAGATCGAAATTTTGGTCGCATAAGTATAAAAACCAATCACTAAATCATTTAGAGACCAATTTAAATCAATTGATAAATCACTAGTCGCTAATCTATTATGACCAAACTAATCAATCACTAAGACGGTGCCTAATAAATAATTATTTTTATTATAATTTTATTTGGAGACCGTTTTTCAACCCCTGTTATATTAATTTTTAAATCAAATATTTAAAAAAAAATTTAGACCGATTTAGAAACCAACTAATGTTTATTCAATAATTTCTATTATTTGGTCTCTAAATCTTTCTATGTGGCTATGTGTCTATGTGGTTTATTTCAGTAGTTTGTGGCATTTGAGAGCCATATGACAAACACTCTAAAGCTATGTGTCCTCACTTGGATAAAGTGGTTGGTAACATTAAATTCGTGATTCATGTTGCTTATCACCTTGCACAATGGAAACATACAAAAACATCAAGTAGCTAGAAGCTACAATAAACTTTATATTAGCTTGTTGTGCTTAATAAAATATTTAATATGTTTAGTATTTATAAATATTATCGAAATAAGTTTTTGCAGTATACGATAAGTTTTATAAGTTAATTATTATATTTTATCCTTTAAAAAAAAAGGCAATATATAATATATCATATATTTTAAGTATATATTTAAGCCAATTTTACTATTTAACCAAATTTATATTAAAAATACTTAATTTACAATTTAAGATCAAGTGAATTTTTATCACCACATAATTTACGATGAATAAAAAAAATGACTTTTGATATTTTATTTATAAAAATTAATTTAATACTTGTGATACTTTATATTCAAAGCTATTGATAAATATGTAGTAGGTAAAATGAAAAAAATGAAAAATTGTTTTCATCAATTTCATCAGATATTATAACCTAATAAAAAATATAAAAAATTGTAAGTCAATCGGTAGATAAAAATATACTTAACTAATTATGATTAAAAAGTTAAGATCTTCATATTATTTACGTCAAAATATTTTCCATTATAATATTTCACATTATTTTCTTTACATATATGTAGGTACACATTGTTTGGATATATCACTCACTATATATATCCAGTGTACTTTTCTTTGAAAATCATACTTGGTTATCATTAATGGAAATTTTGGTGAAGATGTTCTTGAAGTTTGTGGTGTTACTTATTGCAATTGTAAGTGTCCAAGTATTCCTATCGAATGGGTCAATCAATTAGTTGCTATAGATATCCATGTTGTCACCCTCCACAATCCTTAAAACTTTACAGCTTTATATGAATATTAAACCAAAGTCACATGTGTGATGATCCATCATATCACACATCTTTCTTTTCTTCATCTATATATAAATGCTTTTTAGGTTTGGTTGATTGAAAACTAGACACATTACTAGCTGGTTTTCTAAATATGGTTCTTCAATCACAATTTTACTTTCAACTAAAATTTCTTTTTATAGTAAAAGTAAAACCAAAAGAAATTAAATGGCTCAACATTTATAAAAAAAGCAAATGTATGTAAAATTGAAGAACCACATGATACTAATAGAGTACATAGTTATAGCTATGCTATAATGATTTAGTTATAAAAACAAAGCAACTTAGGACCACCTATGGTTACATTTCATCGTCACCACTCTTTAAAAATGCTACCATGAAAAAAAAAAAAAATGCATTAATTTTACTTTGAAACATTCAAAACAAGGAATGTCATGAAGTAATTAAATTTAAGTCGTTAATAAAATTTTATAAAGGTGAATTGTTTGAAAGAATCTAAATTTAAATTATATGATTGTAACAATTTTTAACAGGATTTTACTTAACTCTCGACCAAAATCCAAATTAGTAAAATTTCATTCCCTTGTGAACCGGAGGATTAAAAAAAATCACTTTGAATTACTATAATTTGTGAATATAATATCTTTGTACCATTTTAGTTTTAGTTTAACTTCAGCTTGCACTTATGCTACAGTGATGTCTTCTTTATCATTATTTTTCTTTCACCTTCACCTAGTTATATAAAAGCTTCATATAGACACATAAATGATATTTAAAGAAGTGTTTCGGTGCATGAAAATTTTGAGTAAGAATGACACGGTTCCCAAATCTATTTCATTATCATCTACATTTATGATAACTTGTTTGGAATCATTTGTAATGAACAAATAATATATATATATATATATATATATATATATATATATATTTGCTAGATTATTAGGCAAAATAACAATATTTAGTATAAATAATTATTTGATAAAATGATTGATTAAACTTGCAATATACAATATATAATCCCCTTTTTGGGGCTTAAGATATAAAATATTTTGCCTAGTAAAATGATAAGCTTACATATATATGTTTTGACTAAAACATCTAAAACTTATTAAAATTAAAAGAAATATATGAATTATATAAGTGGTTTTAAATATTTACCTATAATGTGTTTATTATAATTTACTTGGGAAATAAAATTAAATGTGATTTTTTACATACACAAATATTTTAAGCAACCGTTTGATTTAGTTTTTATGGCTTCAATTTCACGTACGTCTCACTATTAAATCTTTTGCGAGTCAAATGAAAAATAATTAAATTTCACTCAATTTATTTTTTTTAATTAATTAGTTGTTATTTGAATTATATAAATTAACAAATAATCGCAAAAGAACCTCAAATTCCTTTGGTACATGTCATTCTATGAGAAGTGTTTCATACAATATTATACTCTTTTATAAAAAAAATTAAATGCACAAAAATGTCAATTTTGCCCCTTTGTTCTTGTACCATGAAAATGCAACTACACCAAACACTAAGAACCCTTTTCTTTGCATTTCTGAAACCCTTTTCTTTGCATTTCTGAAACCCTTTTCTCTCCGACGTCTTCAACGAACCCACAAATTCATCTCTATTCAGGCTGTATATCTTCAATATCGAACTACCCTAAGTTAACTTCGCGAACCCTAATCCTAAAATTCATCTCTATTCAGGCTGTATATCTTCAATTTCGAACTACCCTAAGTTAGCTTCGCGATTTGCCCAAAACCCTTAAATTCAATTTCGAACTACCCTAAATTCATCTCTCTCGTTTCACTTCGCGATTTGCAGTAGCAAGTAAGTTCTATTCTCTTTCCAAATCATTTCAGTTTGCGATTTCAATTTTATTTTGATAATCTTGCTTGTTAAGTGTCATTTTTTCGCGATTTGCTGAATGAGGTTGTGAGTTTGCGATTTGTTCTGTTTTTGCGATTCATTCACATGACACATTATCCTCATTTTTGGATTAGGGTTCATTTTCTCTGATGTCCTTTTCTCTCTCGAAACTCTACGAGATTCCTCCCGAAAAACTCACCTCAGACGGTCCTGCACCTATTCTAACGTTATAATTTATTATTATTTTCACTTTTTTCTATTTGTCAATTATCCATTTTCATTTATGTATGCATGCTACAATTCGCTAAATGTTGATTCCCGTATATAATTTTGATTTGATCCCAAAAGCTTACTTATGTTTTTGCTTGATTTGTACGGAAATGAATTATTATAGCACGTTATAGATGAGTTTGGTGGATACAGAATGCTCAGAGGAAGGTTCAGGTCTTCTTGAGCCTTCTGATCCTGATATTATTGAAACTGATCCTACTTCTCATTACCATAGGGTAATCTAGTTCTTCTATTTTTTTTTCTTTTCATTTCTTAATTTACCTCCATTCCCCCAAAAATTAAAGGAAAAAAAAACTAATTTTATGTTTATTTTTGAATTCATGGCAGTATAAGGAAGTAATTGGCAAAAGAGCTTTCAAGACTGTGTATCCATTGAATGTTTTTGGTTTTAGAGAAGCATTTCTATATTATGTTGTATTTTATAGTAGTAATTGATAACTAATTGAATGCTTTTACCTCATTGTTAATTGTTTTTATATACATCAAATTTAAAGAAGATTCGAATGCCTCAGACATTCGAATTTTTGTATATATTTTCCTTAATTTGTTGTTAATTAGTTTTAAGGCATTTGATGAAGTCAACGGACTCGAAGTTGCGTGGAGCCAAGTTCGGATTGATGAGGTATTACAATCACCGGGCAACCTAGAGAGGTTGTATTCAGAAGTGCATCTATTGAGGTCGTTGAAGCACAGTAACATTGTAAGTTTCTACAATTCCTGGATTGATGACAAGCACAAGAATGTTAACATGATTACTGAGTTGTTCACCTCAGGGAGCCTCAGACAGTGTGTTCACTATCCTTTGTATATGTGTTTAATTTGTTTTTCTGTTTTATTGTGAGATCAGCCCTTTTGTTAGTTGGTTTGATGCATGATTTAGGTACCGTAAGAAACACAAGAAGGTCGACATGAGAGCTGTTAAAGGATAGGCAAGACATATTTTAATGGGTTTAATCTATCTGCACAATCACAATCCACCTGAAGTGTGATAATATATTTATAGATGGTCACCAAGGAGAAGTTAAGATTGGAGATCTGGGGCTGGCAACTCTCTTGAAGCATAAAAATGCCAAAAGTGTAATAGGTATGCTCAGCTATACTCAGTAAGTTGCAGAACTAGTCTTCAATTCATGTTGAATAAGTAAGTTGCAGCCTCTAGTAGCAATTTTCTACATCTTGATTGTGGTAATTGAAAAGCAAAGAACATGTTAAATAGTAATGACAATCTTCATGAGCAATTAACATTCCTTTACATTGATTTCAGTCTTAGCTTTGCATGGTCCACAAGTGAAAAAATCACCAAAGCGTGTTGCATAGAGATGATGGCTTTTTACCTGAACTTTCATATATATATTTACATAGATACTTGATTTTGATCTTTAGATTAGGACCCTAGGTATCACCTCTTATCTTATAAAGTGCTTATTATTGTTTTGATTCTTATTAGGGATGACTTTTTCTTTGTTTGATTAGTGGCTAGAGTAGTTTGTAACTAGTATTAGTAATGTTGTTCTGAGTGCAATAGACCTATCTGTTTGTGCATATATGTAATATTTAAGGTGTGTGTATCGATAGCTTCTATGGGAAACCAGCTCAGAATAATTGGCTCGATTTTGCATCTGAATTTTGAAGCTTTATTTGGGTATGGTGTCATTCTAGGTCTTACAATAGTGTTCGGTTAAAGGATGATCCTTGTGATGGACCTGCAAGTTCGATTGTAATTAAGGTTCTTATTGGAATTCTGTTTCCTAATTCTCAAATTAATGTTAAGAGTTAATTAAGAGTAGTAGCTATTTACTGATTAATTCTAGTTTGTGAAAGGTGAATGCCGATCTTTCAGCGCCATCCCATCAAACGAAAGATAGAGCTAGCAAACCCTATGAGCATGCTGGTAGGCAAACTTTTCAGCCGGGGTCCGTAAAGGTGGTTATGGGCTGGAAGTGGATGTGAAAACAGAGAAAAAGCGGAACAGGTGAAAAAAGTGGATGCCTTTTTCTTTGTTTGAAAATTGATGATATCTTAGTTAAAGGAGAACTCTTGCAGTTTGCTGTTTTTTCTTCTTCTGGAAATTAACAAATTTACATGTAAGTATAAATTCTTTGTTGCAGATTCTAGATCAGGTAAATGGAGATGTTGGGTATGCAATAAAGTTTCTAATAGCAGAACAAAGAGCAGAAGAGTGCTCTTCAAATTCTGATTGCCTTCAAAGTCAGACTAGTACTAACGGTAATGTCTAGTCATTTCATTTTGCACTTTCTGAAAGTCAAACCATCATATTTTCCTGTTCATGATTGGTAATTTGGTTCTCTCTAGCATATTACATCTTGGTAGGATTCATTCATGTTTGTGTTTACTCTTTATATTCCAACTCTTAACTCGAATTCTTGGAATGTGCAGGTTGTGATGTAAATGAGAATCGTGAAAAGCACAAAGAAAACATCGTAGAGGACAACACTAATGATGAATCAAACAATAGCCCAATTTAGATACAGTGAATGTTCGTGTCAACTTTTTGGTTTCAGGAACTATTCTTAGAGTACCTTACAAGTTCAAGAACCATAATGAGGTTTCGCTCTTAACATATTTATTAAGTTAACATTTTCTCAATCTAATTATAATTGAAAGCCCAATTGAAAGTGAGTTGCAACCATATCATTGTCAGTGCCTCAATCTAATCAGAATCTTACTGTCTTTTAAAAAATGTCTTTAAAATTTCAGTGTTATATTATTTTTGTTTTTAATTGGCGGTGGTTGTTTATATCTTCTTTTGTTTAATTTGATTAATGTTTCTTAGGGTGACCGAGGAAGTTGCTAATGAATCTGAAAAGAATTTGGGTGATGAGAAGCCTGCTGGTGAGGAAGAAGCAGCAGATGTTAGCAAGGGCACTCCTGCTAATGAAGCTGAAGAAAAGGAACCTGAGGATAAGGTGAATGACGAACTGAATTTATGCTTTCTCCAATTGTCTTGAATTTGCAATTGCTGCTTTAAATTTTCTTCATTTTATGATATCGAGACAAACCGTAGATAAGTCTTGTGTTGAATGATAAGTTATTCAAATTCGGCTTTGGTTATCTGTTAAGTGAATGTCACTGAATTGTTGGGGCTGCTTTATTTTTCTTGAAAATGAATCGCCCACTTCACATTTTTCTTAATTATGATTTGATTAATTTCTTTATTGTATATGCTGTTGTTTGTCTTATGCTAAATGGAACTTAAACTGTGTGATAGGAGATGACACTGGAAGAGTATGAGAAAGTGCTAGAAGAGAAAAGGAAAGCCCTGCAGGCACTTAAGACTGAAGGAAGAAAGGTGGATACTAAAGAGTTTGAATCCATGAAGCCATTGTCTTGCAAAAAAGACAATGATGAGATCTTTGCTAAATTGGTTGGTTTTTCCCCCTCTTGTACTCTTGTAATTTGAAGTTTATATTATAATAGTGATAATGTACGTTGATGTATTTTGACACTTTCAATTTTCTTCATAGGGATCCGACAAGGATAAGCGCAAAGATGCTTTTGATAAGGAGAAGTCAAAGAAGGTGAGACAACGATATTTTTTCATCTGTCATTACTTTTACATTGAGTTCCTCAAGTGACCAGTTTCTTTTTCTCAATTATTCAAATAGGTCTTCCTTTGACTACATAACTTATAATCATGCACACTAATTTGTGAATAGACTACATAACCACTGAATTAAGGAAGGGTGGTGCCTAGTTTTAAAGTTTGTATGTGAACTGTCAGTTTGTCACTGTTCTCTGCTCTGCTTGGAAAATGAATAATATCATCTGAAGGGTTTTTCTGTTATATCAAAAACTTTCTCCAAGGAAACATGCTAACACGTTACTTATAAGAGATTATTGAAGCCCCTTTTCATATTAAATTTTCTCTCATCTCAGGTGAAGAGCCTTCCAAAAAGCAGGTTGCTCAAGAATCTACAATAAGGAAACTTAGGGCTCAGGTATGCAGAGTATTTATTGTATTTTCCTACAATCTTAAATCCTTTTCTATGCGTATATAATAAACCGTATATTTCCCTTTTTTCATGAAAGCTAGAGTAGAGATCTTGAGGAGGAGAAAAAAGGTTTGACTACTAAACTTCAGGTAACTGAATACCGAGAGAATTATTTTAAGTTACTATTTGCTTGCAACTTTTTTAAAGTTATTATTCTGTTGCATAAGATTTTCTTCTTGATATAGCTTTATTTTAAAAACCCCATCTCACTGATTGCAAATATGTAAATGTCATATTTCTTTTAAGTCTTAAGTTTAATTTATGATTTACTCTTGTGTGCTACTGTGGATCATCTATTTCATTAGAAAGTATCAAATTCCTTTTTAAAGCAGCAGGTGTTGACAATCCTAATATTTATATGTATTTATAATTTAAGCTGCTGTTTGGTTAATGTCATGCAATCCAGGTAGAGGAATATCTTGCTAAAACGTTACCTGGTAACCCAGAGAGCAGCTGAAAGTAGGCAGGAATATCTTGCTGCAGAAGAGGAAACTAACACTCAAGAAGGTCGTACGAGACAGCTTGAGGAAGAGATTAGAGACGTAAGACAGCAACACAAGCAAGAGCTGCATGAAGCATTGATGCACAGGGAGCTTCTTCAGCAGGTAAAGTTTCTGCCTCTGGCTTCAAACTTGCATCATTAAGTGATATCAATGTTATATGAAACTCTCAGTTTCTTCTTGCATTAAATTGCTCCAAACTTGCATATTTAAGTGATATCAATGTTATATGAAACTCTGAGTTTCTTCTTGCATTCAATTGCTCTTATTTTTTAATTATTACATAACTTGAATGAACCAGTTAAAGGAACATATTTGGTTTAATGCTGCATGAATATGATACTCATGTTAGTGTTATAATTAAAATGCTAGAAATGCAAGTAACATGCATTTAATAGAATTAGTAAAAATTAAATTATATTTTATTGTATGTTTCAATGACATTAGTTAATAAAAATAAATTAGAAATTTAAATTTAATTTATTGGTGTTAATAATTTAGAATTACAATTAGTAGAGAGATAAATAAATTTAATTTAATAAATAATAATTCGTTATTATAGGAATAGACTAATTTTAGTGAATAAATTTAATTTAGTGACAGACAATACCATAGGAATAAATTTATTTTTTATTTATATTTTTCAGGTTTTGGTGACAGACAATACCGTAGGCATAGATTAATTCTTTAGTTTTATTTTTCTAGGTTTTAGTGACAGACAATACCGTAGGCATAGATTAATTTCACATGAAAAAATAACAACTAAAAATCAGCATACTAATTTGTGTTCAGCAACAGGCAAGATAGGATATCTATGTCAGTATTAACACCCTCAGCAGCTCTGTTAATTTAGTTTCTTTATTATAGAATAAATATCTTCTTCCCCTTAGTATACATCCTCGATCTGTTAGTGATTTGATCAATATCCATCCTCAACAAAACATAGTGAACTTTATGCCGTGAGAGTGTAAAATTGTAAAGTCAATTTCCCTTGATGACAATCTATTTTCCTCTTCCCCGTGATTAATTCTATTATGCAACTCATAGCCCCAAAAATATTTACTATAAATTTTCTTTAATTAATTAATTAATTAATTAATTATTTTATATATTTTTTAAAATAATTTGGAGCAAAAACCATATGTCCAAGTATGCTGATAAGAATCTGTCAATGTTTCATCCCATAATTTGTCTAATACACTTTTTAGCTTGTTCTCTTTAAAATTAGAAAAGAGACCCACATGGTTTTGGAATTGATATCAATATTAACAAGAAGTTAGCTTTTCATTCATATTGCCATTTTTAAAAAAAATTAAAATCCACAAAAGCACACTTATTTATAAATCTAGAAAAATAATTGACCTTTAAATGCTAGCCATTGATCTACAACATGCAATAAAGTAGTGGGACCATGATTTACGAAAAGAAACTGTTGAATTCAGTTTTCATGACTGGGTATCAAGGATGAGTTGGAGTTTACTCATATGAATCAAAATGTGTAAATAATTGTTCCTTGGATTCATCTTTAAAATTTAAAAAACTTACCTTATTGTACATTGTATTAGATATGGGTCACAATACGAGTATAAAGCAATATACAAGTAATTGACAAGGGTGCTAAAGATTTTATCAAAGAAAGGAAATTGATAAAGACATAGGAAAGAGGTAGAAAAAAGTTAATGTAATGTTATTATTTTTAAAAAATTTATGATTAATTAAAATGGTATCAATGATTATTATATTTTATAACTGTTTTCAAGATATTTAAATTTTATTCTTTCGAGTTATAAAATTAAGTTCTTATCTTTAACAAAAATAAAAAAAATTTAAACTCTTATATCAAAAATAACAGTTTAAATATTATTAATTAAATATTATAAAATTAAGGAGAAACTTATATTTAGATTTAGGAGTAGATATGAAAATATTTTGGAAAAGTGTCTTTTAGCCTGTTAATTATCTTCAAAGTTAAAAAAGTGTCCCACAATATTTTGGAATGTATTATATGTAGGTTAATTTTTCTAGTCCCCCACCCCACCCTATGCTGGTTTGCATGGAAGTATGGAAAGCTAGAGATGCATGAATGCATCAAACCAATTTTTTCCATTGTTGAGAGAGGTTAAAGTGAGGTACACAATGAAATGAAGAAAAAGGCAAAGGAGATTGATGTACATGGATCAATTATGAGAGTGATATAAATCAAAGAGAAAAACCATTTCAAAAAGCTAACATGCATTTTAGAAGGACAAGATTCTCAACCTTAATAGCAAATAATGAACTCACACACTTTGATCTCATGCAAGAGAGGAGGAAGGCACTTAAAGCAAAAATTGAAAAAATATTTCCTTTTATTTTAATGCGTGCAATGTACCAACCTGACACCACTCACTAACTTTGAAATATACAATTATTTAGTATAAACAATTATTTGATAAAATGATTGATTAAACTTGCAAAATACAATATATAATCCCTTTTTTGGGACTTAAGATATAAAATATTTTGCCTAGTAAAATGATAAGCTTAGTTAGTTAGTGTGGGTTAGAAAAAATCTATTGTTCATAAGTAAATATGAAATCGTATCTTAAAGAAGGATTACAAATTATAAGAGGTACTTTAGTATTAAGCAAATTCTAAACTAAACATATTTTTTTCGTGTGATTGAGTTTTGTTTTTTATATATATATATAAATGTCCAATAAAAGGGAAAAGGAATAGAGAACAAAATATTATATTTTATTAATCAATCTTATTGATGCAATTATTACATAATATAGACTCCATTTATTACAAACTGATTGGTGCTAAAATAGAAGAGATAGAAATTGTTTTAGGAATTAATATTACAGGATGGAGGGAGGCGACAACATGGCCACGTACTACATTAACAACCATAGCACCTGCCATGATAAAAAATGATGCAACATTAATACCACTTATGAACATTTTCCCAAATATGAACTAAAGCTAGGAATGCCAATTATGAACTAAAGCTGGAGCATACATTAAGCAATTGGAAAAAGCATTTGAAAAAAGTAACTATTTTCCCCACACTCATGAAATAGACACCTTCACTTAATTCTACGTAGCTTCCTCTTAATTCTTTGAAATTTTTTTTTCTTCTTAAATGTAAAAAATTAATATAATATTATAAACAACAAAATGCAAAAAGTTAAGGAATTAATTTTTCAAAGAATTAAGGAATGCAGTAGAAGTAATGGTGCATGCCATGCAAAAAGTATTCTTGCCATTGTTGAGAGAGATGGAACTTACATTAAGCAATTGGAACTTACAAAAAGTAACATTTTCCCCACACTCAGGCTGCTTCACTTGCATATCTATGTAGCTTCCTCTTAATTCTTCCCCTATAAATAGACAAGCTTCCCTTCACAAACATCATCAATCAACTTCTTGTTATACTTTCATATTTCATACTAATACTTTTCATCTCATTTCATTTCATAGTAATATCTCTAGCTTCCTCTTTCATTAACACCACAACACCATCATTTCCATAATAACCTAACCTTACACTATACAAATCAACCTCTTGCTTAATTTAACCACTATTCATATCCTTCTACTCTCCATTATTCCTATTCATCTTATTTTGTTATTTTTTTTTCTCTTTGGAAATCACATTTTTAGCAACATAGAACCCACCCATGGCTGCTCACATGTATTTCCTAGTCACCTTCTCTTTTCTTTTAATTTAGCTCACTCTTCATTTATTGTTTCTAACATCTTACCTTTCACTACTTACTAATCTAAGAAATAAACTTTGAGCTTGTTCATATAATATTGTTTTTAACAAACAAAATGCATTGGTGTCTCTTAATTGGATGCTAACAAAGAAATTTGGTTAACTTGTGAAAGAAAGGGATTTGTGAGAATATTCTGCAACTATTATCTAACCCCTGTTTACTTACTTGTGCTTTTTAATTCATGTTATTGGTCTATACTTTTTGTTGGTTTTGGTGTTGGTGGTATTATCTAAGTTGTTGATGATGTAGTTTAATGTGAAAGGTACATATTTTTAAATGAAACATTCCTTGAATCTAATTTATGGGTTTTTTTTCCTTAATCTAATTTATGGTTTTTTTACTTAATCTAATAAGCAATGAACACTCTAAAAATGATTTACAATTATGGGAATCTGTTAATAACTAACACAACACTTAATCTCTTAATAACTCTATTTCTTTTGCTTAATTATCATCATATATACTACTATATGCTTTTTATTTCATGAAATGCTTTTTAATATGCATATCACCAACAACACTCATTCATTTCCTAATTGGTTATTTTTAGAATACTTGCAGTAACATACTAACTCATATATTGCATTAAACGGTTTAGTTTTACACTTATTTTATTCATTTGTTAATTATGTGCGTTTACATTTACTTAATCTAATTTATGGTTTTTTTACTTAATCTAATAAGCAATGAACACTCTAAAAATGATTTACAATTATGGGAATCTGTTAATAACTAACACAACACTTAATCTCTTAATAACTCTATTTCTTTTGCTTAATTATCATCATATATACTACTATATGCTTTTTATTTCATGAAATGCTTTTTGATATACATGTCACCAACAACACTCATTCATTTCCTAATTGGTTATTTTTAGAATACTTGCAGTAACATACTAACTCATATATTGCATTAAACAGTTTAGTTTTACACTTATTTTATTCATTTGTTAATTATGTGAGTTTACATTTACTTAATCTAATTTATGGTTTTTTTTACTTAATCAAATAAGCAATGAACACTCTAAAAATGATTTACAATTTATGGGAATCAAGTACTAGCTTTGAACTAGGAGGAGGCAGAGAAATAATTATTTTGACTTAATTGGTTATTTTACAAATTCATATATGCTAAATTAGTAAACATGCCTATCTATCATTATTACAACTCACAAGTTTTTATTATTCATTTAATTCAAAATGAATTCTTTTACACATTTATATGCATGTCACTGTAGAGGAAAGAAACAGAGGGGAAAAAAAAAAACAGAATCGTACCAGGTTATATGACAGAAAGGAATATGCATGAATATATATTATATCATTTTGATAATGCATTAGTGGAATGTATATAAACACATACTACTAACTACATATTTTTTGCTATGTCATTGCTAGCTTGAGAATGGACAGAAGATATTCCATTGCGCTTTTGCTTCTCCTTATTAGCCTTACTTCACTTTTAGTGAATTGTTATTCATCTACTCAAGATGAACTGAAGGCAAATACATTTCATCCCTCTCTCTTTATCAAATTTCTATGGTTCTTCTTTCTGATAAATATATTTACTAAAAATGCAGACTTACATTGTCTACACTGGCAATAGTAAAAATGATGAAACTTCTTTATTACTTCACTACAAAAATCTGCTACAACAAGTTGCGGACAGGTTATATTATTGTTAAATTTTTATGCTATTTAAATTCAACTTTACCTAAGCTATTTGGGTCAAAATTTTATCTTACATGTTTTCTCTATTCACAATTTTAGCGATGAAGCTCCAAAGCCAGTACTCCATCAGTACAAGAAGAGTTTTAATGGCTTTGTTGCAAAGTTGACAAAGAATGAAGCCAACAAAATGGCTGGTGTGTGAATAAGCTATTTTTTCTATTGTAAAATTATTTGGCCTCTTGAATATTCATAATTTTATTAACCATTAAAATTGATATTGTAGGACTTGATGGAGTAGTGTCTGTTTTTCCTGATGAAAAAAGACAACTACTTACGACCAGATCATGGGATTTCATTGGCTTTCCACGATATGTGGAAAGAGCAAAATCTGAAAGCGATGTTATCGTTGGTGTAATCGATTCTGGAATTTGGCCAGAATCTGAGAGCTTCAACGATAAAGGTTTTAGTCCGCCGCCCAGCAAATGGAAGGGCATATGCGAAACTTCAAATATTACCTGCAACAAGTAATATTTATATGATTTCTTATACTCAATTTCGCTACAAATGCCTATTAATATAACATCATGAAAATTGATTTAAAATACAACCTGACTTTTGATATCAACTTCCATATAATTCATAGAACTATGCCTTATTATATAGAGATGTGAAGAGAGAAAATAAAAGTAAATGCTAAAATAAGTTTATATATTATTGCAGTAAAATAATTGGAGCTAGGTATTATTTATCTTTTGAGTATCCCTTGAGCGAACGAGATATTGAATCTCCAAGAGATTCTGAAGGCCATGGGACACATACAGCTTCAACTGCAGCAGGGATACCGATTAAGAAGGCAAGCATGGTAGGCCTTGCACGAGGTACAGCAAGAGGTGGAGCTCCATCTGCACGGATTGCTGTCTACAAAGTGTGCTGGATCAAAGGATGCTTTGATTCTGGTATTCTTGCTGCATTTGATGATGCAATTGCAGATGGGGTTGATATATTATCAGTCTCACTTACATCAGTGTCATCAAATGACACTGTGTATTTTAGAGATTCAATTTCCATCGGATCATTCCATGCTATGCAACATGGAGTGTTGACAGTATTGGCAGCTGGAAACTCGGGTCCTAGTCCTTCAACCTTAGGCAATTTTTCACCATGGGCAATTGTTGTGGCGGCTAGCACATTAGATAGAATGTTTGTGACCAAGGTCAAATTAGGAGACAATATGACATATGAGGTAAATTACTCTTTTCTTTTTTATAGTCAAACAATTTATATATAACATCAATAATACTTATAATATCTTTGATTCTTATGTTTAGGGTGTCTCGTTGAACACATTTGACCTTGAGGGCAAACTATACCCTATTGTCTATGGTGGAGCTGCAGGCTTCAATAAACACCAATCTAGGTAACTAGCTTTTGTATCACTAAAATTACAAGAATATATTTAATTGCAGTCCTTAAGTTAAAATGTCTAAGTTTAACATATTTAAGTTAATATTATAAATAATAATGTTTGCTCCAAAATGGACATTACTGAATAGAGAAAAACTTTCCAAAATCAATTATTTGTTAACCAAATTATATTCAAATTGTAGGTTTTGCTCAGCCAACACATTGGATGATAGATTGGTGAAAGGAAAAATTGTTCTATGTGAAGGAACAGAAGGACCCGCAGAGGCCTTAAGAGTGGGTGCGGTTGGGGTTTTGATACAAGGCCATACTTATACAGATACTGCACTATCTTTTCCCTTACCTACATCTTACCTTCAATCCAAAGACGCTGCCAATATATACAAGTACATACACTCTACAAGGTATCCAATTCAATTAAAATATACACTAATTAACAATAATTTAGAGAACCAAACTTAACTAATGATTATTATGTTAATCAATTTTCAGGAGTCCAACTGCAACCATATTTAGGACCAATGAAATAAAAAATACTTTGGCACCTGTGGTTGCTTCTTTCTCATCAAGGGGTCCTAACAAGGCTACTCCCGAGATTCTCAAGGTTCGTTATTTTTTTGAATGAAAAATTAAATATATCATTTTTACAATATTTAATATAAACTTTTTTTTGTATAATATTACAGCCGGATTTAATTGCTCCCGGAGTCGACATAATCGCTAGTTGGCCTACAATTTCTCCTATTTCTGATATTCTTGGAGATAATAGAAATTCGGAGTTCAACATTATGTCGGGAACGTCAATGTCATGCCCGCACGTGTCTGGAGCAGCTGTATACGTCAAATCATTTCATCCAACATGGTCACCTGCGGCTATTCGTTCAGCTCTTATGACCACAGGTAATATAAATAAGTAGTGTCTGATCTTAATCAATATATTCATCCATATAAAATAAACTTGGCACGTGTTTATTTTAATTAAATAGTTGAAAGTTTCCCTTGAGTAGCATGGATTACACTTCTTTTTCTTTTATGTTAAAATATAAACTCTCTTGAAAAATAAACATGTATTATACTTCACTTCATTTTAATACTTTCAAACTTTTAATTTATTTTTCTGTATCAGTGATATAATGAATGTACAGCACCGAATCAACTATGAAATAATAAATGAGATAAAAAAATATTTTGGATAAAACTTTAAAGTTGATAATAAAAGTTTCCTGAATAAAACTAATAATTTCAAAATAAATAATAAAGTATTTAATATTACTTACCAGTGATATTAATGGCTAAAAGAATATTTTTGAATGATCATTCAAAGTTGTCTTGCTCCTATTTAAAAAATATTGCACATGTTAAAATAGACATGGAATGTATATTTACTTATCACAAGAGGCTAGTGTAATTCATGTCTATTTGATTTGAGGCGAGTATAATTTACTTAATGTGTTAAACTAATGAATTTTTTTTTGCGTATTTCTTGTATTGTAGCTAAGCAATTGAGTCCAAATAATAACGGTGAAGCTGAATTTGGTTATGGAGCTGGACAAATTGACCCCATCAAGGCATTAAATCCAGGCTTAATATATGAGGCTTATGAAGGAGACTACATAAGACTTTTATGCAGTCATGGTTTCAATGCCACGACTTTGCAACAAATCATTGGGAATGCAGTCATTTGCTCTGAGATAGCATATATGACTGCAAGAGATTTGAATTATCCTTCATTTGCTCTCAGAGCCTCACGCCCCAAACATCATACAAGTGGAAGCTTCAATAGGGTTGTCACAAATGTGGGATTACCGGTGTCTACATATAGAGCTATTGTGACAGCTCCTATAGGATTCAATATTTCTGTGAATCCTAGTGTTTTGTCATTCACTTCACTAGGAGAAACACAAACATATGTTCTTACTATAGATGGAGCGATGAAGAAATCTATTGAGTCAGCTTCTTTAGTTTGGGACAATGGTGAATCTCAAGTTAGGAGCCCCATTATTATATTTGATGAGAGAGCAGAGAAAAGTCAAAGTACTAAAATGTATGGTATACATTACATATATATTGTAATTTTTAATTTACTATTGTATATTATTATTGAATAAATGATATACTTTTGCAAAAAAGAAAATCAAATTGACTACTTGTGTAGATCTTTTCCATCTTTTTTTTCTGTTTGTTATATCTTTGAGTATTTCTTGAATCAATTTCATACATTTGAATAGCATTTTTATGTATCATTCAATGTTTAAATACCTGGCAGAGAATTCAATTACTTTGATGGAAATTAAATTATATAATCAGTCAAGGATTAATAAATGATTTTATTGTCATATGATGTTAAGAAAAAAATCCTTCGTGAAAATTCATGAGACAGTGCTTCAAGTTAAACAACAATTTCCTTTAGTAATCATTTATTATTTTGGAGTTATACTTATTTGTCTTGTAGGCTAAATATGAGTAATAAAACATTTAAGGTAATCTCACTTTAAATATTAAATAAAGTGACATCTATCAATTAAACATTTTAGATAATCTCACTTTAAATATTAAGTAAAATGACTTCTATCAATTTACATACACCACGGAGCTTAATCTAAACTGAAACATAGAGAATTCTCACGTATACACGAGAAAAAATGGACACCGATAAACTTAAGACAAAATTAATTTCAAATTTAAATTATTTAAGATAAATAAAATATAAAATGATGTGACTTTAAATAATTAGTATATATGTTATTAAATATTATATTAAATACAAATTTAGAATAACCAAGTCTTTACCTAAATCAATAAAAAGACAAGAAAGAACAAAATTAAACAAAACATTTATCTTTACAAATATCTCAGTTTTATGCATGAAATAAATTAAGAAGAACGACTATGATTCTAAAATTAATTTAGATTTAACAACTTAATTTAAGTAGTTTAATATTTATTCTTAATTTTTTCCAATTAGAGTTTACCTATGTTTCATCAGTAGATTTAATTTAATTTTTCTTTTTTGTATTTCTTTTATGTCATTCACTATAACTAATTATAGAATAAAATTTATCTTAGAGTTATATTCATATTTGCAATAATTATATAAGTAAAATGAATCCGTGTTTTTTCACTTGTATTTGAAAAGAATATTTACTATTTTGTGCACCAAAGCGTGGCTTGATAAGTTGCAAAAATCAAATCCAAAACAAGAAAAAAACACTTATATACCAATAGGACCCATCATGCACCTCCTGCATGATAATGATATGTTGCTTTTTTTTATATCCAATTTCAGTTTCTATTGTTTGTGGTCCTTTGCCTTTATGACAATAGCCAAAAATTATTATGTATCTTTCTTTAATATGTGTGATGCTAATGTGTTTAACACGTGCAAAGCAAGAGTTATAGGTTGGGTGCTGAGATTCTAATTATGTATATGTATAAACTATTTAAAAAATTACTCATAAAAAGTTAAAATTACTTTTTATTGACAGTTAGGCTTTTGTTTTTATAAGCAAATGATAATATATTAGTATTTATGTTTGTTTTCCAACTTTCTTCTTAAATTTTCTTTGGTATTTCATATGTCAACAATTGAGTCATTTAAGCAAAAAAAAAAACAAAAAATAGATATGTTATTTAATTATGTATTCGAGCATGTATATATACCAAATGATTGAAGCAAAATAGTCATATAAATAAAAGTTGGAACTGTGCGATTTACAAAAGAATAAAAAGGAAAAATTGTTTCGATTTTAATAATTAATTTTCATCTATTATAATAGACGTTAGAGAAATCTTGCGGGAGAGACAACGGTAGAAGATATCATTGTTGAGGATTCGGATACACGACGATGTAAGTCTCAACGGCACACGCACATAGTGTATACGAAGAAAGAAGCACCAATGAAGTAGAGAGAGGTCGATCCCTATACTTCCCTTATTGTCACTCACTCATAAAATTTGTCTTTTTAAAATCCAATTTTTTTCCTTCACCTGGCATTAATCTATAATTTAATAATTTGTTTTTTAATTCCCTTTATTTTGTTATTTAATTAATGTTATGTATATTATTAATTCATTTAGATAATTCTACATCAACAAATTTATGGTACATAAATTGCCATTAAATTTTAAAAATCAGATACCAATTACAAGAGACGATAATTTATTTCAATTATTGCATTTTGACTTTTAAAATTTTAAATAAAAATTTAATATTTACAATGCAAAATAATATTCAGTCCCGCACAACGTTTGAGTTATTTTCTAGTTAATATAAAATCGGTTAAAAAACTTCATCTAAAGACGAAACATTTAGAAGAATTCAAATTCAAATCATATTTGAACAATTCTTAAGTGAATTTTACTTTAACTCCCACTAAACTCCAAATAAGTAGAACCTCTCTTTTGGAGGGTTTAAAAAAAATCACTTTAGAATGCCAACATGTAAATTACAATAGTGTATATAAGAACTCTGTAGTTTTCTTTTACGAAACTTTGTAACGTTTTAGTTCTAGTGTAATTTTGAGCTTGCATTTATATTTGAGTGGTGTCTTCTTTATTACTATTTTTGTTTTACCTACCCCTAATTATAAATAATAGCTTAGTACTATTCTTTTTACCATTTTGTTTCCTCATCTATACTTTGAGCTAGTTTGATTAAATATGAGTATATGATACATAAAAAATAAATAAAGAAATGTTCGAGAGGATGAAAGTTCTGAGTAAGAATGACAAATCAATTTCACTACCACCTACATTTATGATAATTTTGTTTGGAATCATTTGATAAATATTTGTTAGATTATTAGGCCAAATAAAATTATTAGCATAATTACATTTTATTTGAATTAGAATAAAAAAGAAAAATCTCAAAAGCTGTGACGAATCTGTAAGGAATCTCATGAATGCATGCCATATAAATTAAAAGAAAGTACTACTTTGTTAAAAGAAAAAACCACTAACAGTTAATATTAATAGCATCACTTATAGATAAAGAAGAGAGTGATATGTATGCATTAATATGATTATGAAAATAAAGTATATAATGAAATTAAGAAAAACACAAGCAGATTGATACATGTATCGATGATAAGAGTGATATAAATCAAAGAGAGAAATTATTTCAAAAAGCTAACATGAATTTGGAAGTACAAGATTCTCGACCTTAATAGCAAATATTGAACTCACACAGTTCGATCTCATGCAAAAGCAGGGAGGAGAAAGGCAGTTAAAGCAAAAGCATTGGATCTCATACAAATTAAGTAAATATCAATTTCATTTCATACATGGATCAATGATGACAATGGTAAATCAAATTTACACCTAAATATAAAGAGTTATAGTTAAACAAATACATAAATCACTAATTCAAAAAGCTAGCATTCAAAAACCATTGGATTATTACAATAATTAACACCACAACACCACCATTTCCATTTTAATAATATATCCATAGTTCTCGTCCACCATACAAATTAACCAACACAACAACACTCAACACAACACTCAACTGGATCCGTTAATAACTCTATTTCTCTTGCTTATTATCGTCATATATACTATTATATTCTTTTTATTTCATGATATGTTTTTTAATATGAATGCATGTCAACAACAACACTCATTTATTTATTTTTTTAACAACTCTTACATTAGTATGTTAGAAACAGGGGACACTATTAGAAATCAGCGTTTTTCTGCAGATATTTATGCGGAAATATTTCCGCAGGGAATACCTGAGAATTTTGCTGCGGCTCACAATTATTTTAGGAATATTTATGCGGTGGCAAATTCCGCAGGTAAAAATGGCAGGTAAAGTTTTCATTTGCTGGATTTACATGCAGAATTTGATACCAATTTTTATTTTTATTTATTTTTATATGAATAAAGTAGTTTTTTTTTTTTTCTTGAAGGTTATTAAACTTCATGATCTAACGCTTTTACTTTTAGGAAAAATGGTTGACGCAGCACCTGGTTTTTTAGGAATAATAAGTTTTTTTTTTTAAAAAAAACTTTTCTAAGTAAATGTTATTTTAGGTGAGGTTAAGTTATTGTAAAATTGTGGATAAGTGAATACGACTAATTAAGAACACTTAAGTGATGTAAAACTTAATATTCTAAACAAAAATTAATGAAATATATATGCCTAATTCTAATATTTTTCTAATTAATTTGATCGATTAGAGTTGATTGTTAAAAAAACATCACTATTGTTGTAAAACAACTTAGAATTTTTTCTTTTTAAAATTTAATAGACATACACCGTCAGTATTAAATAATTTTATACTAACATTGAGTTATCTATTTTGCTATAAGCACTTGAAAGACTGTTTGAGAGAGCTTATGACATATCAATAACTTACAAATTGACAACATTCAAATTATTGTACCCTTTCTCTAATGATGTCATATATCATACTCTAATCGGTTGGAAAAATGATTAGCAAAGAATATTCTGGGTATGACTTAATGAAAGGCAAGTAGTTTAGTGTACTAATTTATAGTCTAGTTAGGTATACCATAAAATCAAGAACCAAATTGAATTAGCCACGAACTGTTTATTTGTTTCAATGCAGACCTTTTGTTAAATAAAATTCAGTTTAACATCTAAGTATGATTAACTATCATGTTAGTTCTTAAAACTATATGCATAATATATAATTTATTATCAAAAGATATATGAAAGATACAATTTACAGAGACTAAATTGATATGGACGAAAATGATTATAATAATGATTAAAATGATAATTCAACATTAACATTGTATAAAATGATATTTGATGTTATTGTGATATTGAGTGTCGAATTAATTTTATATATATATATATATATATATATATATATATATATATATATATATTTATATTTGATTAGATGAGTTTATGTGATCTGATAATAAAAGATGGATGTGCTGTGATAATTTTATGTGACGATGATGATGTATGAATAATAATTGAGATTTTATAAAATTGTGATAAGTTTATGTGATGAGGTACGATTGATGATAGTGATGCTCTGAATTCGTGATGAGTTATGTAATGATGATGATGTGTGATTTATAATAGTGATGTTATGAATTTGTGATGAAAATATTGAAGTAACCCCTGATAAAATAATTGTGATTCCAATTTGTGTTTGAGATGACGGTCTTAATGGAGTATCATAGGCCAACGAGGGGAGAAAATAAATATTTAGAATTTGTGAAGTGGAGATTATTTTGTCATCATATAGGTAGGTCTTGACAAGCCTAGTGATTCCGGGGAAATACAACTGAATTAAGCCTGATCGTGGCGGTCTACTGTTGAGCCTTAAGGCAAGATTGTTAGACCTTGGAGGTATTCGGGTGGGGAATTCCTAAGTGACTTGGAGGTAGCACTCCAAATGTCGGGAGCTACAATGCAACACACGTTTAGCTCGAATGTCGCGTATATGAGTCACGGGTTGAGTTGATGGGATTTATGAGGACAAGGTCAATTTGAATTGTCCGTTCACCGGGATGGTGGCATAGTATCAAGCCTCCTAACCAAGTACTTCAGAGTTGGAATGGTACCACATTGTGAAGTAGAGTCTAAGCTCATGCATAACATTGCATTTTATTATAATTGTTTTATTGTGATTAATGTATATCGCATCTGATTATAATTTCTCTTAGACGATTTGATGTTACAATGAAATGAATTGATTTTTCTTGATTTTGACTTTGACTTTATTATGTGATGTCATTCCTTGAATAATGTTTATTTAATGATACAATTTATTTATGATCAAATACGTGTTCTTCTTACTTATATTATACTATCAACATGATTTCAAAACTCACCTCCTTCGTTGTTTGTGTTTGACTAGCTTGGCCCTGCGTTTGCGAAATCGCAGTTATTATAGGTTAATGAGTCTTGAAGTTCAAGTTTGGGAGGAACCCCGCTCTGATAGGTGATACTGGGAATTAAGAGTTGTAATGTGTATTTTACTTATGTAATTACAAATGACTTTTTATATGAAAACCTTAGAACCAGTAAGTCTTAGGAATTAAATTAAGAAATTTTAGTTAAATCAAGTTCATTAAATTTTAATTGAGGAACAAAATTGAATTGTTACATGTGTATTTAGAAAAACGTGATATCCTAAAATAGATATAGAAGTTTTTATTTTCTTGAACATATTTTCTTCATCCGCCGCAAGTTTTCTTCAAATAATTTAGTATAAATTATTATAACTGTTATTTTGGGGTTTATGGTGTCACATGGGGTGTTACATAAAAAAGGCTCAAATGGTAGTCGGACTGTGTGGAGGCGGTACTTATCCCCCAGGTACCGGGCTCGAATCCCACGGAAGGTAAAAACTCGTTATTTCCACTAGGTGGATAAGGGGGACGAGAAGGTCGTGAGGTAGCACTGCCTCCACTAGGTGGATAAGGGGGACGAGAAGGTTGTGAGGTACTCCACTAGGTGGATAGGGGGGACGAGAAGGTCATGATATAGCACTGTCGATAACTGTAATGGCTGTGGTGTTACAATGACGGTCTTAATGTAGTATCATAGGCCAATGAGGGGAGAAAATAGATATTGAGAATTTTTGAAGTGGATGTTATTTTGTCATCATATAGGTAGGGCTTGACAAACCTAGTGATTTTGAGAAAGTACAACTGAATGAGTCTGATTGTAGCAGTCTACTGTTGAGCCTTAAGGCAAGATTGGTAGCCCTTGGAGGTATCGAGGGGGAATTTCTAGGTGACTTTGAGGTAGCACTTCAAATGTTGGGAGCTACCATGCATTACACAACTGTCGCGTGTATATGTCTCAGGTTGAATTGAGAGGATCTATGAGGACAGAGCCAATTTGAATTGTTTGTCCACCCGGGTGGTGGAATAGTATCAAGCCTCCTAACCAAGTACTTCAAAGTTAGAATAATACTACATTGTGAAGTAGAGTCTAAGCTCATGCATAACATTACATTTTCTTGTAATTGTTTTGTTGTAATTAATGTGTATCGTACGCAATAACAATTTCTTTTAGATGATTTGATGTTATAGTGAAATGTATTTATTTTTCTTGAGTGATTTTGACTTAATAATGTGATATTTTTCTTGCGGAATGTTTGTGTGCTAATACGGTTTTATTATGATTACTTGCGCGTTCTTCTTACTTATATTATACTATTAGCATGATTTCAAAATCCACCACATTCGTTGTTTGTTTTTGATTGGTTTGGCACTGCGTTTCCGAAATAGTTATAACAAGTTAATGAGTCTTGAAGTTCAAGTTTGAGAGAAACTCCGCTCTGATAAGTGATACCAGGAATAAGAGTTGTAAATTGTATTTTACTTTTACTTATTTAATCATAAACGACATTTTGTATCAAAACCTTATAAGTAATAGTAAGTTTTTGGAATTAAATTAAGAATTTCTAGTTAAATGAAGTTTATGGAAGTGGCCTGTTTAATAGAAGAAAAAAAGTTTAAAGTGTTCCTTTTGATTTTTGAGAAACGTGATATCCTAAATTAGTTATAAAAGTTTTATTTTCTTGAAAACAGATTTCCTTTATCCGTAGCAAATTTTGTTCAAAAAATCTAGTATAAATTATTATATATGTTATTTTGGGTTTAGAATGTCACATGCTTCAACGTGATTCATCTTAGGCCCAATAACTATCTTGTCATTCTATTTCAGATGATGTTCCATAGCATTAAAGCGTACAACTCCTACATGCATGTAAGAATTATAGTGACTTCAAGTAAAAGGTCTACTCACTATGGTCACAAGAAGAATCAATTATGACACTTAGATAACTATTATGCAATATTCTCATAATGGAACAATTTGGTATGCATGTTACTTGTAACCTTTATACCTGTGTACATATTTTACGATCAAGCCGTACCTGATGTTCTACTGAACAACCAATATATTTAAAAGACTTTATTATGTTATATAACAAATACAATGCCTTAAGTGGCTGCAATAAAATTTATTTTCTGTCATCAATAGCATTGTTTATGGAAAAAGTGAGGTATACCAACAACAATTATTGCCCTTAAATACAATACTAGTTTTATACAACAATATAACTTATTGCTGGTAGTAGTACAATACAGGACCGACCCAATAAGTTATGAAATCTAAAACGAAACTATTAGACGGAGCTTTTCAAACATTAATAAATAAATTATTAATATTTTATTTAATAATTATATAAAATAATTATTAATATTGTACTACAATATTTTAGCAGCCACATAACATATTGATGGAAAAAAATACAATGTTTTGGCAGCAACACAATTTTTTATTAGGAAAAACACAATATGTTTTGCAACAACGTAATATTTCGCTGCGAATAATACCTGATTTCAACCGCAACATATATTGTTTGAAAAAAATTAATTTTTCATTTAGCTTTAATCCTAAATGATTTTTAGGAAAATATCTAAAAACGAATTCTATCAACAAAAAAAAAAAAATCAAAGTAGATGCTTCAAAGATTTGTTTTGGTGTTGTTATATTCAATTAATTAAAATAAAATTGATATAAAAAAAAACTATTTCCATAGAAAATAATATTTCTCAACACAGAGATCTTAAATAAACATACTCTAAACAAGACTTCATGATCCTTAAGTTTGATTTAAATTTTTTATGAAGGATAATATTAGTAATTGATATTATTAATATTATTAGTATTTTATAAAAAGAGATTTCTAACTCCTCCACCCTAGTCACAACCAATATTAATTAATTGTATTTGTGAGCTGCAATTCCATCTACCGGCAACAACCAGAATCCGTATGGATCAATTCTATGAAGCGTCATATTTAGTTTCCAATGTTTTATAAAAAGAAATAAAAAATTAATTTCCAAAGTTGCTCAATATTTTTTTTTTGGATTAAAATTGTGTTTTTCTTTCAACTTTTTAAATATGACGATTTTTATCTCCATATTTTTAAAATATCACTTTTGGTCTTCTAACTTTAAATTTTTTATAAATTTATAGACTCCGTAAATTTGATTAAGTTAAAGTTGTCATAAACCAATATTTTAATTATTCAACACTATGTAGGATATTACTTAGTTTTAAATTATTTATTTGTAACAATTATAATTTTGGATAAAAAAATTGATTTTTTTTATAAATAAGACGGAGGACACATTCATATATATATATATATATATATTTCCACCTACTAAAGTGTTGTTAGCATCTTTATTGTTTGATGAAAGAAGGTCAGCAATGTCACCTGAAGAGATAGGAGCTCTTGAGTTTAGGTGAACATCTTTTGCTTGGTTTGCTAACATATAATTTGTACTCGTATTTTTAACACTTTAGTAGAGATTGTCTTAGCTACCAACCTTGATGTTTTGGTTATGAGTCTTACTACAGTACTAACAGACAAGCGAAATAAGTTAAAAACAAAATATATGACAACTTTGGAAGTTTTTTGCGAATAGAACTTTCTCATTCTTAGTGATGCTTCTTCCCTTTACCATTTTTTTTCTTTTCATTTTTTATTCAAAATCAAAACTGTAATAAAGAAATAATAATCTAAAATTAAAGTGATATTTTACATGCTATTAGGTAGTAAAAAATGTTGGTCTATGTCAGCTTTGATTTGGTCAAAATCAAGGGGTCCATCAATTTTAAAAAAGAGGTAAAATTAGGAGGTCAAAAGTGTTATTTTGAATACAAAAAGAAAAATTGTCAGATTTAAAGATAAAAAAAAAAAAAGGTTAGCTTTGGAGAGATGGAACTAAAAATATAATATATCGATTTGATTCGTTTTTAAAGAGGAAAAATTTGAACACCAAAGTAATGAACACTTGACAGGTTGACTCGATACCGTAACCATAAAAACTGTACAAGATACCTATAAAGTCTACCATAACCGGAAGATGATGACAAACTTACCAAATATCATTTTTTTTTGCCGAATATTAAATATATAAGTTCTAGTATGATGTAAATATGTAAGCTTAATTAATTGGAATCAAATTAAAACTATTATTACCCATCAAGTATAATCAAATGATCATTCCAAGGTAGAAGTATTTTAATAGATATTTTAGAAGTCAACAAATCTTAAGATAAATATATTTTTGTGCGATAATATTTATTTTTAAATAGCCAAACCATACACAAAATAGTCAAATTAAAGATAGAAAATAAAAGAGAATAATACAATATAATTTATTTACCAATCTTATTAATTATTTCAAATGAGAGATTGATTTTTCTCAATTACATAATGATTGGTATAGCATTTATCAAATGTGCTACAAATATTTAGGGCTTCTCATCAATTTCTAGGTGGTGGGTTGCAACATGGAAGTCTAGGACAGACGGGTGGGTCACATGGGTACATAGGCTTACAACAATCTTTATAACTACCACTGCCACCTTGTACATTGCCAACAAAAATACATGCAATAGCAACAAGTAATACCAAAAACATGAAGATCAACCTCAACAGAGTTTCCATTTTAACCAAACTTGATTTACAAAGAAAGACAAAATGAATATGTTATAATGAATGATATGTTAAAACAATGTACACTTATTTATAGGCAAAGTTAGAATCTTTGAAATATTTTTTCAATATCTAGACATTAATATTGTTCAAACTTTAAATTATCATATTAAGTTCTTTTTTTTATATGTTGACCGACTTCTAATATTTTATTATTCTATTAAAGTCTAATTTCTAATGATATTTATTATGAATAATTTATGTATTTTTCATTAATTTCATGCATTTTATATTTATCTATGATATAAATAATGTATTATAAGTTATTCATTTACAATTATAAAAA
>JBBPBP010009778.1:39967849-39994344 GCA_037974735.1 Cicer chorassanicum | reverse complement strand
AAAACATATATATATATATATATATAAAGAAACAACTACAGTATATCTAATTTTATTAAACAATAAAAGAGAGAGAAAAAGAAGAATAATAGAATTAAGGGAAACAGACCGAACATATATTGAGAATCAAAGAAAGCGAATTTAAGAAAGTAAACTTTATTACGGTTAAAGTTTTCCCTAATGAAAGAGTAAAGATGGAATTCCACTAATTAATTGACCAAAATAATTGTAGTACCATGACATGTTTGAAACATATATGTTACAAATGAAATTAAAGAGGGAGTCCCACCAAGTAGCCAAAACAATTGCAATACTATTGACTTTTTTTTTAATTAATTAAATTGACACAGGTGACTATTTTAAGAAGATTAAAACTCACTACTTTGAGGCTATAAGAGTATGCACTTAAGTGAGCTAACACCTCAAGTTTATTCCATAACATATTTGAAACATTTAGGTATGTTAAGGAATTGCTTGAAGATTGAATTTGAACATTTATCTTCAAGATGAAAATAACAACTCCAATCTTACAAGATAGAAACCTCTAGAGTAACTCCCACTCTAAATCCTAAAAAGACATTTCTAATTTTTAGACTTTCAATATACAATCGATCAATATATTCTTAATCGCTCGCATCTAGACCAATCTCCCAAAAATAGATACCTTACCATTGGTGTTTTTTACTCAAAAACTCGGAAGTAAAATTAAAAATAAGAGTGGACTCTTGATCATAATAACAAAATTCTTTGTCAGCAAAAACTCCTGATCAAAGTTGCATCTTATGGATTAAAAAAATAGTTGTTGATTGGGTTCTTTGATTGAGATCAAATATTTGTCAAAGATTTTCAGGAACAATAGAAATTTAGTGATATAATTCTTCTTTCTTTTTAGCCTCATCGGCATTTCTAGCTCCCATAAAAAATAATTGGTTAAACAAAATTTCTTTCTTTTTATCCTTAATTGACTTTTCAAATTGTATCCATAAAAAAATTTACATCGTTAAAATATTTAGTTGATAGATTTTAATATTTCATATTCTTTGTATTCAATATATTTTCGACATTATTTTAGACACACATTTTAATTTGCGAGGGACTATAAACATATTAATTAGTTATTTAGTTATACAAATTAAGTACAATAATTAGTTAGTTATACTAATTATTTGTTACTCATTGGTTATATAAGTATTATGTATGATTTGATATACTTGAACTATTCTTCATTATTCAATATACTTTTCTTTACTTATATTCTATTTTATTATTTATTGTAATTTCATATATAAATTAACTTGTTTCTTGTATTTTATAGGAGCTAACTATATATTTAAATTTTAAAATAACTAATTACCGAACTGAATTAACTGAGTGAGACATTAAAATGATTAAGTAAAAAGACTAAACCAAAAAATTTATATTTTGTAATGATTTAAACAATACGAAAGTTTTTATTTTGCAAAAGTTTAAGTCAAATTTCTTTTATTTTGCATAATTAAATTTTATGTGTACTGCTTTTGATCTTTTATTATATCGCAACCTGAGTCAAATATTCCGGTGGCTTTGAGAACATTCCACGGAACAGATGGAAGCAATATATAACGTTATCATCTAGTTCTGCCCAAAAGCCGAACATGTAAAATTACAAATACTTATATATATATATATATATATATATATATATATATATATATATATATAATTATCACAATATAATCTATTAATTTTTTTTATATAAAAGATATAATCCATTACTGTTCTCAAGCACTCGTATGCATGAAATTACTGTGTAAAAGCACCCATATTTGTCCTCCTACGATACATATCAACAGCATGTGAAATTTTTGTTTATAAAAAAAATTGGGTTGGGTAGATGGGTTAAATATGGCCGGTTACTACATCTATACAATATAATAAAGCAAACATGATATTTTGGCAAGTTTGACAAATGTCATTTAATTAGAGTGTTTATGCAAATATAAAGTTTCTATTAATAGAAATAATTTATAAAGTTCATTTCAGCATAATTGTCTGATTGTGTTTAGGCAGCTCTTGGCTGATGAATTAAACTATGACAAAGATGAGCTAGCTGCAATCCGCATCTCATTATTGTCATCCTTAATCGCAGAACAAAGTTCTGTGTATGATCAAATTGTTACGCCCCAGATTTCGTATTAAAATACACCAGTTCTATTATTGTAGATTTCAAAAGCTTAAGTCTTAAGGAAAAAAAACAGAGGAACCACCACTATTGTTATCAGATTAAAGTATCTCTCTACAAGACCTTTCATTTTCTCCGGTTAGTTTCTTGTCATTCCTAAATTAATTGCGAACACCTACTACGTATGCCATTGTTATTTGGTTTTCTTTTCAGATCATATAATTTATTGCATTTTCATGTTTTAGTTGATTTTTCACAATCATGATTAAAATTAAAATAATAATATTTTTTTAATACATTTTGTTTGAATATCAATTGTTTATAAGACGAAATTTTGATCATAAGAGTAATGTGTTCTTAACGAAATCTGTAAACCTTGTCTTTAAAGTAGTAGAATTGTTCAATTGATAAATTCAATTGAATATCTAAATCTATTGATATTAATATCTTATATAATATAATTTTTTTTAGACAATTCTAAGTGTTTAAATTCTCCTTTATATAAATATTGCAAATATATTTTCTATGTTATAAAAGAAAAGCATAACCGATCTGGTACATTTTTCTTATTTTAAGTTAATATAGTATATACTATATTTATGTATATATACATACGCCTACGGTTTACAATTTATAAGTTAATAATAAAGAGTCTACTTTTATTGTACATCTAATAGCTTTGTTATTTGATTTTAAATACGTATGACATATTGTGCACTACTGTAATATCAAAATTATACATACACCATATTTATTTAGCAATACATAATTCTGATTTGTTTTAGAATATTGTCTATATTAATATAACCATAAGTATATATGGTATTAAATATATATTTGGATGGTGTTGCAAATAGCAAACAATTTATTTAGTTATTGTAGCAAGTAATTAATTTGTATTTGGTTTTGGTGTTGTTTTATTTCTTTCGCGGACTATTAGAGACGACGGTTGACGAAGATACGTACATTAACAGATCAGATTTTTTTTTCGGCGAGATCTTCAATCGAGGTAAGGGGTGAGAGGAAGTTCAATTTTATGAGTATAATATAACGTGGAATGAACGGGAATGTCGTAATTTCCAGAGATTCATTCGGGGCTTACTACGTACGGTCGAGCCCTATTGAGTGATAATAATTAATTAATAACATATGAATTGTAACCGTGAGGACTAAAATATAATTTAGAAACCTATAGAATTGTCGTGAATTGATTTATATCAAGGCTGCATGATATTTGATTTTATGAAATCTTATGCTAATTGTTATTACATGAATGATATGTATTTGAGTGCTCTTGTTATTATATGAATGATATGTATTTGAGTGCTCTTGTTACACACACACACACACACACACAAATTGTGATGAATATTGGGAATCCAAACTGATAGTTGTCGAGTTGTGATCATATAATAAGGTATGAGCTAGATGTTAGAAACTTTTGAATGGAATATCATTTTGTCACCATATAGGGAGGGTCTGATAAGCCCAGTGATTACGGGGAAGTACAAACGAATAAGTCTGATCGTGGAGGGCTACAGTCGAACTCGAACTGTAAGGTAAGACTGATAGACCTTATCTCTGGTGGGGAATTTCTAAGTGGATTAATGGGTAATTCCCTAAGGTCGGGAGCTACCATGCAACACAAGAGTACCCCGACCGTCGAGTATATGTGCCTCGGGTTGAGTTGAGGGGATCTATGAGGACTTGGCCATTCATGAATTGTCTGTCCACTCTTGTAGTGACATAGTATTAAGCCTCCTAACCAAGTACTTCAGAGTAGAATGGTACCAAATGATGAAGAAGTGTAGAGTATAGGACATGCATCACATTGCATCTTTGTGACTGTTTTATTGTGATTGATTCGAATAAACTTTCATATTATGTTATTGAAGATTTTAAATTCTATGTTATGATGTGATATGGTATCAATTTGACCCATCGCGTATTCCTCCCACTTATCTTATACTGTTACATGATTTTGAGACTCACTCCATTCGTTGTTTGTGTTTGACTGACTTGACCCTGTGTTTGCGAAATCGCAGTTATAAAACTTATTAGCAGTAATAATTTTTGTAATTAATCAATAGATTATACTTATATCTAGTTTATTGATATTGCACCTTTTATTTGAGAAATTGATTTTAAAGTGTTCCATATGTACTTTGGGAAATGTGATATCCTAAATCACTTGTAGATGTTTTTATTTTCGTGGAAAAAAATTTATTTATTCGCTGTGATTCTTTTAAAAAAAAAAAGGTTTAGTACAAAATTTTATATATACATTATTTTGGGGTTTACGGTGTCACACAAATTATTACTTCTGTGATGACTAATTCGGGAGGGAAGACATGAATTTCAATCAATAAAACTTCAAATCAATTTTAAAATGATATCTAATAAAGTTTTGAACAATAGAGGGAAATCCAAATACACCTACAGCAAAAACTAACTACCAAGACTAACAACCTTTAAGTTGGTGACTATGACCAGCAATATCATACGTAGTATGTGAGATCAAGTTAGAAACATCATTTCCTAAACATACAAAAAAACAAATTGGACATTCAAAACCTTAAGCGAAGTTAAAATTAGCTTCAACCCAAATCTCTAACTCTAAACAAACACAAAATCAAGTGAACCAGAAAATCGAATTGAAATGTACCACAATTAATGTCACAAACCAACGAGAAAGTAGCATTAGTGATAGAGTCAAATACCTCAATAAATTGAAATTGAAATCAGCATAAAAAGCTGAGAAAGATTTGAGGAATGAGAAGCCCAAATCAACGGAAATGAGAAGCGTAAGCGTGAAGAATCTGTGGGAGAGAAAATGAAAATATGATATGCAAATCCACAATTTTGAAGGAAAAAGGAGAAGAGAAGGTGGAGAGGAGGATTAATACGTATTTTAATGTGATTTTTCTTTCTTAGAACATTATGATTACTTTAATAGAATTTCAGAACTTCAATCTCTTAGAACATTATAGAGTTATTTCTAAATTTTTTATTAATGAAACTTTTCTAGTTGAAATTGTCAGTTTTAACAAACACACTAAGTTCATAAAGTGATTTAGAGATTTATATAATACATAAAGTATATTATTTTTCCCTTAAAAAAAGTTTATTATCTCATTTTATGTGAGAGACAACAATATTTGGAACGATAGGTTGAAGATGTGTGAGACAACAATATTTGGAACGATAGGTTGAAGAGATGATCAAGAGTACCAACAAAGAAGTAACCATTTTTATACAACATTTAATATTTGTTTAATCTTCTTTTCATTCATATTCATCACCACAACACAACAATAAAACCGATAAAACACAACAATGAAACTGATGAAAATGAAACCGATGAAAGCCATTTTGATGATGACTTTGGAGCCTATTGAGTAGAATTTGTGATAATCACTACTAGAAATATGCGTTTTACCTCCGGATTTAAGCTAAAAATCCACAGGAACACATATTACCTGCATATTTCCTGGCAGAACCATATCCCCACGTAAAACCTTCGTGGATAATTATTTCCTGAGGATTTTTGAATCCACCGGTAACGTACCTACGGATTAATCTGCAGAAAAAGTAAATAAATTTTGCAGCAAGTGCTAAGTAAACTCAAGGTTTTTTTACGACTTTTCATGCACTGCAGTATTGTTCCTACAAATCTCTTTCCAATGAAAATCCACAGGTATATCCACTTGAAATTTTGCACTAAAACTCTTTTCGTTTGAAAATCAGCAGGTAATTTCGCATCAAAATTATTTTCAAAGAAAAATCCGCAAGTTGAATGGGTGCTATGGGATTTAATACAATATTAAATAATAATTAAACTAAGATGAAAAACAGAATATTACATAGTGTTTCTGTTAATAACTCTAATTATTGAGAGATCTATTGAATAATATGTCAAAGTGAAAGATCATTTTTCTCACAATGAATTACTATCAGAAAAATGCACAAAGTAATCAAGTTTAAGTCCTTTTTATACAAAATACAACATAAAAACACACTATTTTGATGACCATAATAATTAAAGAGAGACCTACCTTAAGACAATAACTTAATCTACTAATAAAATAGGCAATACATGGCGTATAAAGTTGGATCTAGTGATGATCAGGTGAAACCTTTATGGCCAGATAGTCACACAGCTAACTTCAATAGGCTAACTTCACCTGATCTGAAGATACTGATTGTTTAATGTTGTGTTAAAAGAGCTCCTAGTGACCATATCCTCAGCTAACTTCACCTATAATTAACATAATAGTATATGGAAATTAATTTCTTCAGTCATTCATATTTATTTTTGTATGTTTAATTATAAAAGCTAGCTCCTCAAGCATATATACCTTAGCTCTCAAAGCTTCTACATCTGATTTTAACACTCTATTCGCATCATGAAATTGTTGACTAGCATCACTAAACTGCTTGTATAAGGTTGCATTTTCCAGTTTCAGTTTTTCAACCTGCAGAGAAGTCAAATATCAAATGAAGATTAAATGATTACTACTTATGCATCTCACAAAAGATTATGAATCAATTTAAAAAAAGATCGAGAATTTAGTCAACAAATGAATGAATTTAGTCACTGAAATTGCAAGCCTCAAAGAATTTGCTCTTGAAACTAACTAACTTTCGAAATAACTAGCAAAATACCCGTGCATAAATCTGGTTCGCGTGACTTTGGTTATCATAGTAATGTAGGCAATATAGAATTGAAATATTCAAAAGTTCGTTATGATGCAAAACATGAATTAGTTACCTGAGACTCGAGTTCAGCCAAATGAGCTTGTTTTCTTTGCCTTGACCTCCTGGTTGAATCCCGATTCGAAACCTTCTTGAAATCATGTCATGATATCATTTTAAAATAAAACTTCATATAAAAAATGTTGTATTTTTATTGTCCTACTCCTACCCTATAATAAGTGCTTTAATTTGACTGACATACCTTCTAAGGCGTTTCATATGAAGTGGATTTGTGCTTTGTTCCCAAGGACCTGTTTCATCATCCTCATCAGACGGCTCAGAGGAACCACTTGTAGTCCCTTTGGTATGATTCTCTTTGCCGTTTGGTTTGTTAGCTGAAACTGAAACTGGGCTTCCAACTGAAAAAGTTTGCAATTCAATCAAAAATAATTTCACTATGATAATCTACAACCTTCCAAATTGTTAGGTTTATGAGGCAGATGGTTCATATCATGGACATAACTATGATAATCTCACTTTTGCAACCTGCACCAAAAACATATAACCTTTTTGATGACATAATATTACTTTCAGAAGGTGAGATTGTCTATCAAGGTCCCCATGAGAGTGTTCTAGACTTTTTTCAAACTGTGGGCTTCAACTGCCCAAAAAGGAAAGGAGTTGCTGACTTTTTACAGGAGGTAACTTCCAGAAAGGATCAAGAACAATACTGGTTCCGAAGAGACATACGTTACAAATATGTTAGAGTTCCTGAGTTTGTAGCCCACTTCAATAATTACATCACTGGTAAAAAACTTCATGAAGAGATTCATGTTCCATTTGATTCTAGAAAGTTTACATTCAAGCTCCACTCCAAGTCCTAAATTTAAGAACAAACTGATTATAGCATTAAATGTACCTTCTCTGTGCAACGAATTTCAAATAAATATTTTTTTGCCGGATGAATTTTGAATATTAGAAAGCACAGTATATGGAATTTACAATACCTTGCTGCAGATTCTGGTGATGAGGAAATGACATTGATAGCTCCAACCCTTTCAGCATAAAGACCAAGATTTTTACTGTATGACTAAGCTACAAGAACCTCCATGCCACGTGACACAAACAATCTCAGAGATGTTGCATCTTCATCGAGGCTTCCACTAGCAAACCCCTGAAATTTTTAATGAACAATTTAGTATATTGTGAAATTGATTCAAGGTTACTGTATGATATCTACCTGTTTCAAGTTGTAACCACATCATTTGTTGTAAGGTTTATTTGTCATAATTCCAATATGTTAACGGTGTTTGCACATGCAATCCAGAAATTTACTAAAATGATAGCTAGTTTGCGCAAAGATTGTGTACCTGGTAAGCAACATCAAAAAATGGAATGTGGTTCTTTTGTTGAACTTCATCAGCTATTTTCTCCCACTGTTCTGGTGTTGGATCAATACCAGTAGTGTTATGAGCACATCCATGAAGTAGCACAAAAGTTCCTTCAGGAGCTGACTATAAAAAATGTAAATACGTACAATTAAATTAGAGTTTGATTTTATTTAGAACCGAATGAACATCCTAATTGAATGAGAATTCATGTTATGTTTGCCTTCACTACAAGACACCCAAGTTACAAGTACTAAATCAAGGTTGCATTAAACATCACTACACTGCAATGGCATATTTACAGGTGTTTCTTTAAAACAGTAAATGAACAGTATTACTGAAAACATAAATTTTCAGAAAAGATGACACACATCAAGACCTAAGATGAAAGACCAAGAGGGGGAAAAGAAGAACTAGAACATTCTTGTAAATTGGTATCTACTCTCTAATATAAAATCAGAAAACAGTAAGATTAATGTCGAATCTCTGACTAGAACATCATTTCCTAAACATACACAACAACAAATCGGAAATTCAAAACCCTAAGCGAAGTTAAAATCAGCTTCAACTCAAATCTCTGACTCTAAAACACAAAATCAAGTGAACCAGAAAATCGAATTGAAATGTACCAAGATTAATGTCGGAAGCTAACGAGAAAGTAGCATTAGTGATAGAATCAAATACCTCAATAAATTGAAACTGAAATCGGCTTGAAAAGCTGAGAAAGATTTGACGAATGAGAAGCGCAAATCAACGTAAATGAGAAGCGCAAGCGTGAAGAATCTGTGGGAGAGAAAATGAAAATATGATAAGCAAATCCACAATTTTGAAGAATAACATAAAATCCCTAATTTTGAACATATGAAAAACCCTAGCAATGATTTCAGAACACAAATATATTACTAATAGTCTCAATCGAATAATGAATCAACCAAATTACTAAACCCTAAACAATGTAACTTTGCGATACCATACCTGGTTGAGTTGATGACTGTTTACTGTAGTTGAAGGCCGAACAAGGAGGTATTGGTGGCTCGGTTCGCGCCTTCGTGGACGGAGGAAGGCGGTGGAGGCCTTGGTGGTCGCTATTTGCGACGAAATGAGGAAGAGAAAGGAATCCGCGCGCTGAGGGAGAAAGAAGAAGAGAGGTCTCGGTGGCGAGATGGCGCTTGGGAGGCTGCCGCCGAGCAGTGACGACTGATGACAAGACAAATTGAGATTTTGAGTTTAGGGTTTATTAAGGTACCGTTGATTTGCGAATAGATTTGAGTTTACCAGCCCTCTTTTACTAACATTATATTACACTCTCAACGTGTTAAGTATAGGTTTCTATTAATGAATATTTATAGAACGTTAATGCTGAATTATCATTTTAATCATTGCGATAATCATTTTCGTCAATATTAATCTATGTAAATTGTATTTTTAGTTTTAAGGACTAAAATGATAACTAACTATACTTAGATGTTAAACTGAATTTTATTATAAAAAAAATGTTTGCATTGAAACAAATAAACAATTCATGGCTAATTCAATTTGTATCTTGATTTTTTGATATACCTAACTAGACTATAAATTAGTACAATAAACTAGTTACCTTTCACTGAGTCATACACATAGTGTCTTTTTGCTAATCCTTTTTCCACCCGATTAGAATATGATATATGACATCATTGGAGAAGGAGTATAATAACTAGATGTAGTGTCAACCATTTTTACACAAAAATTTAATACTTATAGCCAATTATAATATCAAGTAGTTAGGTCTAATAGTTAATAATTTTCATCTGAAGTGGGTTTGTTTGAGTAATGCTCAAAATTAATCTTGAAATTAAACAATCTATAATTCAACTTTAGTATCTATGAATAAACTCTAAATTAATCGGTGTACATTTTTTTTCTTGAGAAATTACGGCGTTAATACACAAAAATAACATATAACAAATAATTCACGTATACAGGTGTCTTCAAACTCATATATTTCTATATAAAAGTAAAAGTGTTTGATCATTGAAGTTTAATAACATTTAGGAAAAAAAATAAAAAACTACTTTACTGGAACAAAAATATCCTAAGATACAATTGCAACATTTGCGTGAAAGTTTCTGCGGAAATTCACCGCAGATAAATCCTAAGGAAAAATGTGAGATTTGCTACGGAATTATAATCACATGTAAGTTCTCAGCAAAATAAAAATTCACCTGCCGTTTTACCTGCGGGACCTGACACCGCATAAATATTCCTAAAATAATTTTGAGCCTCCGAAAGTCCTCACCTAATACCTGCGGGTACATTTCCGAAGGAAAATCCGAAGGTAAAATGCTAATTTCTAATACAAAACGACTTCCGAGCATATTAGGAGGATTTTTTAATTTTATTTTTCATTTACAATTTGGTTGTGTTTTATACTTGTTTATACAATTATACTTCTGATTTTCCTATGGTTTAGGAACATTATATACACTTTGTATGGAAGTATTGAAATTTTACTTTTACTATCTGTTTTAATTTCTAAATATTATAATTAAAGACTAATGTTTATCATAGGATATGAAATTTGACCTTTAACCATTGTTTTTAATTGAACTCTAATAGATTTATATCAAAATAAACAATTAAAAATGTTTTTAATTAGACCTACACATTAATTTCATGTGAACTTTTCTATGGAGTTACCAAATTTTCAATGGAGTTAATTACCTGCAGAATTACATGCGAAAATGTTTGTAGGAAATGTACCAAAATAGCTGTAGAAAAAGCTGCATGAAAATACCTTAAGTTGTTATTCATCGCTGCAGATTTATTCAATTTTCTTGTAGTATTTATGCAGGAAAATATATTTATAATATATGAAAAATAAAAATGTTATGAGTTGAATATTTAAATTAAATTTTAAAAAACAAGAATACAAACACGAATATTTTAAGCAACCATTTTAATTTTTCTTTTGATAGGCTTCAATTTCATGTGTTTTTATAATAAATCTTTTGCTAATATAATCATAAGAAAAATAAATTTCATTTTATATAATTTTTTTAAGAATTAGTTATTCTTTAAATTATTTAAATTTACAAATATTTAGTACAATGATTAATTAAACTTCCAAAACACCATACATCCCTCTTTTAAATATGAAGATATATGATCCACAACCAGAAATCAGCATCTTACCTGCGGTTTTTCCTACGGAAAAATTTCCGCAGTAGTACGTTAGGATTCAATTAGGTAAAACGGTGGGGAAAGTTTTTGTTTGCTTGAGATTTACTTACGACTATATTTTCCATAGCAAAGTTCATCATTTTCCTTAGGATTTATCTGCGGCAAAAGTCTGCAGGAAACTGCCGTAGCAAATTCCGCAGCAAAGTTTATGAGTGTTGTTTTCATAGAAAATTCCGCAGGTAAATTTTTATGCCAATTTTTGTGTTTTAATATAGTAGTTTTTATTTTCATATAAATAAAGTAGAATTTTTTTTAAACAAATTAAAAAAGTAAGAAATATAATTCGCATCCGCGATACCTATCCGAACCTGTCTTAATTTGGAAGAAAAATTTACTTTGATTGGGTTCAGTGAGGGTATGGATTTTTCCGGAAATTAAAATTTGGAACAGAAACGGGTTTTCGTTGATATCCACTTTAGACCCGAACTCGCCCCGTAAGAAATTTCTATGTTTTTATTTTTATATAAACAAAGTAAATTTTATGTTTCTATTTTTATATAAATAAAGGACAATTATTTTTTAAACAAAATAGAAAAATAAGACAAATTCTACATTACAATCATTAATGCAACATGATTGCAATGTGCATTTTGTGATTTTTTATTGACATTAAATTAGATGCTCTGGTTTTTACTTTATTTTAAAAAAAAATTCAAAAGTTAATAATCTTATTCAATTATTATTGATTTAATTTGACAATAACAAAATATATTAATATTTAAATGTATGAATTCTAAAAAAAAAAAGAATTATTATGTTTTGTTGTAAAAAATAATGTAAAGTTAATTTGATTTTATTAGAGACATTAAAATTGTTTGCAGGTTAAAACAGAAAAAATGTAAAAAAAATGCTAATCATAGACGTTTAAGCTAATCACATAACCAAGTCATAGCAACCAAACCTAACTTTATTTTCTCAACCTCGCCGCCACCAAACCACAACCTTGCCGCCATTGCATCTCAACCGCCAGTCACACCTCTAGCCGCCATTGCCACCACCGTCACACCTCGCTGCCATCACCGTCACGAGTTTTGACATATCAATTCTGTTTTCAATTTCAGCATTTCCAAGTTATGCAACCATTCATCTTAGTTCTAAGGTACACTATTTCCTACTTTGGTGCAGCATAAACTCCTACTTAGGTGCAGCAGAAAGTGTATCACTAATTTGTTATCCTTCAAGTGACTTTCTTTGTTAAAATCAAAATAGGCCTATCAAGTCTTCCAGCACCATCTGAAGGAATGTTATGCATAATTTTGGTAACACTGCCATGTCAATATCCATATTCAAAGGCATTATTAGGACTATCCTACACATTGTTGGTATCATTGCTTCCCCTGATTCAACACAAAGGTTATTAAAAACGATTGCAGACTTCTAATGAAGCCAATGCCTGGAATGGTTGGTTTAATTTCATCCAGTTCAAAAGTTACTTATTTTGCATTAATGTTATGATCCGTTGTACATGTAAACGTGCTTCAAATTGAATATGTTACTTTTGCTTATATAAAGTACCTGGCAGTGTGACAGTTACATTATTGTTAGAATGTTGAACTTCATATTATGACTCTAAAACACTATGATATAGTTTTACATTATTGTTAGAATGTTGAACTTCATATTATGACTCTAAAACACTAAGACATAGTAGCCACTCATAGGCGTAAACATGAAGGGATATGCTTTTTCATTTTGTTTTTCAATCTTTGCCTACCATATTTCTAAAGCACAATGTTTGAATTAGTCTCAATTTATCACAATTTTTAATTCAAATAAATTTCTAGTTGCAGATTAGTATTTTTCTGAGGTTGAAGTCTATTGTCAAGTTGAAGGAGCCAAAGAGTTTTGACATTGCTACCTGCATAGAGGTATTGTCAATTAAGCTTATGTCTAATATGTTTTGTATTTTTGTAAGATTGATTTTTTATCATACTGAAACTCTGTTTCATTAATGGAAGATGAATGCAATGTGCATTTTGTGATTTTTCAAATACTTGTTACAATGAGTGATCTGATGTTTACATGCATCAGTAACAAAAAACAATGTGAGGAGAGTTAGGTAGTTATAAGCTTAACTAACTCTCCATAACTAACTCCTATCTAATAGTGAATTACATGTGATATAACTATATGCTAATACAGAGGATGTAGTAAAAAAATAAAGATATAGAGGATTTGTGCATGCCTCAAGACTTCTCTAACTTGTGCAGATTAAAGAAGGCTAAAAAATTAGAAATTATAGACATGCTCAAAAATACCATGCACAGTTGCTGAGAAGTGATTTGCAGCATTAATTATAGACATCATTGAGTTTGTTGTTATTTAGGAGCATCTCAGTTGTCAAGTAACTTAATAAATAGTTGGATTTTCTCACGTTTTGATTTTTTTTCTTTCGATTTTTAGTAGTTTGCTTCAATGATCAAGTTCCGGTTGCCCCAGATCTATCGAGTAGTACATTGGTTTTTCATTTGTGCATCTGGTTGTTGTCTTTTAATGATTAACAATAAATTGCCTTATCTAGACTCGACAGATGATTTAACAAATTAAACAATATTTTACTATAAAGCTAGTAATTTAGAATAGCTATCAATTGATAGAGAAAACTAATGATGCAAATAAATCCTCTTCTGTATGCAGAAAATGGACTAGTTACCAGCAACACTGAAAAATCAAGAGTTATAGCACTTCAGTTACAAAGTTCTGGATTAAATGGTCAAATCCCACACAACACTCTTAGTAAACTCACTGCACTTCAGAATTTGAGTGCTGAATGAATCGTTGCAAAGACCGGAGCAAGAAAAGTTGTTGATGAAGCAACAATTGCAACGACAAGAAAAGGAGATGGTCGAGACCCACAATATTGAGTAGTATTTGTTTTTATTTTGTTAATTTGGTTGTATCATGTATTTGATTATACTTAGTTTTTTTGGATCATGCTTTAATAAATACTTAGTTATGATTTGCGAACATGATATAAATCTTGTTTAGAAGTATCGCAATAGTTAGATAATGCTTTAATTAATATTTAGTTTTGATTTGTGAACATCATATAAATTTTGTTTCGGAGTATTACAATAGTATTTCAACTAAAAACTAATATTAAATATTTAAAAAATGTGCTTATAATGTTTTCATATATTTTTAAAAATAACGGAGAATACAACAACGCTTTTTTGACGAGCGCTGTTGTAGAGTCATAAAGGGTCACATAGCGCTTGTACATAATGTTTACAACGCTTTTGATAAAAGCGCTGTAAATTGAAGCGTTCTCACATAATGTTTACAGCGCTTTTGGAGCGATTTAAACACAAGCGCTATAAAATATAGCGCTCCCACCATATGTTACATAGCTTTTAAAGCGCTTTTTGTAAAAGCGCTGTAAATTACATGAACTTTCACATAATTAAATGACCTATTAGAGCGTTTTTTATACAAGCGCTGTAAAAGACTTGCGCTTTCACATAATTAAAGGACCTATTGGAGCGCTTTTTATACAAGCGCTGTAAAATCATTCACTTTAAATAAATAAAAACAAATTTAATACGTTGTCATAACCCTACGAACCCTCATCTCCTCTACTCTGCGAACCCTCCTCTCCTCTATTGTGCGCCCATGTACTGCTCCTCCTTTAAAACAAATTGGATACGTTGTCTCAGGTACTGTATTTATTAATATTAGATAGAGGACCTTGGTTTATTAAAACAACTTGGACCTTGGTTTCTATTTTCCAATATTAGATATGTGTACTATAGATTGGTATAATGTTATCAGTAGCTTATTATTTGTGTAACTGCATTTATATAGGTCATATAAAATGGACCGGAAATGGATGTCTGTCAATCGATTGTCAAAAGAGTATGAAAATGTAGTGAAGGAGTTTGTTGAGTTTGCAGTGAAGAATGCAAAAGATCCAAATAAAGTCGTTTGTCCTTGTTTAAAATGTTGTTTTGGAAAAAAACGTTAGAGCAGATGAATTGGAAGGACATTTAGTATGACATGGAATTGATCAAAGCTATACATGTTGGATAAGACATGGTGAGAAAAAAAAGGAAACATTAATTTTGAGAATGGTTCGACATATGCTTCAACTGATTTCGACACAGATACATATGAGCCGGACCGAGTTGAGGAGATTGCAAAAGCAGTTGAAGAAGATCTTCTGGATTGTCCTAAAATGTTTGAGAGTTTGTTGAGTGATGCAGAGAAACCATTATATAATGTTTGTACTAAATTCACAAGACTGTTGGCGATATTAAAGTTGTACAACTTAAAAACGAGTAATGGATGATCTGATAAAAGTTTCACAAAATTATTATCACTCTTAAAAGATATGTTGCATTTTATTTCAAAAAAATATGAATTACTAAAGGCGTGTCCGAAATGCAATGTCTCTCGATATAAGAAGAAAGAATCTACTCCAACAAAAGTCGTGTGGTATTTTCCTATAATACCAAGATTTAGGCATGTAGCGCAATGAAGAAGATTCAAAACACTTGACACGGCATGCAGATGAAAGAATTAGAGATGGAAAGTTTCGACACCCTGCAGATTCTCCACAATGGGCAAAAATTGATCACGAGTATCCTGAATTTGGGAGAGAGTCAAGAAATCTATGACTTGCACTTTCTACTGATGGAATGAATCCACATGTTCAAAGCATCTCACACAACACGTGGCCTGTGATTTTGTTGATTTATAACCTACTTCCATGGTTATGTATGAAGTGTAAGTTTATGATATTGTCTCTGTTAATTTCTGGACCCAAACAACCAGGGAATGATATTGACGTATACTTGACTCCTTTAATTGAAGATTTAAAAATTATGTGGGAGACAGGTCTGGAAGTTTATGATGGGTATAAGAAAGAATGTTTCAATTTGAGGGCTATGTTGTTCGGCACAATCAATGATTTTCCACCATATGGTAATTTATCAGGATATAACATTAAAGGTCAGTGTGCATGTCTTATATGTGAAGAGAATACAAATTGGATGCGGTTGAAACATTGTAAGAAGAATGTATTTCTTGGACATCGTAGATTTTTACCTTATACTCATTAATATCGTGGGTGGACAAATGCATTCAATGGAAAATCAGAGGAAGATAAAGCTCCTTTAGCACCGACTGGATATCAAATACTTGAAAAAGTACAAGGTAAATAAAGGACCAAGTCGCAAATAAAAAAGATAAATGATTGAAGTGTTACCTGAAATTAAGTTAAAGGACTGTGATGACTCTTCATCATATGCATGTTTTTCATTGTTTTTAGTCTTATCTATCGTTCATCATTAGTTAATTTAAGAAGTTATTTTATATATTTTGTTGATTTTAGTTCTTTGATTTAATGAAATGTTTATGTTCTTATTTCCTTGATTAAGTAGATATTTTTCGTAGTTTTGCGTTGTTTCTTTGTTTTAGTGAAGTGCTGAATTTTGGTGAGAAATCAACATGACCTATGTGGAGTATTTCATCCATATTTGGAGTTGTAGATGTCCAATTGGAGTCAAAACAAGTGCAAATGAAAGATAAGATCCATAGCTACAACTTTCATGAAGACACCGGAACCAAATTCAGAATCAACATATGAGAAAAATGCATTATAAGTCTGACAACAGATGTTGTGCGCCCGAAGCGCAAAAACCTGCGTCTGGGGCGCATTTCGGCCTTCCTGGCTCTGTCCACTTGCGCCTGAAGCGCAAATTCCGTGCCTGGGGCGTCTGGCACCCGGCTAAATGAATAAAAACGCATTTTTTTCACTTTCTAGGGATCTTTTTGACTATTGGGAAATGGGGAGACTTGTGCCATAGAAGAGAAACTCAAAGACAACCGTTGTTAACACAATTAGAGCAGTTTTATCAAGAATCATTCATGAATATTTCTTGTAATTCTTCTCTAATCTCTATTTTTTCTATCTCTGTCATGAGTAACTAAACCCTATTTGTTAGAGATGAGTGTAACATGATGAAACCCTTATTTTTATGATTTGATTTCTAGTTATATGAATGAGTTTATTAAATTATTTTTCTCATCTCTGTGCTTAATGCTTTGTATTACTTGATCAACATTAAAATGTTCTAGGATTCGTATTTTGAAACGGAAGTGGACTTTACGAATGCTTGAGATGAGAAATTCATGAATTTGTAGTCTAGGGATAGATGCAGGTCATGAAACCAATTAAATTATATGCAAAGGCAGGAGTTTAACGATAGAATTCATGTACGATAAGGTTTAATTATAATCTTAAATCCACTAAGGAATTCGGGGTTACTTTGGAATTAAAGGTTTTGTCACTAAGACATTAGGGCAAGAATAATAACGAGACTTCGGTAATAATTCAATAAAGGAATTCAGTAACTATGATCAAATTAGACACCAAAGTTAGATTCGAAGTGAAACTCATCCCTGACATTTTTCTTATTATAAAGGATCAATTTTATTACTGTTGTTAATTTTAAATATTACTTCAATCTATTCGGAAACTTTTTGTTCAATTTTGTAATTAAATACAATTCAGTAGTAAAATGCAATCCTTGAGTTCGACACTCGGTACTACCATTTTATTATTACTTGCAACGATTCAGTACACTTGCTGAAACGCTATCAAGTTTTTGGCGCCGTTGCCGGGGATAGTCATATCACAATTGAATTTAATTAATATACTTAATCGAACTTTTTTGCTCTGCAATAAATTTTTTGCTTTTATTTTATTTTTAATTTTGAAAAAAAAAACTATTTTTGTTTTATTTTCAATTTTTATTTTGTTGAGCTTGCTAATGTCATGTGCTAGTGGTATGTCTCTTCTTTGTTTGAGATAACTATTCACTGTAGAACATGGAAGATTATAATGTTTATATTCTACTACAATTATATGAAGAGTGTGATACTTGTCTTATATCTGGTATATGTCGTATGATTGAGGGACAAATCTTGAGAGATACATTTTTAAAACATCACCCCCAGATCCCTCAGAAGCGGCCTCTTAGGTGTGACTTCTGCGGAGAAGGACATAGGAATGGAACTTGTTTTGATGACTTGGCCGAACTAATAGAATATGAAGATTTTTTGGTCAAAGACGCAAAAAACGACGAGTGTTATATTAAAAAGATCAATTGGGAACAAGTTCTACCTCCTAAAATTCTACCCAAAGAATCAGATGACAAAGACTTTCACATTTTGGACGTTTTGGTTGAATTCATGAAGAATAACATGGTTTCAATTGAAAGATTTGAAAGTCAATGTGAGAGGTTATTTGAGCAAGTGGTTAAGTTTGAGAAGATGAAGGAGAAGTTGAAGATTGAAGATGATTTCATTGTTGTGGTAGGAAGATAAGCAAGAGGAAAAGATGAACAAGTAAAAGAAAAAAGAGGAGATTGATGAAGTTCGAGATTCAATTTATGCCTTGTTCATAAATGTCCAATTGAAAAGGACATGGAAGCAACATCATTTATTTCTCAAGTTCATGGAATTTTTACAAATAAAAAGAAGAAGAAGAAGGATGATGTGTTCTTCCTGTCATATAATACACCTTGACAATGTTTGAGGCGTCAAGCTAATGACCATAAAGAAGCGCTTCGTGGGAGGCAACCCATAGGTAGAGGTAACTTTTATTTTTGCAATCATATTTTCGTTATTTGAATTTGTTTCTTTTTGATTGTGTTAATGTGCACTATGATGAAGAATTTTTAACAACTTGAAGTGGATCTTAAGCTTTTGTTTGGGATTTTGAAAATTAAATTCTATTTCTTGGCTCATGTCATTGCTCAATTCGACGAGTTTCACTAATGCATACATTGTTGATTACTTTGTGGTTGTAGAAGTCTAACTTGCCATCCATTTTTCAAAAAAAAAAAAATTTAATTTTTCAGTGACATGTTTGGCATTATTTTGACAGCTCATACTCTCTCTTATTATCCTAGTTGTGAGCTTTTGGGCCTAAACACTTTAATTCTTTGTTGTGTGATTATCCAAACATGTTTTATCCCTTCAGAACTTGCACTAATTCTGACTTGCATCACTTGTAATTTATGCATACACTGAGGCTATTTTGTTTGGTCGTTTGAGCCTTTCTAACTACCCTATGAAAATTTTATCCTTTGCTAGTCCCATTGAGCCTTGCCCTTTTATTTCGGTTACTAGCTACATTACAAGTCAAAGACCTGACTTTAATTAAATAACCTTACTTGGAGTTAGGTAGAAAAACAAATTATCGTCTTGATAAAGTTCTAAGTTTGGGGTTGCTCATGGGATAGCAACCTTTTAAGTTTGGGGTGGTGATTCTCACAAAAAGAAAAAAAAATTAAAAAAAAAAAGAAGAAGAAGAAGAAAAAAAAGAAGAAGAAGAAGAAGAAGAAGAAAAAAAAAAGTGGTAGAATAATTTGAAAATGTGTACCTAACTCCAAGTAGTAAAGTCTACTATCCCAAAATGTCCTACCGTTACCTAAGCCCCATTACAACCCGAAAGTCCTCCAAAAGTGTATGTGTTTGTTGCATTGTGATTGCTAACTAGAATTTTTTCAAGCCTATGGTAGCGTGATGCATGTTCTAGGATTTGAGTGATAAATTCATAACCCTTGCTAAACATTTGAGAGAAATTTTGGTGAGATTATGTGAAGAGAGAGTTGAACTTGATGAATGAATGCTACACTGTACAAATTGTGTTTTTTTTTTTTGTAAGCAACTATGGAGCATGATAAATGTTTTGTAGTAGCTAAGACTTTGAGAAGCGAGTTTGATTTTATTTGAGAAATTGAGTTTAAGTTTGATTTTAACTATACCAAATCTGAAATTAATTGTTGCTTGGGGACAAGCAATAGATTAAGTTTGGGGTTGTGATGACTCTTCATCATATGCATATTTTTCATTGTTTTTAGTCTTATCAATCGTTAATCATTAGTTAATTTAAGAAGTTATTTGATATATTTTGTTGATTTTAGTTCTTTGATTTAATGAAATGTTTATGTTTTTATTTCTTTGATTAAGTAGAGATTTTTCGTAGTTTTGCGTTGTTTCTTTTTTTTAGTGCAGTGCTGAATTTTTGTGAGAAATCAACATTACCTATGTGGAGTATTTCAGCCATATTTGGAGTTGTAGATGTCCAATTGGAGTCAAACCAAGTGAAAATGAAAGCTAAGATCCATAGCTACAACTTTCATGAAGACACTGAAATCAAATTCAGACTCGAAAGATGAGAAACATGCAATATAAGTCAAACATCAAATGTTGTGCGCCCGAAGCGCAAAAACCTGCACCTGGGGCGCATTTCGGCCTTCCTGGCTCTGTCAATTCTAATCTTAAATCCAATAAGGAATTAGGGGTTACTTTGGAATTAAAGGTTCTGTCACTAAGACATTAGGGCAAGAATAATAATGAGAATTCGGTAATAATTCAATTAAGGAATTCAGTAACTAAGATCAAATTAGACACCAAGGTTGGATTCGAAGTGAAACTCATCCCTGACATTTTTCTCATTATAAATGATCAATTTGATTATTGTTGTTAATTTTAAGTATTACTTCAATCTATTCAGAAATTTTTTGTTCAATTTCGTAATTAAATACAATTCAATTGTAAAACGCAATCCTTGAGTTCGACACTCGGTACTACCGTTTTATTGCTACTTGCAACGATTCAGTACACTTGCTAAAACCCTATCAGACCGCATGACAATTGTGCCAAAAAAATATAAGGAAGGATGGTGGAGGAGTAGTCGGAGCTGCTTAAGAAAGAGGAAACATAAATTAGGACTATCATTTTGCACTGATGATAACTGTTCTAGAATTTTTTTTTCGTTTTCGTCCAAATTTAATAATGTTGTTTTACTCATTTAGCTAGTCAATTAAACACACTTTTGCAGAATTTAAATCATTCCAATTTCCCCCTAAAATACCCGACTTATCCGTTTATGAAATTCCTTATTTTGCACTGTTCTTCTTAATCGTAAGTCTGATTTGAGTGAAACAAACGGCAAAACGACCGGGTAAACAGTGGCTATATTATCCATTGATTTTTTTTCCGATTAGGGGTAAGTTTATTTGACTCAATTTCGAAATTGATCCTTTTAGAGTGTGTTATCATAATTTATTTTTGATGTTTACCATAAACTGTCGAGTTAGATCGATTGAAGGACAAAGATTCAAAGAACAAAGGTTTTTGTTTGTTGATTTGTATTCGCCTATGAAAGCGTCTAATAAGGTAAAGGGTAAGAGAGTGTTTGAATTCATGAGAATGGTAGTGGGACTGTGTGGAGGCGGTACTTATGCCTCAGGTACCACGCTCGAATCCCAAGGAAGGCAAAAACTCGTTATTTCCACAAGGTGGATAGGGGGGACGAGAAGGTCGACTCAATTGGTAGTCGGACTGTGTGGAGGCTGTACTTATCCCCTAGGTACCGGGCTCGAATCCCACGGAAGGCAAAAACTCGTTATTTTCACTAGGTGGATATGGGGATGAGAAGGTCGTGAGGTAGCACGGCCACCACTAGGTGGATAGGGGGACAAGAAGGTCATGAGGTAGCACTGCCTCCACTAGGTGGATAGGGGGGACGAGAAGGTCGTGAGATAGCACTGCAGATAACGGTAATGGCTGGGGTGTTACATTGACGGTCTTAATGGAGTATCATAGGCCAACGAGGGGAGAAAATAGATATTGGGAATATTTGAAGTGGAAATTATTTTGTCATCATATAGGTAGGGCTTCACAAATCTAGTGATTTCGAGAAAGTACAACTGAATGAGTCTGATTGTAGCAGTCTACTGTTGAGCCTTAAGGCAAGATTGGTAGAGCTTAAAGGTATTGAGGGGGAATTTCTAGGTGATTTAGAGGTAACATTTCAAATGTTGGGAGCTACCATGCAATACACAATTGTCGCGTATATGTGTCTCGGGTTGAATTGAGAGTATCTATGAGGACAGAGCCAATTTAAATTGTTTGTCCACCTGGGTGGTGGAATAGTATCAAGCCTCCTAACCAAGTACTTCAAAGTTAGAATAATACTACATTGTGAAGTAGAGTCTAAGCTCATGTATAGCATTGCATTTTCTTGTAATTGTTTTGTTGTGATTAGTGTGTATCATATGCAATAATAATTTCTTTTAGATGATTTGATGTTATAGTGAAATGTATTGATTTTCTTTGAGTGATTTTGACTTAATAATGTGATATTTTTCTTGCAGAATGTTTGTGTGCTAATACGGTTTTATTATGATTACTTGCGTGTTCTTCTTACTTATATTATACTATTAGCATGATTTCAAAATTCACCGCATTCGTTGTTTGTTTTTGATTGGTTTAGCACTGCGTTTGCGAAATCGCAGTTATAACAGGTTAATGAGTGTTGATGTTCAAGTTTGAGAGAAACTATGCTCTGATAAGTGATACCAGGAATAAGAGTTGTAAATTGTATTTTACTTTTACTTATTTAATCAGAAACGACATTTTGTATCAAAACCTTATAAGTAATAGTAAGTTTTTTGAATTAAATTAAGAAATTCTAGTTAAATGAAGTTTATGGAGATGGCCTGTTTTATAGAAGGAAAAAATTTTAAAGTGTTGCATTTGATTTTTGAGAAACGTGATATCCTAAATTAATTATAAAAGTTTTTATTTTCTTGAAAACATATTTCTTTTATCCGCTGCAAATTTTGTTCAAAAAATCTAGTATAAATTATTATTATATATGTTATTTTGGGTTTAGAACGCCACATCCTTCAACATGATTCATCTTAGGCCCAATAACTATCTTGTCATTCTATTACAGAAGATGTTCCCTAGCATTAAAGCCTACACCTCCTACATGCATGTAAGAATTATAGTGACTTCAAGCAAAAGGTCTACTCACTATGGTCACAAGAAGAATCAATTATGACACTTAGATAACTATTATGCAATATTCTCATAATAGATCAATTTGGTATGCATGTTACTTGTAACCTTTATACCTGTGTATATATTTTACGATCAAGTCATACTTGATGTTCTATTGAACAAACAATATATTTAAAAGACTTTATTATATTATATAACAAATACAATGCCTTAAGTCGCTGCAATAAAATTTATTTTCTGTCATCAATAGCATTATTTATGGAAAAAGTGAGGTATACAACAACAATTATTGCCCTTAAATACAATACTAGTTTTATACAACAATATAATGTATTGTTGGTACAGGGCCGACCCAATAAGTTATGAAGCCTAAAGCAAAACTATTAGATGGAACTTTTCACACATTAATAAATAAATTATTAATATTTTATTTAATAAGTATAGAAAATAATTATTAATATTGTACTACAATATTTTGGCAACCACATAACATATTGATGGAAAAAATACAATGTTTTGGCAGCAACATAATTTTTTATTAGGAAAAATACAATATGTTTTGCAATATCGTAATATTTTGCTGCGAATAATACCTGATTTCAACCGCAACATATATTGTTTGAAAAAAATTAATTTTTCATTTGGCTTTAATCCTAAATGATTTTTAGGAAGATATCTAAAAACGAATTCTATCGAAAAAAGAAATAAATCAAAGTAGATGCTTCAAAGATTTGTTTTGGTGTTGTTATATTTAATTAATTCAAATAAAATTGATATAAAAAAAAACTATTTCCATAGAAAAATAATATTTCTCAACACAGAGATCTTAAATAAACATACTCTAAACAAGACTTCATGATCCTTAAGTTTGATTTAATTTTTTTATGAAAGTTAATATTAGTAATTAATATTATTAGTATTTTATAAAAAGAGATTTAACTCCTCCACCCTAGTCACAACCAATATTAATTAATTGTATTTGTGAGGTGCAATTCCATCTACCGGCAACTTCCAGAATCCGTATGAATCAATTCTATGAAGCGTCATATTTAGTTTCCAATGTTTTATGAAAAAAAAAAATTAATTCCCAAAGCTGCTCAATATTTCTTTTTTTGATTAAAATTGTGTTTTTCTCTCAACTTTTTAAATATGACGATTTTGATCTCCATATTTTTAAAATATCACTTAAATTTTTTATAAATTGATAGACTCCGTAAATTTGATCAAATTAAAGTTGTCATGAACCAATATTTTAATTATTCAACACTATGTAGGATATTACTTAGTTTTAAATTATTTATTTGTAACAATTATAATTTTGGATAAAAAAATTGATTTTTTTATAAAACGGAGGACACATTCATATATATATATATATATATATATATATATATATATATATATATATATATATATATATATATTTCCACTTACTAAAGTGTTGTTAGCATCTTTATTGTTTGATGGAAGAAGGTCAGCAATGTCACCTGAAGAGATAGGAGCTCTTAGTTTAGGTGAACATCTTTTGTTTGGTTTGCTAACATATAATTTGTACTAGTGTTTTCAACACTTTAGTAGAAATTGTCTTAGCTACCAACCATGATGTTTTGGTTATGAGTCTTACTACAGTACTAACAGACAAGCGAAATAAGTTAAAAAGAAAATATATGACAACTTTGGATGTTTTTGCGAATAGAACTTTCTCATTCTTAGTGATGCTTCTTCCCTCTACCTTTTTTTTTTCTTTTCATTTTTTATTCAAAATCAAAACTGTAATAAAGAAATAATAATCTAAAATTAAAGTGATATTTTATATGCTATTGGGTAGTAAAAAATATTGGTCTATGTTAGCTTTGATTTGGTCAAAATCAAGGGGTCCACCAATTTTAAAAAGAGGTAAAATTAGGAGGTCAAAAGTGTTATTTTGAATACAAAAAGAAAAATTGTTAGATTTAAAAAAAAAAAGTTCGCTTTGGAGAGGTGGAACTAAAAATATAATATATTGATTTGATTCGTTTTTAAAGAGGAAAAATTTGAACACCAAAGTAATGAACAGTTGACAGGTTGAGTCGATACCGTAACCATAAAAATTGTACAAGATACCCATAAAGTCTACCATAACCGGTAGATAATGACAAACTTCCAAAATATCATTTTTTTTTCTTCCCAATATTAAATATATAAGATCTAGTATGATGTAAATATATAAGCTTAATTAGTTGGAATCATATTAAAACTATTATTACCCATCAAGTGTAATCAAATGATCATTCCAACGTAGAAGTATTTTAATAGATATTTTAGAAGTCAACAAATTTTAAGATAAACATATTTTTGTGCGATAATATTTATTTTTAAATAGCCAAACCATACACAAAATAGTCAAATAAAAGATAGAAAATAAAAGAGAATAATACAATATAATTTATTTACCAATCTTATTAATTATTTAAAATGAGAGATTGATTTTTCTCAAGTACATAATGATTGGTATAGCATTTATCAAATGTGCTACAAATATTTAGGGCTTCTCATCAATTTCTAGGTGGTGGGTTGCAACATGGAAGTCTAGGACAGACGGGTGGGTCACATGGGTACATAGGCTTACAACAATCTTTATAACTACCACTGCCACATTGTACATTGCCAACAAAAATACATGCAATAGCAACAAGTAATACCAAAAACTTGAAGATCAGCCTCAACACAGTTTCCATTTTAACCAAACTTGATTTACAAAGAAAGACAAAATGAATATGTTATAATGAATGATATGTTAAAACAATGTACACTTATTTATAGGCAAAGTTAGAATTTTTGAAATATTTTTTCAATATCTAGACATTAATATTGTTCAAACTTTAAATTATCATATTAAGTTCTTTTTTTTATATGTTGACCGACTTCTAATATTTTATTATTTTATTAAAATCTAATTTCTAATGATGTTTATTATGAATAATTTATGCATTCTTCATTAATTTTATGCATTTTATATTTATCTATGATATAAATAAAGTATTATAAGTAATTCATTTACAATTATAAAAGATAATATTTTAACTATTTTTTACAAGATATTAAGCCTTAAAAAATATATTTACTACACTAACTTCAGTGTTTTGTTTCCAATATGTATAAAATATAAACTTAAAAGAACAGATAAGAAAATAAAATTTAATTGTAAAAACAATATATATATATATATA
>JBBPBP010009778.1:39911836-39967660 GCA_037974735.1 Cicer chorassanicum | reverse complement strand
TATATAATTATAAAGAAACAACTACAGTATATCTAATTTTATTAAACAAAAAAAAAAAGAGAAAGAGAAGAATAATAGAATTAAGGGAAATAGACCGAACCTATATTGGGAATCAAAGAAAGCGAATTTAAGAAAGTAAACTTTATTACGGTTAAAGTTTTCCCTAATGAGAGTACAGAGGGAATCCCACTAATTAAGTGACCAAAACAATTGTAGTACCATGACATGTTAGAAACATATAAGTATGTTACAAATGAAATTAAAGAGGGAGTCCCACCAAATAACCAAACAATTGCAATATTATGACTTTTTTTTTAATTAATTAAATTGACACAGATAACTATTTTAAGAAGATTTAAACTCACTACTTTGAGGCTATAAGGGTATGCACTTAACTGAGCTAACACCTCAAGTTTATTCCATAACATATTTGAAACATATAGGTATGTTAAGGATTTGCTTGAAGATTGAATTTGAACATTTATCTTCAAGATGAAAATAACAACTCCAATCTTACAAGATAGAAACCTCTAGAGTAAATCCCACTCTAAAACCTAAAAAGACATTTCTAATTTTTAGACTTTCAATATACAATCGATCAATATATTCTTAATCGCTCGCATCTAGAGCAATCTCCCAAAAATAGATACCTTACAATTGTTGTTTCTTACTCAAAATCTCGGAAGTAAAATTAAAAATAAGCGTGGACTCTTGTTCATAATAACAAAACTCTTTGTCAGCAAAACTCCTGATCAAAGTTGCATCTTACGGATTAAAAAAATAGTTGTTGATTGGGTTCTTTGATTGAGATCAAATGTTTGTCAAAGTTTTTCAGGAACACTAGAAATTTAGTGATATAATTCTTCTTTCTTTTTAGCCTCATCGGCATTTCTAGCTCCCATAAAAAAATAATTGGTTAAACAAAATTTCTTTCTTTTTATCCTTAATTGACTTTTCAAATTGTATCCATAAAAAATTTACATCGTTAAAAAATTTAGTTGATAGATTTTGATATTTCATATTTTTTGTAGTCAACATATTTTCGACATTATTTTTAATTTACAAACTAAAAGTGTAATAGACACACATTTTAATTTGCGAGTGACTATAGACATATTAATTAGTTAGTTAGTTATACAAATTAAGTACAATAATTAGTTAGTTATACTAATTATTTGTTACTCATTAGTTATATAAGTATTATGTATGATTTGATATAGTTGAACTATTCTTCATTATTCAATATACTTTTCTTTACTTATATCCTATTTTATTATTTATTGTAATTTCATATATAAATTAACTCGTTTCTTGTATTTTATAGGAGCTAACTATATATTTAAATTTTAAATAATTAATTACTCAACTGAATTAACTGAGTGAGACATTAAGATGATTAAGTAAAAAGACTAAAACAAAAAATTTATGTTTTGTAATGATTTAAACAATACGATAGTTTTTATTTTGCGAACGTTTAAGTCAAATTTCTTTTATTTTGCATAATTAAATTTTATGTGTACTGCTTTTGATCTTTTGTTATATCGCAACCTGAGTCAAATATTCCGGTGGCTTTGAGAACATTCCACTGAACAGATGGAAGCAATATATAACGTTATCATCTAGTTCTGCCCAAAAATCGAACATGTAAAATTACCACCGATACTTATATATATAAAATTATCACAATATAATCTATTAATTTTTTTATATAAAAGATATAATCCATTATTGTTCTCAAGCACTCGTACGCATGAAATTACTGTGTAAAAGCACCCATATGTGTCCTCCTACGATACATATCAACAGCATGTGAAATTTTTGTTTATAAAAAAAATTGGCTTGGGTAGATGGGTTAAATATGGCTGGTTACTACATCTATACAATATAATAAAGCAAACATTATATTTTGGCAAGTTTGACAAATGTCATTTAACTAGAGTGTTTATGCAAATATAAAGTTTCTATTAATAGAAATAATTTATAAAGTTCATTTCAGCATAACTGTCTGATTGTGTTTAGGCAGCTCTTGGCTGATCAATTAAACTATGACAAATATGAGTTAGCTGCAATCCACATCTCATTATTGTCATCCTTAATTGCAGAACAAAGTTCTGTGTATGATCAAATTGTAACGCGCAGTTCTATTATTGTAGATTTCAAAAGCTTTAGTCTTAAGGAAGAAAAATAAAGGAACCACCACTATTGTTATCCGATTAAAGTATCTCTCTACAAGACCTTTCATTTTCTCCGGTTAGTTTCTTGTCATTCCTAAATTAATTGCGAACACCTACTACCTATGCCATTGTTATTTGGTTTTCTTTTCTGATCATATAATTTATTGCATTTTCATGGTTTAGTTGATTTTTCAGAATCATGATTAAAATTAAAATAATATTTTTTTAATACATTTTGTTTGAATATCAATTGTTTATAAGACGAAATTTTGATCATAAGAGTAATGTGTTCTGAACGAAATCTGTAAACTTTGTCTCTAAAGTAGCAGAATTGTTCCTTATGGATTTACAAGTAGCAGAATGTTACGTTATACTGAAATTAATCTGATAAATTCAATTGAATATCTAAATCTATTGATATTAATATCTTATATAATATAATTTTTTTAGGCAATTCTAAGTGTTTAAATTCTCTTTTATATAAATATTGCAAATATATTTTATATGTTATAAAAGAAAAGCATAATCGATCTGGTACATTTTTCTTATTTTAAGTTAAGATAGTATATACTATATTTATGTATATATACATACACCTACTGTTTACAATTTATAATTTAATAATAAAGAGTCTACTTTTATTGTACATCTAATAGCTTTGTTATTTGATTTTTAATACGTATGATATATTGTGCACTAATATCAAAATTATACATACACCATATCTATTTAGCAGTACATAATTCTGATTTTGTTTAGGATATTGTTTATATTGATATAACCATAAGTATATATGGTATTAAATATATATTTGGATGGTGTTTCAAATAGCAAACAATTTATTTAGCTATTGTAGCAAGTAATTAATTTGTATTTGGTTGTCGTGTTGTTTTATTTCTTTTGCGGACTATTAGAGACGACGGTTGACGAAGACACGTATATTAAATTAGATTTTTTCTTTTCGGCGAGATCTTCAATCGAGGTAAGGGGTGAGAGGAATTTCGATTTTATGAGTATAATATAACGTGTAATGAACGAGAATGTCGTAATTCCCAGAGATTCATTTGGGGCTTACTACGTACGGTCGAGCCCTATTGAGTGATAATAATTAATTAAGAACATCTGAATCGTAACCGTGAGGACTAAAATATAATTTAGAAACCTATGGAATTGCCGTGAATTGATTTATATGAATTGCCGTGAACTGCATGATATTTGATTTTATGAAATCTTATGCTAATTGTTATGAATGATATGAATGATATGTATTTGAGTGCTCTTGTTTACTTGACTAAAATTATGATTTTACTTGAGTGCAACACTTGTTTGATTTCCTATTTTATGATTAATCGAGTTAGACTGTTCATTGTGAGTGGTGTGGACCAAATGTTGGGATTTGATTGAAATTGATTGATATATATATATATATATATATATATATATATATATATATATATATATATATATATATATATATATATATATATATATATATATATATATATATATAAACTCTTATGACTATTGTGGAACGACTGATATTTACGTGGATGTAAAATTGTGATGAATAATGGGAATCCAAACTGAGAGTTGTCGAGTTGTGATCATATAATAAGTACGAGCTATATGTTAGAAACTTTTGAATGGAATTCCTAAGTGGATTAGTGGGTAATTCTCTAAGGCCGGGAGCTACCATGCAACACAAGAGTACCCTGACCGTCACGTATATGTGCCTCGGGTTGAGTTGAGGGGATCTACGAGGACTTGGCCATTCATGAATTGTCCATCCACTCTTGTAGGGGCATAGTATTAAGCCTCCAAATCAAGTACTTCAGAGTAGACTGGTACCAAATGATGAAGAAGTGTAGAGTATAGGACATGCATCACATTGTATATTTGTGACTGTTTTATTGTGATTGATTCGAATAAACTTTGATATTGTGTTATTGAAGATTTTAAATTCTATGTTATGATGTGATGTGGTATCAACTTGACCCATTGCGTATTCCTCTCACTTATCTTATACTGTTACATGATTTTGAGACTCACTCCCTTCGTTGTTTGTGTTTGATTGGTTGGACCCTATGTTTGCCAAATCGCAGTTATTACATGTTAGAAAATCTTGAAGTTCAAGTTTAAGAGAAGCTCGCTCTGATAAGTGACACCAGAAATGAGATTTATAAACTATATTTTACTCATTTAACTAGGAAACTTATTAGCAGTAATAATTTTTGCAATTAATCAATAGATTATACTTAGATCTAGTTTATTGAGATTGCACCTTTTATTTGAGAAATTGAGTTTAAAGTGATCCATATGTTCTTTGGGAAATGTGATATCCTAAATCACTTGTAAAAGTTTTTATTTTTGTGGAAAAAGATTTATTTATTCGATGTGATTCTTTTAAAAAAAAAGGTTTAGTACAAAATATTATATATACATTATTTTGGGGTTTAGGGTGTCACACAAATTATTACTTCTGTGATGACTAATTCGTGAGGGAAGACATGAATTTCAATCAATAAAACTTCAAATCAATTTTAAAATGATATCTAATTAAGTATTGAACAATAGAGAGAAATCCAAATACAACTACAACAAAAACTAACTACCAAGACTAGCAACCTTTAAGGTGGTGACTATGACCAGAAATATCAAACGTAGTATGTGAGATCAAGTTAGAAACATCGTTTCCTAAACATACACAAAAACAAACTGGACATTCAAAACCTTAAGCGAAGTTAAAATTAGCTTCAACCCAAATCTCTGACTCTAAACAAACACAAAATCAAGTGAACCAGATATCGAATTGAAATGTACCATGATTAATGTCACAAACTAACGAGAAAGTAGCATTAATGATAGAATCAAATACCTCAATAAATTGAAACTGAAATCAGCATAAAAAGCTGAGAGAGATTTGAGGAATGAGAAGCGCAAATCAACGGAAATGAGAAGCGCAAGCGTAAAGAATCTGTGGGAGAGAAAATGAAAATATGATAAGGAAATCCACAATTTTGAAGGAAAAAGGAGAAGAGTAGGTGGAGAGGAGGATTAATACGTATTTTAATGTGATTTTTCTTTCTTTGAAATCTTTCAACTGGCATAGTTTTTTTAACTATCAAAATGATTATTGGTATTATGATTACTTTAATAGAATTTCAGAACTTCAATCTCTTATAACATTATAGAGTTATTTCTAAATGTTTGATTGATAAAACTTTTCTAGTTGTAATTGTCAGTTTTAACAAACACAAGTTCATAAAGTAATTTAGAGATTTATTTAATACATAAAGTATATTATTTTTCCCTTCAAAAAAGTTTATTGTCTCAATTTATATGTGAGACAACAATATTTGGAACGATAGGTTGAAGAGATGATCAAGACCAACAAAGAAGTAATCATTTTTATACAACATTTAATATTTGTTAAATCTTCTTTTCGTTGATATTCATCACCACTAACACAAAAATAAAACCGATAAAACACAACAAAACCGATGAAAACCATTTTGATGATGACTTTGTAGCCTATTGAGTAGAATTTGTGATAATGACTTCCGAGCATATTGAGGACGATTTTTTAATTTTATTTTTTATTTGCAATTTGGTTGTGTTTTATACTTGTTTATACAATTATACTTTCGATTTTCCTATGGTGTAGGAACATAATTATATACACTTTGTATGGAAAGTATTGAAATTTTACTTTTACTATCTATTTTAATTTCTAAATATTATAATTAAAGACTAATGTTTATCATAGGATATGAAATTTGACCTTTAACCTTTGTTTTTAATTGAACTCTAATAGATTTATATCAAAATAAACAATTAAAAATGTTTTTAATTTGATCTACACATTAATTTCATGTGAACTTTTCTATTGAGTTACCAAATTTTCAATGGAGTCAATTACCTACAGAATTACCAAAATAGCTGTAGAAAAAGCTGCATGAAAATACCTTAAGTTGTTATTCATCGCTGCAGATTTATTCAATTTTCTTGTAGTATTTATGCAGGAAAATATATTTATAATATATAAAAAATAAAATTGTTATGAGTTGAATATTTAAATTAAATTTTAAAAAACAAGAATACAAACACAAATATTTTAAGCAGCCATTTTAATTTTTCTTTTGATGGACTTCAATTTCACGTGTTTTTATAATAAATCTTTTGCTAATATAGTCATAATAAGAAAAATAAATTTCACTTTATATAACTTTTTTAAGAATTAGTTGTTCTTTAAATTATTTAAATTTACAAATATTTAGTATAATGATTAATTAAACTTCCAAAACACCATACATCCCTCTTTTAAATATAAAGATATATGATCATGGGCAGATGTCAAGTTAAATGTTGAACAAACTTATTCAGCCTAATACATTTGATTATTAAAGTTTTAGGTGTTAACTTAGTTGAGATCTTTTTATTTTTATAATGATGCTTTTACGTATATATTAAGTTGAATGATCACCATCAAAAGTATTATAAGAGATACTTTAGATTTAATTTGATCCAAGTTAAATATGTTTTATGCGATTGGATTTGTTCTAAATTATATTCACTAAAAATGTTCAATAAAAACAAAATAATAAGCAAATACAAATTTTTAACCAATCTTATTAATCATATTGATGCAATTATTTAATATGAGATTTATTTTTCTCATATACAAAATGATTGGATATAAAAATATTTGAAGAGCTGCAATTTTAAGAATTCATATCACTAGATGGGGGACCACAACATGGGAGCCTATGACAGATAATTGGTTCACACATTGATCCAAATTGGCAACAAGGTGGTAATCCTTGTACATTTCCAACCAGAACACTTGCAATAGCCACAAATAACACTAATCTTCAGTAACATTTTCAAAGGAGTTTCCATTATAACCAAGTTTAGTTTAGTAAATTGTAATTGGTGCATCTTAAAGTAATATTGTGTACTTATTTATAGACAATGGAAGAATTATCTGAAATATCATAAATAGAAATATTTAAACACAGAGAATATCTAAATCTATTTTTTTAAAATATTAAATAATTCTTTTCATATTTGATGATTGACTTCTAATACCTTATTATTTTATTAGGAAATAATTTAAAATGATATTTATAAGAATAATGTTCATTCTTCAATGTCACCTACTCCATAGTCATATGAATATATATCATTATAAGTATTAAATCTATAATTATTAAATATATTATCTTAAGTCTTTTATAAAGGTGAAGGACATTGTAAATATTTCACAATTATGCAAAAGAAAACTAAAATTCATTTTTTTACTAGAAATGCCCAAAATTCTTAAAATTAATATTAATGGTTCACCGTCATCAGATCCAAGGAAATAATGAAATTTGTTGAATACATAATTATCTTTTTATTTGGACCGAACTCATTTTTATAAAATTAACAACTAATGTAAAGGATTTCTCATTTTATAAACTCATTTAAAACTTTATCATTGTTCTATGAGACTGAGATTTCCCCCCAACATATATTGACCAAATTTAGAGACAACGTTACATGTTCAAAGTGTTTCTCTATTTACCTCTGTTCAATAGTCTAAATACGAAAACACCTAAGTTATTTTTAATTTAAAAGAAAGAAAAATGACACTGAAATTTGTATAAATCTACCTTTTTTTTTGTGGTTATGTTTTTGTATTTTAATGTCATTTTTCTTTCATTGGAATCTTGTGCAGTTGACCTAGTTTATTTAACTATCAAAATGATTATTGGTATTATGATTATTGGTTATATTATAGAACATAGAGTTATTTCGAAATGTTTAATCAATAAAACCTTTCTTGTTGAAATTGTCAGTTTTAACAAACACTAAGTTCATAAAGTTTATTTAGAGATTTATTTAATACATAAAATATATTGTCTCTCCCTTCAAACAAAATTTATTGTCTCAATTTATAGAGTATGTTGCATATGAGATAACAATATTTGGAACGATAGGAGAAAAAGATGATCAAGATCATCAAAGAAGTAACCATTTTCATAAAATATTTAAGAATTTTATGAATTTTTCTTTCTTTGTCTGTGTTTATCACCATCAGTGGTGGATCTTAAACGAAAATATTGGAGTAACCGAAATTTTAAAATTTTAATATATAAATAAAAAGTATAATATTATATTGCATATAAGAATTTTAAGTTGTAAATTTACAAAAATATATTGGAGAGATGTAGTAGATCAAATTTTGGTTTATATTTTTAATAATTAAAATTTAGTAGGAATTTAGGTTTGAAAGTTTATTTTATTTTATAATTATAATAGTTGTTTTTGTAATTTTTTTATAAATTATCCCTCCATTTTTTTATAATAGACATTTGGATTATAATTTGGTCTACAAAAATTTATGTATTTGGTCAATCTTAAAGGTTTTGGAAACTCTGTTCTAATCCTAAAAACTGAGTCTAATAAAAAATATACAATTTTGATATTTAAAAAAATTGGTATAATTTTAGTTCATATACACATATCAATCTACATTATGCAATGAGAATCTACACAAATCAATCTCTACGATACAATCTACGTGATGCATGTCATTTGATTACGTTAATTCGTGTAACAATAGGTACACATGTATATAGCATGCCATCTTCACATATTAGACTCAAATATACATCTCAACAACGATAACCCAGCAACCACAATTCAACTCATAGAAATAATTCTACTAATAAAATATGTCGATTATAGATCCCAAACTTACAACAACATACACCACACTATCTATATTAATTAAAATATTTATTAACATATATCATCTCATTTATAGTCGAAATTCATCACAGATCATATATTAAACCACATTTATCTTATAGAATTATATAATTTGGTCTTTTCAACTTTGTCACAATTAATAAATTTTTTTTTTCAATTTTTTTAACAATTATTTTTTAATATAAAATTTAACTACTTTCATACATTCAATCAAATTCATCTATAAAAGTTTCCTCCAGATTATACATTTAATTTTAAGAACATCATGTTATACTTATCAAAATAAACAATTAAAAATGTTTATCTTAAAAAAAAATCTCCAGCTGCATATATAATAATTATGCACAATTTTCATGCAGATTTACCTACACATTAATTGCATGTGGACTTTTACGTGGAGTTACCAAAATTTAGGTGGAGTTACCAACAGAATTACATGCGAAATGTTCGTAGGAAATTTTTGAAAATAGTTGTGAAAAAAGTTGCGTGAAAATGTTTTAGGCTGCAAATTTATTCAATTTTTCTGTAGATATTTCTGCAGGAAATTATTTTCAAATTCAAAATCTTTATAAAATAATTATCCATGATAATTTTACAAGGAGAAATGTTGGGAAAAACCAGAGATAATTAGAAATAACTATCTCAATAATGCGGAATATTTTTTCCCCCACCTGTGCAGATAAATGGCCAAACAGAAAGTAATAATTGGCAGAAAATTAAATGAGACAAACACAATTTTTAACGTGGAAAACTTCCCTCAAATTGAGAGAATAAAAACCACGGGACCTAGTCCAGTAAAAACTTCCACTATAATAATTAATGGGTACACCAAAGTCTTCCTAATAACAATAGGGAATATCAATCAACCTTCTTAATAACAATAGGGAATATCAATCAACAACAATAGCCTTATAATAACCTTCCACTAAAGTGGGAATACCAAAATAACTCTCAGAGAAAGTAAAACTATTACCACCACCGGAACTGAATTCCTTTCCTTTTCTCTGGTTGCCGTGCGTGCGGTTACTGTTGTTTGCCTTTTCGTTAGCCTTTGCCCTTTGGGATTTGAGATCCCGTTCCTTCCTTTTATTTTCCTTTACATGGGTCAAGCCCAATAAACCATATATTCCTTTTTTTTTTCTTTTTCTTTTATTTTAATAATAATAATTATAATATTAATAAACTTGGTGGGTTCCACTTGGGGAGTGATCCCACCCAACAAATCTCCCCCTCACGACTCAAGTGGGAAGGTACTGCTCAACCATGCCTGCATTCTTTCTACAGTATATCATCTTTGACACTGGCAAGGTCTTCGTCATCATATCTGAACCATTCTCATCAGTATGAATCTTCTCAATTAGAAATGATTTCATTTCCAGTGCGTCTCGTATCCAATGATACCGCACCTCAATATGCTTCGACTTTGCATGAAAAGTCGGATTCTTGCTAAGATGGATTGCACTCTGACTGTCGCAGAATAACACAAACTTATCTTGCTTGAGGCCTAACTCATGCAGGAATTTCTTCATCCACAAGAGTTCTTTGGAAGCTTCAGTTGCTGCAATGTACTCAGCTTCAGTAGTAGATAAAGCAACACACTTTTGTAAACTTGATTGCCAAGACACAGCTCACCCTGCAAACGTCATCATATAACCAGAAGTAGATTTTCTAGAATCAATATCACCTGCCATATCTGCATCTGTGTAGCCATCCAACACAGGTTCACCACCTCCATAACATAAATACACTTTGGAAGTGCCTCTAAGGTATCTGAGAATCCACTTCACTGCTTGCCAATGATCTTTACCAGGATTAGAGAGAAACCGACTAACAACTCCAACTGCATGAGCAATATCTGGCCTTGTGCATACCATAGCATACATCAAACTACCAACAGCGGATGCATAAGGAACCTTCTTCATCTCTTCTTTGTCTTTCTCACTTGTAGGACATTGATCAGAATTCAATTTAAAATGAATAGCAAGTGGAGTACTGACAGGTTTACAATTGCTCATGTTAAACCTCTCTAACACCTTCTCAATGTAGTTGTGTTGAGATAACCACAATTTATTATTCTTCCTATCACGAGTAATTCTCATGCCCAAAATTTGCTTTGCAGGACCCAAGTCTTTCATTGCAAAAGACTTGTTCAAATCTTTCTTTAAAGATTGAATCTTTTTAGTGTCATGACCAACAATCAACATGTCATCCACATATAATAAGAGAATAATATAATCACCATCAGAGAATTTCTTGACAAACACACAATGGTCAGAAGTAGTTTTACCGTACCCATGTTTCTCCATGAAAGAATCAAATTTCTTGTACCATTGTCGGGGTGCTTGCTTGAGCCCATATAAGCTTTTCTTCAATTTACACACAAGTTTTTCTTTGCCTTTGACTTCGAAACCCTCTGGTTGCTCCATATAGATCTCTTCCTCCAAATCACCATGAAGGAATGCAGTTTTCACATCAAGTTGTTCAACTTCTAGGTTTAAGCTAGCTGCTAACCCAAGCACAACTCGGATAGAGGACATCTTCACCACAAGTGAAAAAATTTCATCAAAGTCAATACCTTTTCTTTGATTAAAACCTTTCACAACAATTCTTGCTTTGTATCTTGGTTGAGAACTATTCTCTTCTGCCTTTATCTTGTATACCCATTTGTTCTTGAGTGCTTTTCTACCATTTGGCAACTTAACCAAATCAAATGTGTGATTCTCATGCAAGGAATTCATCTCTTCCTGCATGGCCTTCAACCACTTTTCTTTATCAACATTTGTAATAGCTTCTTGATAGTACTCTGGCTCTCCACTATCAGTGATCATCACATACTCGTGTGGAGGGTATCTTTGAGAAGGTTGACGTTCTCTAGTAGATCTTCTCAACTCAAACTCGTCTAGTGGCTCAGCTGGTACCTGCTCATCTTGGTGAGGCACATGATCATCAGTTACATTCTCATCATCTACCTGTATATCTCCCCCATCAACAAAAGTTTCTGTAGGGGGCATAGGCGCAACATCAATGTAACTTCTGGAATTTGGTTTCTGTTTCTCAGTTTTATCAAAATCTTCAATAGTTTGGTCTTCAAGAAATATCACATCTCGACTTCTAATAATTTTCTTGTCAACCGGATCCCACAATCTATAACCAAATTCTTCATCACCATAACCGACGAATATACACTGTTTGGATTTACTATCAAGTTTGGACCTCTCATCTCTTGGAACGTGAACAAAACATCTGCAGCCAAACATTTTCAAATGACGGTAAAAGACATTTTTCCCCGTCCAAACTCTATTTGGAACATCACCATCAAGTGGAATAGAAGGAGAAAGATTGATCAAATCCACTGCAGTTTTCATTGCTTCACCCCAAAAGGATTTCGATAATTTTGCATGAGAGAGGATACATCTGATTCTATCATTAATAGTACGATTCATTCTCTCTGCAACACCATTATGCTGAGGTGTCTTTGGAACTGTTTTCTCAAACCTGATTCCGTGTTCTCTACAATACTCTTCAAACGGACCTCTGTATTCACCACCGTTATCTGACCGAACACATTTCAATTTTCTTCCCTTTTCTCTTTCAACACTTGCATGAAAATGCTTGAAGACTCCAAGTACCTGGTCTTTAGATTTCAAAGGAAATGCCCACACTTTTCTAGAGTGGTCGTCAATAAAAGTAACAAAATACAATGCACCACCAAGAGATTTACTATCCATCATACAAACATCAGTATGAACTAAATCAAGAATATTTTGCCTCCTATGAGGACCAGTATTATGAAAGGAAACTCTATGTTGTTTTCCAGCAAAACAATGAGTGCAAGTTTTTAGAGACGTACATTTCACAGGAAGAAAATTTTTCTTCGCAAGTATATTGAGTCTTTTCTCACTCAAGTGACCAAGGCGCATATGCCATAAATCAGAAGAGGCGTCTTCAATTGCATTCACTTCTTCATTGCATAGCTTCGTAGGCATCCTATAAAGAGAAGTGGAACTTTGATCCTTTGCAACCACTAGGGACCCTTTGGTGATTTTACATATACCACCACCACCAAAGTAAGTGTGATAACCCTCAATATCCAAGGCTTTCACTGAAATCAAATTGAGACGAATATCAGGAACATGTCTAACATTCTTCAACTGAAGCTTGCAACCAATCCCAGTTTCAACCCAAACATCTCCCATACCAATAATTTTACATACTCCTTCATCTCCCATTTTTACCATGCCAAAATCACCAACACTGTAAGATGAGAAGAAATCACGCCTAGGAGTAACATGATATGAGGCACCCGAATCAATAATCCAAGTTGAATCCTGACATGCAAGGTTTATGGAATTATCATCACAAACAATGTAGACATTACTAACAGATGCAACTGCTGTTGTATCTTTATCATTTTTCTTCTCTTTGTCTTCATCTCTTTCCCTTGATTGATCTCTTTTAAGGAACCTGCAATTTCTTTTTATGTGACCTGCTTTGCCACAATGATAGCATATCACTTCTTTTCAAGTCCTCGACTTGCTTCTTGACTTGCTACGACTTTCAGAGTTGTCGCCTCTATGGAAGTTTCTAGATTGACTTCTCCCCCGTGACTCTGTAACTAGTGCTTTTGACTTTGAGGAAGAACCAATCAAACCACGTTCCTTTCTTCGAGCTTCTTCATTCAACATACTCTCTTTAACTGTTGACATTTTTAGCTTTCCACTTGGAGCTGAATTGGTCAATGTCACAACAAGGACTTCCCAATTATCAGGCAAGGAACTCAACAATAACAATGCTTGCAACTCATCATCTAATTTAATTTCAGCGGTTGTCAACTGATTCACCGTATTCTGAAAAATACTCATATGTTCTGCCATTGAATCCCCATCTTTGTATTTCATATTCACCAGCTTCCGAATCAAGAATGCTTTATTTTGCACATTCTTTCGTTCATACAACTCTTTTAATTTTTCCCACATCTTGTTAGCATCTATTTCAGTTTCAACATGTGGATATACACTCAGATCTAACCATTGTCTAATCAACGCCACTGCCTTTCTATTCATCTTCTTCCAATCAGCATCAGATTTATCTGTGGGTTTAGCAGTGTCACCCTCAATAGGATCATACAGATCTTTACTGTATAGCATGTCTTCCATGAGAGTCTTCCAAAGTGTATAATTAGAAGAATTGAGCTTAATCATATTCGGACCTTTATTTTCCTCTTCCATTTAAATGCACAAATCAAATCAACCAAGCTCTGATACCAGTTTGTTGGGAAAAAACCAGAGATAATTAGAAATAACTATCTCAATAATGCGGAATATTTTTCCCCCACCTGTGCAGATAAATGGCCAAACAGAAAGTAATAATTGGCAGAAAATTAAATGAGACAAACACAATTTTTAACGTGGAAAACTTCCCTCAAATTGAGAGAATAAAAACCACGGGACCTAATCCAGTAAAAACTTCCACTATAATAATTAATGGGTACACCAGAGTCTTCCTAATAACAATAGGGAATATCAATCAACCTTCCTAATAACAATAGGGAATATCAATCAACAACAATAGCCTTATAATAACCTTCCACTAAAGTGGGAATACCAAAATAACTCTCAGAGAAAGTAAAACTATTACCACCACCGGAACTGAATTCCTTTCCTTTTCTCTGGTTGCCGTGCGTGCGGTTACTGTTGTTTGCCTTTTCGTTAGCCTTTGCCCTTTGGGATTTGAGATCCCGTTCCTTCCTTTTATTTTCTTTTACATGGGTCAAGCCCAATAAACCATATATTCCTTTTTTTTTTCTTTTTCTTTTATTTTAATAATAATAATTATAATATTAATAAATTTGGTGGGTTCCACTTGGGGAGTGATCCCACCCAACAAGAAATAATTCTTTAAGTAATGTATTTCCTATGGATTTTTAACTCAATATGCAGAAAATTCCACTAATAAAAAGTTGATTTTTTTAGTGGTGATATTTCTTTTGGCATCCATATAGAGACATTATATATAAGTCATCTACGAAAAATATAATCATAATTTTTGAAAATATATAAGAAATAAAAATGTTATGAGTTGAATATTTAAATTAAATTTTTAAAATTAAAACAATACGAACTCTTGTTTATATATAATATGTTTGTTTAAGATTTCTATCTTGAAAAAAATTTGAAAACCTAATTTTTAAATGATTTCCAGACACCTTTTCAATTAATAAAGTACAAGAATACAAAACAAATATTTTAAGCAATCATTTTAATTTTTCTTTTGATAGACTTCAATTTTACATATTTTTATAGTCAAAAGAAAAAATAAATTTCGCTTTAATTTATATCATTTTACATATTTTTAATGATGTGACTTTAATATTATACTAAATACAACTTTAGAATATTCAAGTCTTCACCTAAATCAAATAGAAAGACAAGAAAAAACAAAGTTAAACAAAATATTTATCTTTACAAAGATCTCAGTTTTATGCATGAAATAAATTAAGAAGAACTACTATGATTCTAAAATTAATTTAGATTTAATTATTAATTTTAGTAGTTTAATATTTATTCTTAATTTTCTTTATTTAGAATTTGTCTATGTTTCATGATCAGTAGATTTAATTTTTTTGTATTTTTTTAATGTCATTTACTATAATTATCTAATAAAATTTATTTTAAAGTTATATTCATAGTTGCAGTAATTATATAAAAAAAATGTATCCGTGTTCTTTCACTTGCCTTTGAAAAGAATATTTACTATTTTGTGCACCAAAGCGTGGTTTGATAAGTTGTGAAAATCAAATCCAAAACAAGAAAAAAGCACTTATATACCAATAGGACCCATGCACTTCCTCCATGATAATGATATGTTGCTTTTTTTATATCCTATTTCAGTTTCTATTGTTTGTGGTCCTTTGCCTTTATAACAATAGCCAAAAATTATTATGTATCTTTCTTTAATATGTGTGATGCTAATGTATTTAACACGTGCAAAGCAAGAGTTATAGGTTGGGGGCTGAGATTATAATTATGTATATTTAAAAAATTACATGTTTGGAATCATTTATGATAGTTTCGTTTGGAATCATTTGACAACATATTTATTAGATTATTAGGCCAAATAACATTATTTCCATAATTATATTTTATTTAATTAAAATAAAATAAAAATCCCAAAAGCTGGGAGAAGCTATAAGGAATCTCATGAATGCGTGCCATATAAATAAAAAGAAAATACTACTTTGTTAAAAGAAAAAATCACTAATACTTAATATTAATAACATTATTTATAGATAAACAAGAGAGTGATATGTATGCTTCAATATGATTATGCAAATAAAGTATATAATAAAATGAAGAAAAAGACAAGTAGTTTGATACATGTATCGATGATGAGAGTGATATAAATCAAAGAGAGAAATCATTTCAAAAAGCTAACATGCATTTGGAAGGAAAAGATTCTCAACCTTAATAGTAAATAATAAACTCACACAGTTCGATCTCATGTAAAAGCAAGGAGGAGGAAGGCAGTAAAAACAACATTGGATCTCATACAAAAAGTCTCTTAATGTGAAACTATCTTTTTCTTCATTTGATTATTAACTCTTTATTTTGGTGTAAATATACTTTGATATTGAAAAGCAATATTAGTATGCAATGTTGAATGAGTGGAATACAATATGTCTGCAGCAACAGTGTTTTTACTTCGTTTAGTTATATATCTTAATTAGTGTAATAATCAAATGGTTAAATCTCTATCTCTCAACAATTGCCATTTATTTCATTTATTGTTTTGATAATCATAAAAATTTACCAGATTAATACATTAAAAAAATATATATATCACCTTCTAAAAAAATTATAATTAAACTGGTCCAAGGCACGGATCATATTCTAGTTTAATTACTTATAAAGACAATAGCGTATCAATAAAACACTATAATCACACTTTTTAAAGAAAGAGGCATAATAATTTTTGGCTACACAACAATACACATTAATCTAATATTTTTAATAAGAAAGTATTAATTATTTGTAACAAAATGTATTAACTAATTAAGCAAATAGAAGAATTTGAATAAGTAGATGCAAAGGACCACATACATTAGAAACTGAAATTGGATATAAAAAAAAGCAATATATAAGTGTTAATTTTATCTTGTTATGGCTTTCAGATTCGATACTTATCAAAGCCACACTTTAGTGCACAAAATAGTAAGTGTTCTTTTCAAAAGCAAGTGAAAGAACACGGATTCATTTTTCTTATATAATTACTGCAATTATGAATGTACGTAACTCTAAGATGAATTTTCTTATATATCGAATGACATAAAATAAATACAAAAAAAAAAAATAATCTAGATCCTTGTAAAAGATAAATGTTTTGTTTACTTTGTTCTTTCTTGTCTATGTATTTGCCTTTTTTTAATCTTATCTTTCTATTTGTTTTAGGTGAACATTAAGTATTCAAGAGTTTCATTTAATATAATAATTAATTAATCATTAAAGTCACACCATTTTTATATTTTATTATATTTTGAATAATTTACAAATTAATTTTGCATGAAGTTTATCGTTGTCCATCTTTTCTCATGTGCACCTAAAATTTTTCTGTTTGAGTTTAAGTTATGTTGTGTGTGAAAAGTGAGAGAAGTCACTTTAGTTAATATTTAAAAGTGAAATTTTCTTAAATATTTTGTCACTTGTAAATATAACCTCAAAATAATGAGGAATTACTAAAGAAATTATGTGTTTAACACGACAAGAGCTTGACGAATTTTCGTGAGGAATTTCGTAGTTAATTTATTATATTTGATTGGTTAGTGTTCCGATCGTTACGTTTTCACGAGTTAATGATTGTACTCTATAGCATTTCCCATTACTAATACAATTGTTAATCAAGCATAGAATTTCATCTTCTCTTTTTTGTTTTTTTTTAAATCATAAGACTCCCAAAGCCACACATTGCGTGCCTTTGTTTGTTTCCTACGGCGAGTGTAAAATAAAAATATGGTCAATTGGTAATCATCTATATTTGTTTGTTTCCTACGGCGAGTGTAAAATAAAAATATGGCCAATTGGTAATCATCTATATCACCAAACCAATTTGGTTTTCTATGGTATGTATATACATGCATGACACTAGGCCAAACACAAACAACTTTTTGTATCTCCATCCAATTCCAAAGTATAGAAAAAAGCATGTGCACGATGTGATTCCATTATCCTCATTAGACTGTAGTTCTCATTTGCATTCTGAAATCAATATAACAAATGTAAGTCAAACAAAATTAGGTAAAATATTAAAATTATAGGGAATTATTATATGCATAATAAAAAATCCATAGATACTTCTCCAAAAACCTAAATTACATTTGACAGAGAGAATTAAAATATAAGAAAATCAATTTTCACTCAAAAATAAAAACTTCATTAGCAGTTTCAACTACAATCAACTGCAACAAGGTTTAACTTTTGCAAGGTACAAAATGAAAACGCTAATTAAATGCAAAATTAGACTATGGTGGTCATTTCTAACATTTTGCTCATTAACAAAGCAAACACATGATATGAAAAGTTATAAACCTCAACCTTAGGATAACAAAATAGTATTCTTTATTATATTTCAATATCTTCATTCACTTGTTCAATAGAACAACCAAAATTTAAAATAATTGATACATATAGTTTAAAAATTGTTTAAATAATGCAAGTAGCATGGAATCTCAATATATGAAGTTGTTCAAATATGCAATGTTAGTAATTTTATTTTAAAAGAAGAAAGAAAATAGAAATACATAACATTAATTTTAGACTTTAAAAGAAGACAGGAAACTATTTTATCTATATCTTATCTTACGAGAAAATGATTCATCTGTGTATCGAGCAAGGAGATGTTTAAATCATAACTTGCTTTGATTAAGCATAATTTAAGCTATCTTACCTTGAATTTTCATGAAAAGGTATCATAAAACATAAGTATCGTTTTAAATTAGACACACTTTTACACACTGAACAATCATTACCCATCACCATTGGTTTTTAAATTTCAAATAATATTAGAAATCTTCCACTTAAATGATGTTTTCACTTAAATGATGTTTTGGACGTGGGACTCTAATAGAAAACGAACGGTAATTTAAAAATTCAATTAAAAAGATTGATACTCAATTAAAAATTCATCCAAAAAGCAATAGAAATCCGTTTTTATTTGTGTTCAATGCATATCGTGGAAATTAAGTTTGCCTCGATCATAGTTCGATAGAGGCAATATTAATTCAACCAGAAGTCTCGCATGAACTATATAAACATGAAGTAAAATAAATAATAATTTCAGATCTTAACTAGATGGAAATTAACCTAAACATGAAAATGAGAAACTTCATATCTATTTTTTGTTCTTCCACTATCTTTTCTATATTTGAGTATGAAAATAGAAGAAAGAAACACATGAGTTTCGATCAATGAAACTTAAAATCATTTTTATAAATTTTAAAAATAAAAATCAATTAAATGATTCAAGCTATAAAAATTGAAAATTGAGGAAAAACGATTTTCACTTACTCTTAATGGAAGAACGGTTTTCACTTAATCGTGAATGAAACTTAACTTTTACGAATTTGTGAGCAAAGATGAACGAAATTGAACAAAAATGAAAGATGAACAAAATCAAATCAAGAAAAGAAGATGAACAATTTTACGATTTGAGAGAAGAAGAGCTACATCGAATTGTTACGAGAGAGTAGAAGAGGAAAATCGAATCTGTTTAATTGTTATGAGAGAGATCCAATTAAAGGAAAACAATTGAAGAAGAATACGAATTGACGAGGATAATCGGTTGAAGGAAATCGAATTGCTACAGTATAGAAGCAAAATAATTTCTAAGACACGGAGGAAAATGGAAAAACGATTTCATGACCTTCAAGGATAATGGAAAAATGAAGTAAGGAAAATGAGTTTGAAGTAGGAGAAAAACACGAAGAAAGGGAAAACCATTCCCAAAAAACGCAAGAATATTTTGTTTTTTGTTTTTGTTACAAAAGAGATTAATATTTTTGTGTTTTTATTTACCCTATAAATACAAAATATATTATATAAGTAAAAACCAACATTACCTATTGTTAAAAAGTAATTTTAGTGACAAATAATAAAAAATTACAAAATCTGAGCATTTTAATAAATCTTTTTTTTTTAGTATAAATAAATATATTTATTTATGTGTCATATTTTTGTTAGATGATGAATAATCCACAATTTTTAAAAATAACCTTAAACAAAGCTATATTTATTACATGCCACCAATAATATATACACAATCTATTGTTTAGGGTAGTAGCTTGGTACTGAATAATATATTTGTGCTGCAACATGGAAAGTACAAGTTTTCACTTTAATAAATTGAGTTGCAGAAACGGTGTTAAAGCCACTTTACAACCAAAACAGAAACAAAGTTATGTAGTTATATATTCAAAATTGAAAACAAAAGAAACACAATTCCCTCCATTCTCCTAAGCTTTATATATATATATATATATATATATATAGAAAAATGAGTTTCCTTCAAAAGATTAGTACAAGCAAACTCATCATGATTTGAGATATTCCTCTTCCATATTTTGATATCAAACTTAATTAAGAAAGTAAAGAATATGTCAACAATACACATAACGATTTCAGAAGTTAATGAGAGATAAAATATTAATTCTAACAATTAAACTAATTTCTTCCACAAATAGTCAATGGTTAAGAATAATGTAATATCCACACTCTTTAATTCAATCCATCTTCTGAAAAAAATATTTATTGTATTCATTCATATCGACTATAGTAGGTCTTTGACATGGCCAATCCAACCACATGTTTACAAATCATATGTAAAGTTAGTGTTGAACATTGGTGATAGACTCCATAAACCCCTTACTCGAAATATGATACCAACAAAATGAGTCATTTGCCTTTCTGAACACCGCTTATTTGAATAAAATGAGATAATATAATAACTTGAAGGGGTGATTTTGGACCAAAAATTTGTCATAAACCACGCCACTAATGAATGAAGAAGAAGATGGAAACTAGGGTTTTTTGTTTAGAAAAGAAAGAGAGCGACTATTGTTTTCATTCTTCTAAGTAATTTCAAAAATAGTGTCAAGTGATAATTTTTTTTTATCTAATTTTAGTGTCAAATATTTGTCAATGATAAATATAAAAAATTAGGAGATATATTTTTTGACGTTAATACATAAAAATTATTACACAAATATTTGTCATTCATAAATATTAAAAAATACGAGACGTATATTTAACAAAATTACATAAAATAAAATTTTTGTTTAAAATCTAAACGTGATATATATAAAATGTTAACAACGCACCTCCCGTGCGACAATACATGTGTTGTGCTAGTGTTAATATTTTTTTGGTCAATTATGCTAGTGTTAAAGCAAAATATAACATATTGGAATAACCATGGGGAAACCCTTATCGGGCCAGCAGAATGCGCCCATAATTTGTTAGATTATACAGACGGATAGTATGTTAAAAACAAAAAAATTAAAATTAAATTTTGTATCCCCACATTTAGACCCTAGAGGTATTTAGGTAAGGAATTTATAGGTGACTTGGAGATAGTACTCTAAATGAGGGGGTTTATGAGGACATGGTCCATTTGAATTGTCCATCCACCTAGGTGGTGGCATATTATCAAGCATCTTAACCAAATAATTCAGAGTTATAATGGTACCACATTGTGAAGTAGAGTCTAAGTTCATGCATATCATTGCGTTTTGTTGTAGTTGTTTTGTTGTGATTAATGTGGATGGTATGCAATAATAATTTCTCTTAGATGATTTGATATTATAATGAAATGTATTGATTTTTCTTGAGTGGTTTTGACTTTATAATGTGATATATTTCTGTAGAAATGTTTGTGTGATGATACAATTTTATTATGATTACTTGCGTGTTTTTCTTAATTATATTATACTATTAACATGATTTCAAAACTCACCTTCTTCATTGTTTGTATTTGACTGATTTGGCCCCGCGTTTGCGAAATTACAATTATTAAAGGTTAATGAGTCAATTTGCGAAATCACCTCCTTCATTGTTTGTATTTGACTGGCTTGGCCCCGACATTCTGTATCAAAAACTTATAAGTACTAGTAACTTTTTGGAATTAAATTAAGAAATTCTAGTTAAATGAAGTTTATGGAGATGACCTGTTTTATAGAAAGAAAAAAGTTTAAAGTGTTCCTTTTAATTTTTGAGAAACTTGATATTCTATTGAACAAACAATATATTTGAAAGACCTTATTATGGTATATAACAAATACAATGCCTTAAGTCGCTGCAATAAAATTTATTTTCTGTCATCAATAACAATGTTTATGGAAAAAGTGAGTAATACCAACAACAATTATTGTCGTTAAATATAGTACTAGTTTTATACAACAATATAACTTATTGTTGGAAGTAGTAAAATATTTTGGCAGCAACATAACATTGATGGAAAAAATACAATGTTATGGCAGCAACATAACTTTTTATTGGGAAAATTACAATATGTTTTGCAACAACGTAATTTTTCGCCGAAAATAATACCTGATTTTGACCGCAACATATATTGTTTGAAAAAAATTAATCGTAAATGATTTTTTAGTAAGATATCTAAAAACAAAGTCTATCAAAAAATAAATCAAAATAGATGCTTCAAATATTTGTTTTGGTGTTGTTATATTTAATTAATTGAAATAAAATAGATATCAAGAAAACTATTTCCATAGAAAAATAATCTTTCTCAAGACAAAGATCTTAAATAAACATACTCTAAACAAGACATCATGATCCTTAAGTTTGATTTAATTTTTTTATAAAGGATAATGTTAGTAATTAATATTATTAATAGTACTAGTATTTTATTAAAAAGAGATATCAAATATACCACCTCCTTATCATTCATTTTCTAACTCCTCCATCCTAGTCACAACCATTATCAATTATTTGTGTTTGTGAGGTGCAATTCCATCTACCGGCAACAACCACAATCCGTATGGATCAGTTTTATGAAGCGCCATATTTAGTTTCCAATGTTTTATCAAAAAAAAAAATTAATTTCCAAAGTTGCTCAATTTGTTTTTTTTTTTTGTTAAAATATAATTTTTCTCTCGACTTTTAAATCTGGCGATCTTGATCTCTATATTTTTAAAATATCACTTTTAGTCTTCTAACTTTAAGTCCTTTTATAAATTGATAAACTCCGAAAATTTGATCAAGTTAAAGTTGTCATGAACCAATATTTTTATTATTCAACACTATGTAGGATATTACTTAGTTTAAAATTATTTATTTGTGAAAATTATAATTTTGAATAAAAAAATTTAATTTTTTTAAAAAGACGGAGGACACATTAATACATATTTCCACCTCCTAAAGTGTTGTTAGCATCTTTATTGTTTGATGGAAGAAGGTCAGTAATGTCACCTGAAGAGATAGGAGCTCTTGAGTTTAGGAGCACATCTTTTGCTTGGTTTGCTAACATATAATTTGCACTCTTGTTTTCAACACTTTGGTAGAGATTGTCTTAGTTACCAACCATGATGTTTTGGTTATGAGTCTTACTACACTACTAACAGAGAAGCGAAATAAGTTAAAAAGAAAATATACGACAACTACTTTTGCGAATAGAACTTTCTGATTTTTAGTGATGCTTCTTCCCTCTACCTGTTTTCTTTTCATTTTTTATTCAAAATTAAAACTATAATAAAGAAATAATAATCTAAAAATAAAGTGATATTTTACATGCTATTGGTTAGTAAAAAATATTGGTCCATGTCAGCTCTAATTTGGTCAAAATCAAGGGATCCACCAATTTAAAAAAAAGTAAAATTAGAAGTCAAAAGTGTTATTTTGAATATAAAAAGAAAAATTGTCAGATTTAAAAGATAAAAAATAGGTTTGTTTTGGAGAGACGGAACTAAAAGTATGATATATCAATTTGATTCGTTTTTAATGAGGAAAAATTTGAACACCAAAGTAACAAAAAGTTGACAGGTTGACATTATACGATAATCATAAAAACTGTACAAGATACCTATAAAGTCTACCATAACCGGAAGATGATGACAAACTTCCAAAATATCATTTTTTTTTCCGAATATTAAATATATAAGATCTAGTATGACGTAAATATGTAAGCTTAATTAGTTGGAATCATATTAAAACTATTATTACCCATCAAGTGTAATCAAATGATCATTTCAAGGTAGAAGTATTTTAATAGATATTTTGGAAGTCAATAAATCTGAAGATAAACATATTTTTGTGCGATAATATTTATTTTTAAATAGCCAAACTATACACAAAATATGTGACACCCTAAACCCAAAATAACATTTATAATAATTTATACTAAATTATTTGAAGAAAACTCGCGGCGGATGAAGAAAATCTGTTCAAGAAAAAAAAAACTTTTATATCTATTTTAGGATATCACGTTTCTCTAAATACATATGTAACAATTCAACTTTGTTCCTCAATTAAAATTCAATGAACTTGATTTAACTAGAACTTCTTGATTTAATTCCCAAGACTTACTCATACTAAGGTTTTCATATAAAAAGTCATTTGTGATTACATAAGTAAAATACACATTACAACTCTTAATTCCCGGTATCACCTATCAGAGCGGGGTTCCTCCCAAACATGAACTTCAAGACTCAATAACCTGTAATGCGATTTCGCAAACGCAGGACCAAGCCAATCAAACACAAACAACGAAGGAGGTGACTTTTGAAATCATGTTAATAGTATAATATAAGTAAGGAGAACACACAATTAAATCTAAATAAACTGTATCATTAGACAAACATTCTTCAAAGAAAAACATAATATTATAAAGTCAAAACCACTCAAGGGAAGTCAATGCATTTCACTATAACATCAAATCATCTAAGAAGAATTATTATCGCACACGACACATATTAATCACAACAAAACAATCACAAGAAAATGCAATGCTATGCATGAGCTTAGACTCTATTTCACAATGTGGTACCATTCTAACTCTGAAGTACTTGGTTAGGAGGCCATGATACTATGTCACCATTCCAGTGGACGGACAATTCAAATTGGCCCTGTCCTCATAGATCCCCTCAACTCAACCCGAGACACATATACGCGACAATCGAGGTAAACGTGTGTTGCATGGTAGCTCCCGACATTTGGAGTGCTACCTCCAAGTCACCTAGGAATTCCCCACCCGAATACCTCCAAGGTCTAACAATCTTGCCTTAAGGCTCAACAGTAGACTGCCACGATCAAGCTCAATTCAGTTGTACTTCCCCGGAATCGCTAGGCTTATCAGGCCCTACCTATATGATGACAAAATAATCTCCACTTCACGAATTCTCAATATTTATTTTCTCCCCTCGTTGGCCTATGATACTCCATTAAGACCGTCATCTCAAACACAAATTGGAATCACAATTATTTCATCAGAGGTTACTTCAATCTTTTCATCACCAATTCATAACATCACTATTATAAATCACACATCATCATCATTACATAACTCATCACAAATTTAGAGCCTCACTATCATCAATCGTAACTCATCAGATAAACTTATCACAAATTTATGAAATTACAATTATTATTCATACATCATCATCATCACATAAATTATCACAACACATCCATCTTTTATATTCATATCACATAAACTCATCTAATCAAACATATACATAAAATTAATTTGACACTCAATATCACAATAACATCAAATACCACACATTTAAAGAAATTAAATCAATCGACACCTTACAAATATTTCAATTCCATATTTTAATCTCACAATTTCCACATTTTCACATTAATTAATTTGTTCCTCAAAGGGCTACTGCCGTACGTAACAAGTCCCGGAAGAATCGTTGGGAAATACGGTTTTCCCGTTCATCTCACAATATATTACACTCATGAATTCAAACGCTCTCTGACCCCTTACCTTATTTCGACACTTTCACACACGAATACGATTCCACGAGCAAACATCCTTTGTTCTTTGACTCTCTATCCTTCAATCGATCTAATTCGACAGTTTATGGGTAAACGTCAAAAATAAATTATGAGAAACTACTCTAAAAACTAAATTCGAAATTCAGTCAAGGAAAATTACCATAAATCAGAAAACCAATGAGTGGATAATAAAGCCACTTTTCACACGAACATTTTGGCGTTGGTTTCACTCAAATCGGACTTACGGTGAAGAAGAACGGTGTAAAATAAGGAATTCCATATACGGAGAAGTCGGGTATTTTAGAGAGAAATTGGGATGGTTAAAAATCTGAGGAAGTATGTTTATTTGAATACCTAAATGAATAAAACAACATACTGAAATTTGGGCGAAAATGGAGAAACTTTTCTGAAACAGTTATCGGTCATTGGTGCCAAACTATAATCGTAATTTATGTTTTCTATTCCTTAGGCGGCTTCTGCCACTCCTCCTTCCTTGTATTTTATTATTATTATTATTTAATTAGGTTTTACTTCCATATGGGCCTAACCCATGAAACACATTTTACTTTTTTTTTTTTACCAACAATTACCAAATGTATATTTTTTTTAACACAAAAAATAAAGTAATTAATATTTTAAAACACATTAATAACCAAAACTCTTATATTCAAAACTATCAGTATAATAATACTTATGTTTACAAAACAGTCAAATTAAAATATTACCATCATTAGAGAATAATCAAAACTATAAAATAAATCACATTTTATATTTGTTATTATATCATAATAAATATATATAAAATCACAATGACATAACACATATATAAAAATAAGCAAATCAAACACAACATTACTAATATCTCAAATAATTATTTATAAAATAAATAATTAAAATAAGATATACTTAAAATATAAATATGTGCACATTTAACAATAGTTAAACATACAAGAAAATATGACATTAATCACCAACTCACATATACACGTAAAATCACCTAAAATCTTATTCTTTAAAATATTTACACTAAAATACTATTATTTATAGAAAAATATATAAAATAATAAAATATAACATTTATTATTCATATAACATATTTGGTCAAATATGTACAAGATTAGCACATCATAGAAAACACACCTATAAAGAAATTTAATCATAAAGCTAATCAACATATATTCCAAAATAATTTTAACACCTTATTAATTATCTAAAATCCTATTTAATTAATAAAATAGTGTATTATAATATTTTGAGTGTTACAATTCTCCCCTCGTTAAAGAAATTTCGTTCTCGAAATTTTTGGTGAATACTAAGTAAACTAATATCTAACTTACTACCCTGAAGATTCAAACTTAGTCACAAATGATATAATAAACATATTTACGGCATTTACTACTCACGTTGACATAACATGTTAAGCATCCTAGCATGATAAGGTAATATGACACAATAAATCAATTAACACATATCAAATACGCTATCAAGTTCAACTAACAACTTAAACAATACTCTACTCGTTTTGGTCTCTTTAAAGAATGTCTAAATCCTAACAACAATTATTCTACAGGTTTCAAAAAATTAGACATCTAGATAAACTTTTAAAATATTTCACACCTTCAAGAATAACAAACAAAAACGCATATAACAACTCAATGACATGCAGTCACTTAAGCGTATAATCATAGTGAAATAGGACAAATATTTTCACATATGGTTTCAAACACACTCAAAGTATAACTTAATTTTAAAATCTTATAAACAAAATTCATTTATAGAACTCATACAATAGTTTTAGTCACTATGAAATGAGAGAATATAGAACAAATAAGATACTAACACAATGTCCTTATTCATTTTAAGCAAATTACTTAGAAGATCAAACATACTTAATTGAATGTTTAATTTAAGTACACACCACCAACCTAATATTCGCGTCACATAATCAGTTATTAACATTCAACATTGATGCCACATAAGACTCATAATCACTCAAAGTTGTATAAGAGGAGAACATGGTTTCTAACTATTTCCAAAATAAAATTAACAAGTATCTATAACAATAATAACAATGGGTTATCGTTGCCTCTTTTATCGACGATGAGTCATCGAGGTAGCTAGTCCCTCCTACTCATGTAGTCAACTACTTAAGGTAACTATAACTACAATCATTCAAATTCAAACATGGGTAATTAAAAGTATTTGTAACGTTGTTCAGGAGTGCGAAGGCGGCGCCACAACTCCTACTCCTTACTTTAAGTTAAAAACTTACTTAATTACACATTCACAATAGTTTATTTGTAATTTACAACTAGTTACAACAACAAAAGAAATGACACTTACATCAATATATAATCAATAATCCGATTGAAGAAATATAGAACTATTTCACTTTTAGATGCTCTCGACTACTCTAATGCTATACACTAATTCCCAACAACTAGAACACTTAAAACACAAACAATTTAATATTTACATAATCACATACACATTCACATAGTTAATCCAAAAATTAGCACCATCATTTTACGTTCAACTCATAACTCAAACGATGATTCAAACACATGTAACATACTCTCATAGAAGGCTAACTGCTCCGAATTGATCACGCTCAAATTTTCTTTTGAATTAATCATCACTTCAAAGTTACAACAAACTAAAACATAGATTTCCAAGTAGCAAATAAGATAAATAATTATTTACTAGAAGACACAACACGCTACCAAACCAAATTGAATCAAGTAGTACATAAACCACTTTAAAGGTTACACATTTAGCACACAAAAAAATCCTTGGGAATTCAAACCATTTCCTTAAATCACTTTCCAATAAATCACGTCTAAATAATATTTCTAAATACAGTTAAAAATAAAATAAATCACATGTATTTTTAAAATCTATATGATTTCTAAAATCACTCGTACTTTAATCGTCAAAAACACATTTCTAAATAATTGATCATTATAAAAATTATTATTTTCAACTTATATTTTGAAAGAAGAGTTAAATTATATATATAGATAGATAGATAGATAAAAAGTTTTCCAATAAATTAACACTTCCAAAATAGTTCTAACTTATTTTCTCAAAATTTACAAAAAAATAAAATTATATATTTATATACATTAAAGCAGTGTACATGACACAATGCATAAGGCATAATTGGTTATGATAATGAATTACACTAATTGACAAATCTACAAAATAACAGTCTTCTCTCACACCAACTACTCCACATATCTATAGATAGACCCTCAGTTTCAATCAAGGCACAAAATTGGTCTAAAGCATAACACACCATCAATTTTAAAGATTTTTGAAGGCATGTTCTAATCTTAAAAATTGGGTCCCTAATAATTTTTTTTGCAGTTTTATAGTAAAAAAAATTGGTAAAATAAATTTTAGTCTCTGGACACATAATCTACATGATACACTCTACACATACCAATCCACATGATGCATACAATTTTGTTAGGTTAATTCATGTAACAACAAAAGATTTACAAATAACATGTCACTTTCTCATATTAAACTTAAATATAAATTTCAACAATGATAACACAATAACTATAATTCTACTTAAAAAAAAACATTCTACTCATAAAATACATCGACTGTGGAATCTAAAATTTAGATAACTTTTAAAAAAAAGTTTGACTATTGAGATAATTCTTTTAAAAACTTTGTTTTTCTTCTCTTTCTCAATTAGTAGAAACTTTATCATTTGACCGCCTTTCTTTTTAATTAGTACTATTATATATATCACTAATGAGTTATTAAAATCTCAAACTCTAACATCAAGTTAAACTCTAATGAGTTCATAATATCATAATTAATAAATCAATAATTTCAAACAAATATCCCAACACGTTCACATTTTAATATTCACACCATCCCCTAACCAACATAACAACAACTCTTTTTTTATTTTCTTAAAAACAAGACATAATAAAACATGCTATAAATTTTAAGCTATTTTAAACATTAAATAAAATAAGTAGTATAGAATTATTGTTATTTTATAAATCAACAAAAATTCAACTCAATTTAATTTCTTTAAAATAATCAAGAGTAATTCAAATAAAAGTTATTTTCATCTTACAAAATAAGTAAATTTTAACTCCTTCAAAATGTCATTTAAAAACAAATTCTAAGTTTTACCAACCTCTAATATTCAAGAATTACTATTGCTAATAATATGAATTTCATACTATTTAAAATCATGACGAACATTTTAAATTGTTTTCAAAACCAATATCAAAACTCTACTCATCTAGATACAACCATCAACACTTTCAAGTGATTTAAATTAACATTTACACTTTAAAATCAATTCTTTTTCTTCACACAAGCCAACAAAAATCAAAATAAGAATTTTTTTTGTCAAGATTAAATTTTTAAACATAAGAGACATAATCCCTATCTAACTCAAAGTTTAGAACAAAACATCTCTCTTTTTTTTCTCTCTAAATTGAGTTTCAACAAAAATAATAATAATTTGTACCTAGTAAAAGTCAATACTTGAAGTTTTAAACATATAATTCATACGGAAATCAATGTTTCAATCAATTAGTTATTATATCAAACACTTTAAACAGATTCATATCAAGACTAAATATTTTAATTGATTAAGGGTGAAAATGGAACTTTAAAACAACTAACTTGTGAGATCTGACATTTGATAACTAAGGTTACGTGAATGAGATTAATAATTTGAAACATACATTTGATCAATCAAAATTATTATTTCCAAATATTCACATAAAACAAGAGTGCAAAAATCATAGTTTGGTAGACAAGCAACAAGTAATTAACATAATCTTGTCAACAATTAAAATTAACTCAAATCTTAACAAGTAATTTCATGGTTTATTTACTCACTTATGTAGAAACTTAGAATCCATAACACAATTAGAGTAAGCAAATAATAAACAGTTAATTAGTAATCTCAAAAATATGTATAATAATACAAAAGCATATAACACTTAACACAATAATATAACAGAGAACAAAAAAATATGTTAGTGAAAATAATTATTACTCAAGAAAACACAATTGACATGACTGACATTCGACTAACACTGAATCGACATTCCACCCACTCGGCCTGATTAGACAGACCTGCTCTGATACCACTAATGTGACACCCTAAACCCAAAATAACATTTATAATAATTTATACTAAATTATTTGAAGAAAACTCGCGGCGGATGAAGAAAATATGTTCAAGAAAATAAAAAAACTTTTATATCTATTTTAGGATATCACGTTTCTCTAAATACATATGTAATAATTCAACTTTGTTCCTCAATTAAAATTCAATGAACTTGATTTAACTAGAATTTCTTGATTTAATTCCCAAGACTTACTCATACTAAGGTTTTCATATAAAAAGTCATTTGTGATTACATAAGTAAAATACACATTACAACTCTTAATTCCCGGTATCACCTATCAGAGCGGGGTTCCTCCCAAACTTGAACTTCAAGACTCAATAACCTGTAATGCGATTTCGCAAACGCAGGACCAAGTCAATCAAACACAAACAACGAAGGAGGTGACTTTTGAAATCATGTTAATAGTATAATATAAGTAAGGAGAACACACAATTAAATCTAAATAAACTGTATCATTAGACAAACATTCTTCAAAGAAAAACGTAACATTATAAAGTAAAAACCACTTAAGGGAAGTCAATGCATTTCACTATAACATCAAATCATCTAAGAAGAATTATTATCGCACACAACAAATATTAATCACAACAAAACAATCACAAGAAAATGCAATGCTATGCATGAGCTTAGACTCTACTTCACAATGTGGTACCATTCTAACTCTGAAGTACTTGGTTAGGAGGCCATGATACTATGCCACAATTCCGGTGGACGGACAATTCAAATTGGCCCTGTCCTCATAGATCCCCTCAACTCAACCCGAGACACATATACGCGACAGTCGAGGTAAACGTGTGTTGAATGGTAGCTCCCGACATTTGGAGTGCTACCTCCAAGTCACCTAGAAATGCCCCACCCGAATACCTCCAAGGTCTAACAATCTTGCCTTAAGGCTCAACAGTAGACTGCCACGATCAAGCTCAATTCAATTGTACTTCCCCGGAATCGCTAGGCTTATCAGGCCCTACCTATATGATGACAAAATAATCTCCACTTCACGAATTCTCAATATTTATTTTCTCCTCTCGTTGGCCTATGATACTCCATTAAGACCGTCATCTCAAACACAAATTGGAATCACAATTATTTCATCAGAGGTTACTTCAATCTTTTCATCACCAATTCATAACATCACTATTATAAATCACACATCATCATCATTACATAACTCATCACAAATTTAGAGCATCGCTATCATCAATCGTAACTCAACAGATAAACTTATCACAAATTTATGAAATCCCAATTATTATTCATACATCATCATTATCATATAAATTATCACAACACATCCATCTTTTATATTCATATCACATAAACTCATCTAATCAAACATATACATAAAATTAATTCGACACTCAATATCACAATAACATCAAATACCACACATTTAAAGAAATTAAATCAATCAACACCTTACAAATATTTCTATTCCATATTTTAATCTCACAATTTCCACATTTGTACATTAATTAATTTATTCCTCAAAGGGCTACTGCCGTACGTAGCAAGCCACGGATGAATCGTTGGGACATACGGTTTTCCCTTTCATCTCACAATATATTACACTCATGAATTCAAACGCTCTCTCACCCCTTACCTAATTTCGACGCTTTCACACACGAATACGATTCCACGAGCAAACAGCTTTTGTTCATTGACTATTTGTCCTTCAATCGATCTAACATAAATTAAAAAACCAATCAGTGGATAATATAGCCACTTTTTGCACGGTCGTTTTGGCGTTGGTTTCACTCAAATCGGAGTTACGGTGAAGAAGAACGATACAAAATAAGGAATTTTATAAACGGAGAAGTCGGGTATTTTAGAGAGAAATTGGGATGGTTAAAAATCTGAGGAAGTATGTTTATTTGACTAGCTAAATGAATAAAACAACATACTGAAATTTGGACGAGAACGGAGAAAATTTTCTGAAACAATTATCGATCACCGATATCAATTTTCTTCTATTTTTCCTCCAATTCCTCCTTGGAAACTGCTGTCTGCCGTGCCCATACCTTTCTCTTCCTCTATTTGTTTTTTTTTTTTTTTAATTCTTTAATTAGGTTTTACTTGGGCTTAACCCATGAAATACATTTTACTCTTTTTATTATTATTATTATTATTATTATTATTATTATTATTATTATTATTATTATTATTATTATTATTATTATTATTATTATTATTTTAATAAAACCAACAATTACGAATGTTGTTTTTTTTACACATTTTTTTTAACACAATTTAATTATTAATATTTCAAAACTACTATTTTATAAAATAAAATAATTAATCTTTTAAAATACATTAGTAACAAAAACTCTTATATTCAAAATTATCATTATAATAATACTTATTTTTCAAAACACTCAAATTAATTAATTTATTCCTCAAAGGGCTACTGCCGTACGTAGCAAGCCCCGGATGAATCATTGGGACACACGGTTTTCCCGTTCATCTCACAATATATTACACTCATGAATTCAAACGCTCTCTCACCCCTTACCTAATTTCAACGCTTTCACACACGAATAAGATTACACGAGCAAACAACTTTTGTTCTTTGACTCTCTATCCTTCAATCGATCTAACTCGACAGTTTATGGGTAAACGTCAAAAATAAATTATGAAAAACTACTCTAAAAACTAAATTCGAAATTCGGTCAAGAAAAATTACCTTAAATCAGAAAATCAATGAGTGGATAATATAGCCACTTTTCACACGATCGTTTTGGCGTTGGTTTCACTCAAATCGGACTTACGGTGAAAAAGAACGGTGCAAAATAAGAAATTCCATATACGGAGAAGTCGGTATTTTAGAGAGAAATTGAGATGGTTAAAAATCTGAGGAAGAATGTTTATTTGACTACCTAAATAAATAAAACAACATACTGAAATTTTGGCGAAAATGGAGAAACTTTTCTAAAACAATTATCGGTCATCACGAATACGATTCCACGAGCAAACAGCTTTTGTTCTTTGACTCTCCATCCTTCAATCGATCTAACTCGACAGTTTATGGGTAAACGTCAAAAATAAATTATGAAAAACTACTCTAAAAACTAAATTCGAAATTCGGTCAAGAAAAATTACCATAAATCAGAAAATCAATGAGTGGATAATATAGTCACTTTTCACATGATCGTTTTGGCGTTGGTTTCACTCAAATCGGACTTACGGTGAAAAAGAACGGTGCAAAATAAGAAATTCCACATACGGAAAAGTCGGTATTTTAGAGAGAAATTGGGATGGTTAAAAATCTGAGGAAGAATGTTTATTTGACTACCTAAATAAATAAAACAACATACTGAAATTTTGGCGAAAATGGAGAAACTTTTCTAAAACAGTTATCGGTCATCGGTGCCAAACGATAATCGTAATTTATGTTTTCTATTCCTTAGGCGGCTCCTGCCAATGCTCCTTCCTTGTATTTTATTATTATTATTATTTAATTAGGTTTTACTTCCATATGAGTCTAACCCATGAAACACATTTTACTTATTTTTTTTTTACCAACAATTACCAAAGCTATTTTTTTTAAACACAAAAAATAAAGTAATTAATATTTTAAAACACATTAATAACCAAAACTCTTATATTCAAAACTATCACTATAATAATACTTATGTTTATAAAACACTCAAATTAAAATATTATCATCATTAGAGAATAATCAAAACTATAAAATAAATCACATTTTATATTTGTTATTGTATCATAATAAATATATATAAAATCACAATGGCATAACACATATATAAAAATAAGGAAATCAAACACAACATTACTAATATCTCAAATAATTATTTATAAAATAAATAATTAAAATAAGAGATACTTAAAATATAAATATGTGCACATTTAACATTAGTTAAACATAGAAGAAAATATGACATTAATTACCAACTCACATATACACGTAAAATCACCTAAAATCTTATTCTTTAAAATATTTACACTAAAATACTATTATTTATAGAAAAATATATAAAATAATAAAATATAACATTTATTATTCATATAACATATTTGGTCAAATATGTACAAAATTAGCACATCATAGAAAACACACCTATAAAGAAATTTAATCATAAAGCTAATCAACATATATTCCAAAATAATTTTAACACCTTATTAATTATCTAAAATCCTATTTAATTAATAAAATAGTTTCTTATAATATTTGGAGTGTTACAAAATAGTCAAATAAAAGGTAGAAAATAGAAGAGAAAAATACAATATAATTTATTTTCCAATCTTATTAACTATTTCAAATGAGAGGTTGATTTTTCTCAAGTACATAATAATGATTGGTATAGCAGTTATCAAATGTGCTACAAAGTTTTAGGGCTTCTCATTAATAGGTGGGTCGCAACATGGAAGTCTATGACATACCATTGGGTCACATGGCAACAAAGGCTTACAACAAGGATTATATCTACCTTGTACATTGCCAACAAAAATACATGCAATAGCAACAAGTAATACCACAAACTTAAAGATCAGCCTCAATGGAGTTTCCATTTTAACCAAACTTGGTTTACAAAGAAAGACAAAATGAATATGTTATAATAATGAATGATATGTTAAAACAATGTACACTAATTTATAGGCAAAGTTAGATCTTTGAAACATTTTTTTCAATATCTAGACATTAATATTGTTCAAACTTTAAATTATCATATTAAGTTTTTTTATATGTTGACCGCCTTCTAATATTTTATTATTTTATTAAAATCTAATTTCTAATGATGTTTATTATGAAATAATTTCCGTATTCTTCATTAATTTCATGCACTTTATATTTATCTATGCTATAAATAAAGTATTATAATTAATTCATTTACAATTACAAAAAATAATATCTCAACTGTATTTTACAAGATATCCAGCCTTAAGAAATGTATTTACTACACTAACTTTAGTGTTTTGTTTCAAATATATATAAAATATAAACTTAACAGTAAAGATAAGAAAACAAAATTTAATTGTAAAAACAACATATATAAAAAATTATAAAGAAACAACTAAAGTATACCCAATTTTATTAAACAAAAAATGAGAGAGAAGAAGAATAATAATAGAATTAAGGGAAACATACCAAACCTATGTTGAGAATCAACGAAAGTGAATTTAAGAAAGTCAACTTTATTACGTTTAAAGTTTTTCCTAATGAAATTACAGAGGGAGTCCCACTAAGAGCATCTCCAACGCGAGAAAAATAAGTTCGTCTGCCGCCAGGTGGAATTATGTAAAAGTGAGGAGTTGTGTCAAGCTGTCATCACGGTTCGTACTTTCATAATTTAATAATAATAAATTTATGACCGTTATCTTTTTTATTAATTTATTAATAATAATAAATTTATAACCGTTACCTTCTTTATTAATTGGTGACGTTAACTTCTTTTTAATTTATGTCATGTATTTAACATTTAATTTTTATTATTGTTATAAAAATTTAAGTTCAATTTTATTTTAAATTTAAATTAATATAATGTATAATAATGTTAATTGAAATATTTAAATTAATATTTTAAGTTGTAATAAAATTAAATATAATTAAAATATTTATGTATAAATTAAAATTGTGAGACCTAATATGGTTTTGTTAAACCGTACAAAATAAATAAATTGCTTAAAAATGATATGGTAACCCTTTTTAATGAACCCATGTTCATGTTGAGTTCACGGTTGAGTAAAAATTGAATGTGCTCTTTCAAGATCAAGATGATGTGGCACAGGGACCCTATTTAATAAACGTTCACCGGAGATGCTCTAAGTCAACTTTTTTTGTTACAAAATATTAATTGTCAAACAATTACAAATACACATTCCACATTTTTTGTTTCAAAACTAAAATCCAAAATTTATAACAATTTGGTTACAAGATATTAATTGTCAAACAATTATAAGTACACATCAAATACAAATAATTGCAAATGAATTACTTTAATTTCATGTCAATTAACACAATAAAACAACAAATTAAAGTAAATTAGTTTCAAGGAAAATAAAACTGACCAAAATTCAAAGAGACATGACTTTGTCTAACATTTATAAATATTTATATACTGTATATTTATTTACCAATATCCAAAATAGAAAATCAAATACAAATATTTTTTGTTCTCTCACTCGCTTTGAACAAAAAACCCCACATCTCTCAAATACAAACTTTGCAAAACAAATTCAAATGGACTATACTTTTCTTGAACATGCATGTTAATGATCAACGCAAGAAATTGAAGTATCGAAATTCCAGTTGTTCGCATGTGTATTGTCTACACCACACAAAGTGATGATAAACCAATTTCTTTGGACATGATTTTGTTGGATGAAAAAATATACAATTACAATGATCGAAGATTTTTATTTGCATTCAATTCCGTCTATATATATATATATATATATATATATATATATATATATATATATATCAACTTCAAATGTTAGCTATTGAAAAAAATAATATATCCATGAAGATGATATATAAACAATATTCATTTTAAAATTATAGACTAAAAACATTGTAATGTTAGTTATTGAAAAACAAATATATTTAAATCTTTTTGAATAATCAACTCTAAAATTATTTGACTTTTACTCAAAGAAAACACATTTGCTTGCAACAATCAAGAAAGAACTTCTCTCAACTTTCAAAAACAGTATACAAGAAGGTGATATATACAACATAACAAATCTAAAAATATCACCGACAAATGATTCTTACAGATAGTAATTCATTCAATACAAAATTCAAGTTCTAAACTATCAAATAAACATCATTTGGTACTAACTATTTTTTGGACTGCAAATATCATTGGAACACTACATGCTATTGGACATTTAGAAGAAGTTTATGTTGTTGACAAGATTACAAAAATACTCGGACTACAAATCAAAATGCATGGGTAACAAATTTAAATATAAAATTCAAAACAATTTAAATTCAAAATGTAATAATATTATATAATTTTTCCATTTCTCAATAACATTTAACCCAATTTTTTTTTTAATTTTTGCTTTAATTTTTCAGGGGTGAAATTGTCAAAGTCACTTTATGTAGAGTATATATTACAGATGACTACTTGTAACACCCCAAATTTTATAATAAACTATTTTAATAATGAAATATCATTTTAAATAATTAATTTGGTGTTAAAATAATTTTAGAATACATGTTATAGATTTCGTGATTAGTTTTCGTTATACGGGTGCTTTAGATGATGTGCTACTATTATACATATTGGACTACAGGAGTAATCTAAATAACTAATATTATATTATATTATATATATTTTTCTAAATAGTATTTTAGTGTAATATTTTGAAGAATAAAATTTTAGAAGATTTTACGTGTATATACTTGTACCAAATTAATGTAATATTTTTTTTGTGCGTTTAACTAATATTAAGTATGCACGTAGTTATATTTCAATTATTTATAACTATTTTATATTTTTATTTATTTGTTATATAAATAATTATCTCAGAATAGTAGTGATAGTGTGTTTGATTTCCTTTATTTTTATATACTTGTTATGACATGGTGATTTTATATATATTTGTTATCATTTAGTAATTAATATAAAGTTTTGATATTATATTTATTTATTTTATAATTTAGACTATTCTCAAATGATGGTAATATTTTAATTTGAGTGTTTTGAAAAATAAGTATTATTATAGTGATAATTTTGAATATAAGAGTTTTGGTTACTAATGTATTTTAAAAGATTAATTGTTTTATTTTATAAAATAGTAGTTTTGAAATATTAGTAATTAAATTGTGTTAAAAAAATGTGTAAAAAAACAACTTTCGTAATTGTTGGTTTTATTAAAAATAATAATAATAATAATAATAATAATAATAATAATAATAATAATAATAATAATAATAAAAAGAGTAAAATGTATTTCATGGGTTAAGCCCAAGTAAAACCTAATTAAAGAATAAAAAAAAAAAACAAATAGAGGAAGAGAAAGGTATGGACACGGCAGACAGCAGCATCCAAGGAGGAGTTGGAGGAAAAATAGAAGAAAATTGATACCGGTGATCGATAATTGTTTCAGAAAATTTTCTCCGTTCTCGTCCAAATTTCAGTATGTTGTTTTATTCATTTAGCTAGTCAAATAAACATACTTCCTCAGATTTTTAACCATCCCAATTTCTCTCTTAAATACCCGACTTCTCCGTTTATAAAATTCCTTATTTTGTATCGTTCTTCTTCACCGTAACTCCGATTTGAGTGAAACCAACGCCAAAACGACCGTGCAAAAAGTGGCTATATTATCCACTGATTAGTTTTTCAATTTATGTTAGACTGATTGAAGGACACATAGTCAATGAACAAAGGCGGTTTGCTCATGGAATCCTATTCGTGTGTGAAAGCGTCGAAATAAGGTAAGGGGTGAGAGAGCGTTTGAATTCATGAGTGTAATATATTGTGAGATGAACGGGAAAACTGTATTTCCCAACAATTCATTCGGGACTTGCTACGTACGGTAGTAGCCCTTTGAGGGATAAATTAATTAATGTGCAAATATGGAAATTGTGAGATTAAAATATAGAATAGAAATATTTGTAAGGTGTTGATTGATTTAATTTCTTTAAATGTGTGGTATTTGATGTTAGTGTGATATTGAGTGTCGAATTAATTTTATGTATGTGTTTGATTAAATTAGTTTATGTGATATGATGATAAAAGATGGATGTGTTGTGATAATTTTAAGTGATGATGATGATGTATGAATAATAATTTTGATTTCATAAATTTGTGATAAGTTTATGTGATGAGTTACGATTGATGATAGTGATGCTCTAAATTTGTGATGAGTTATGTAATGATGATGATGTGTGATTTATAATAGTGATGTTATGAATGGGTGATGAAAAGATCGAAGTAACCTCTGATGAAATAATTGTGATTCCAATTTGTGTTTGAGATGACGGTCTTAATGGAGTATCATAGGCCAACGAGTGGAGAAAATAAATATTGAGAATTTGTGAAGTGGAGATTATTTTGTCATCATATAGGTAGGGCCTGACAAGCCTAGTGATTTCGGGGAAGTACAACTGAATTGAGCCTGATCGCGGCGGTCTACTGTTGAGCATTAAGGCAAGATTGTTAGACCTTGGAGGTATTCAGGTGGGCAATTCCTAGGTGACTTGGAGGTAGCACTCCAAATGTCGGGAGCTACCATGCAACACACGTTTACCTCGACTGTCGCGTATATGTGTCTCGGGTTGAGTTGAGGGGATCTATGAGGACAGGGCCAATTTGAATTGTCCGTCCACCGGAATGGTGGCATAGTATCATGGCCTCCTAACCAAGTACTTCAGAGTTAGAATGGTACCACATTGTGAAGTAGAGTCTAAGCTCATGCATAGCATTGCATTTTCTTGTGATTGTTTTGTTGTGATTAATATGTGTCGTGTGCGATAATAATAATTTCTACGATGATTAGATGTTATAGTGAAATGTATTGACTTTCCTTGAGTGGTTTTGACTATATAACGTGATGTTTTTCTTTGAAGAGTGTTTGTGTAATGATGCGGTTTATTGATGATTAATTGCGTGTTCTTCTTACTTGCATTATACTATCAACATGATTTCAAAACTCACCTCCTTCGTTGTTTGTGTTTGACTGGCTTGGCCCTGCGTTTGCGAAATCGCAGTTATTACAGGTTAATGAGTCTTGAAGTTCAAATTTGGGAGAAGCCCCGCTCTGATGGGTGATACTAGGAATGAGAGTCATAAGTTGTATTTTTATTTGTTTAATTAGAAACAACTTTTTGTATGAAACCTTATAACTAGTAAATTTTTGGAATTGAATTAAGAAATTCTAGTTAAATCAAATTTTATGGAGATTGCACTATTTTAAAGGAGGAAAAAGTTTAAAGTGTTCATTTTGAATTTTGAGAAATGTGATATCTCAAATTAATTATAATTTTTCTTTATTCCCTTGAAAACGTATTTGCTTTACCAGCTGCGAATTAAAGTTAAAAATTCTATTATAAATTATTATATATTATTTTGGGCTTAGGGTTTCACATTAGTGGTATCAGAGCAGGTCTGTCCAATCAGGCCGAGTGTGTGGAATGTCTATTCAGTGTTAGTCGAATGTCCGTCGTGTCAATTTTGTTTTCTTGAGTAATAATTATTTTCACTAACATGTTTTTGTTCCCTGTGATATTATTGTGTTAAGTGTTATATGTTTTTGTATTATTATACATATTTTTGAGATTACTGACTAGCTGTTTATTATTTGGCTAAATTTATACCTAATTGATTAAATAAACCAGAAAATTACTTGTTAAAACTTGAGTTAATTTTAATTGTTGACAAGATTTTGTTGGTTACTTGTTGAATGATCTTGTTGCTTGTTTCTTGTCTATCGAACTATGATTTTGGCACTTTTGTTTTATGTGAATAGTTGGAAATGATAATTTTGATGGACCACCTGGATGTTTCAAGTTATTAATCCCATTCACGTAACTTAGTTATCAAGTGTCATACCTCACCAGTTATTTATTTTAAGGTTCCAGTTTTACCCTTAATTAATTTAAAATATTTAATCTTGATATGAACTTGTTGAAAGTGTTTGATCTAATAACTAATTGATTGAAACATTGATTTCCATATGAATTATATGTTTAAAACTTCAAGTATTGACTTTTACTAGGTACAAATTATTGTTATTTTTGTTGAAACTCAATTTAGAGGAAAAAAAAGATGTTTTGTTCTAAACTTTGAGTTAGATAGGAAATATGTCTCTTATGTTTAAAGTTTTAATTTTGACTAAAAAAAAAATTTATTATTTTGATTTTATGTTGGCTTGTGTGAAGAAAAAAACATCGATTTTAAATTGTGAATGTTAACTTTAAATCACTTGAAAGTATTGATGGTTGTATCTAAATGAGTAGAGTTTTGATATTGATTTTGAAGATAATTTAGAATGTTCGTCATGATTTTAAATAGCATGAAATTCATATTATTAGCAATAGTAATTCTTGAATAGTATAGGTTGGTAGAACTTAGAATTTTTTTAAAATGACATTTTGAAGGAGTGAAAGTTTACTTATGCTGTAAGATGAAAATAACTTTTGTTTGAATTACTCTTGATTATTTTGAAGAAATTAAATTGAGTTGAATTTTTGTTGGTTTGTAAGATGAAAATAACTTTTGTTTGAATTACAGCATGTTTTACTATGTCTTGTTTTTGAGAAAATTAAAAAGAGTTGTTGTTAGGTTGGTTTAGGGGGCTGGTGTGAATATTGAATCGTGAGGGTGTTCGGATATTTTTTTGAAATGATTGATTTTCTGATTCTGATATTATGAACTCATTGGAGTTTAACTCGATGTTAAAGTTTTAGATTTTAAGAACTCATTAGTGATTTTATAATTGTACAAAAGAAGGTCAAATAATAAAATGTCTACTAATTCATAAAGAGAAAGAAAAGATAATAAAAAAAAAAAACAAAGTTTTTAAAAAGAACTATCTCAATGGTGAAACTCGTTCTGAAAAGTTATCTAAATTTTAGATTCTATAATCGATGTGTTTTATGAGTAGAATTTTTTTTTTTTGTAAGATTGTGATTGTTGTGTTATCATTGTCGAAATGTACATTTGAGTTGAATATAAAAAGGTGACATGCTTTTTGTATAATTGAGGGTGTGTTATGCTTTAGACCAATTTTGTGCCTTGATATAAACTGATGATGTATCTATAGACATATTGAGTAGCCAGTATGAAAGGAGACTGTTATTTTGTACATTTGTCAATTAGTGTAATTCATTATCATAAACAAGTATGTCTTATGCATTGTGTCATGTACACTACTTTAATGTATATAAATATATAATTTTGTTTTTTTGTAAATTGTGAGAAAATAAATTAGAACTATTTTTGGAAGTGTTAATTTATTGGAAAACTTTTTATCTATCTATATATATAATTTAAATCTTCTTTCAAAATATAAGTTGAAAATAATAATTTTTATAATGATTAGTTATTTAGAAATGTGTTTTTGACGATTAAAGTACGAGTGATTTTAGAAATCTTATAGATTTTAAAAATACATGTAATTCATTTTATTTTTAATTGTATTTAGAAATATGATTTGTTTTAGTTGTTTTTATTTAGACGTGATTTATTGAAAAGTGATTTAAGGAAATGGTTTTAATTCCCAAGAATGTTTTTTTTTGTTGCTAAATGTGTAACCTTTAAAGTGGTTTATGTACTACTTGATTCAATTTGGTTTGGTAGCGTGTTGTGTCTTCTAGTAAATATTTATTTATCTGATTTGTTACTTGGAAATCTATGTTTTAGTTTGTTGTAACTTTGAAGTGATGATTAATTCAAAAGAAATTTGAGCATGATCAATTTGGAGCAGTTAGCCTTCTATGAGAATATGTTACATGTGTTTGAGTCATCGTTTGAGTTATGAGTTGAACGTAAAATGATGGTGCTAATTTTTGAATTAATTATGTGAATGTGTATATGATTATGTGAATATTAAATTGTTTGTGTTTCAAGTATTCTAATTGTGCGAAATTAGTGTATAGCATTTAGAGAAGTTGAGAGTGTTTAAAAATGAGATAATTTTATATTTCTTGAATTTGATTGTTGATTCATATTGATGCAAGTGTCATTTCTCTTGTTGTTGTAACTAATTGTAAATTATAGATAAACTATTGAGAATGTGTAATTAAATGGGTTTTTAACTTGAAGTAAGGAGTAGGAGTTGTGGCGCCGCCTTCGCACTCCTGAACCACGTTAAAAATATTTTTAATCATCCATGTCTGACATTGAATGACTGCAGTTATAGTTACCTTAAGTAGTTGACGACATGAGTAGGAAGGACTAGCTACCCCGATGACTCATCGTCGATAAAAGAGGCAACAATAACCCGTTGTTACTATGGTTAAAAATACTTGTTAATTCTATTTTTGAAATAGTTAAAAACCATATTCATCTCTTACGTAATTTTGAGTCATTATAAGTCATATGTGACATCAATGTCAAATGCTAACAACTGTTTCATGTGACGTGAATTGGTATGGAGGTGCGTACATAAATTAAATATTTAATTAAATATGTTTGACCTTCTAAGCAACTTGCTGGAAATAAATAAGCGCATTGTGTTAGTATCTTATTATTTGTTCTATATTATCTCATTTGGTAAGGACCTAGAACTATGGTATGAGTTCTATAAATGAATCTTGTGTATAAGACTTTGAAACTAATTTAGACTTTGAGTGTGTTTGAAACTATATGTGAAAATATTTGTCTTATTCCACTATGATTATACACATTCGTTTCTAAAAATAAATAAATAAATAAAAAGTGACTGTATGTCATTCAGTTGTTATATGCATTTCTGTTTGTAATTCTTGAAGGCGTAAAATATTTTAAATGTTTCTTTATATGCCTAATTTTTATGAAATATGTAGAGTAATTTTTGTTATGATTTAAACATTCTTTTAAGATATTGAAACTAGTGGAGTATTGTTTGAGAAGTTAGTTGAACTCGAAAACGTATTTGAGATATGTGTTATTTGATTCAACTGAATGTAGTAAGTGTGGTTGACTAGATTCACATGCTTAGTTTTATCTATAAACAATAATGATTAATCATAATATTTCTTTCATATTTGAGTTGTTGAATGTGACGTGTTTAATTAACTTGTTGTGTCATGTTAGTCTATCATGTTAAGCTAATTGAATTTTGACATGCTTTGAATAGCGAATGTCTTAAATATGTTTATGGACTAAGTTTGAATCTTGAGGGTGGTAAGTTAGATATAAGTTCACTCACCACAAATTTCGAGGACGAAATTTCTTTAACGAGGGGAGAATTGTAACACCCCAAATTTTATAATAAACTATTTTAATAATGAAATATGATTTTAAATAATTAATTTGGTGTTAAAATTATTTTAGAATACATGTTATAGATTTCGTGATTAGTTTTCATTATACGGGTACTTTAAATGATGTGCTACTATTATACATATTGGACTACATGAGTAATCTAAATAACAAATATTATATTATATATATTTTTCTAAATAGTATTTTAGTGTAATATTTTAAAGAATAAAATTTTAGAAGATTTTACGTGTATATACTTGTACCAAATTAATGTAATATTTTTTTGTGCGTTTAACTAATATTAAGTATGCACGTAGCTATATTTCAATTATTTATAACTATTTTCTATTTTTAGTTATTTGTTATATAAATAATTATCTCAGAATAGTAGTGATAGTGTGTTTGATTTCCTTTATTTTTATATATTTGTTATGACATGGTGATTTTATATATATTTGTTATCATTTAGTAATTAATATAAAGTTTTGATATTATATTTATTTATTTTATAATTTAGACTATTCTCAAATGATGGTAATATTTTAATTTGAGTGTTTTGAAAAATAAGTATTATTATAGTGATAATTTTGAATATAAGAGTTTTGGTTACTAATGTATTTTGAAAGATTAATTATTTTATTTAATAAAATAGTAGTTTTGAAATATTAGTAATTAAATTGTGTTAAAAATAATAAGTAAAAAAAACAACTTTCGTAATTGTTGGTTTTATTAAATAATAATAATAATAATAATAATAATAATAATAATAATAATAATAATAATAATAATAATAATAATAATAATAATAATAAGAGTAAAATGTATTTCATGGGTTAAGTCCAAGTAAAACCTAATTAAAGAATAAAAAAAAACAAATAGAGGAAGAGAGAGGTATGGGCACGGCAGACAGCAACTTCCAAGGAGGAATTGGAGGAAAAATAGAAGAAAATTGATACCGGTGATCGAAAATTGTTTCAGAAAATTTTCTCCGTTCTCGTCCAAATTTCAGTATGTTGTTTTATTCATTTAGCTAGTCAAATAAACATACTTCCTCAGATTTTTAACCATCCCAATTTCTCTCTAAAATACCCGACTTCTCCGTTTATAAAATTCCTTATTTTGTATCATTCTTCTTCACCGTAACTCCGATTTGAGTGAAACCAACGCCAAAACGACCGTGCAAAAAGTGGCTATATTATCCACTGATTGGTTTTTTAATTTATGAAAGATCGATTGAAGGACAAATAGTCAATGAACAAAGGCGGTTTGCTCATGGAATCATATTCTTGTGTGAAAGCGTCGAAATAAGGTAAGGGGTGAGAGAGCGTTTGAATTCATGAGTGTAATATATTCTGAGATGAACGGGAAAACTGTATTTCCCAACGATTCATTCGGGACTTGCTACGTACGGCAGTATCCCTTTGAGGGATAAATTAATTAATGTGCAAATATGGAAATTGTGAGATTAAAATATAGAATAGAAATATTTGTAAGGTGTTGATTGATTTAATTTCTTTAAATGTGTGGTATTTGATGTTATTGTGATATTGAGTGTCGAATTAATTTTATGTATGTGTTTGATTAAATTAGTTAATGTGATATGATGATAAAAGATGGATGTGTTGTGATAATTTTATGTGATGATGTATGAATAATAATTGTGATTTCATAAATTTGTGATAAGTTTATGTGATGAGTTACGATTGATGATAGTGATGCTCTAAATTTGTGATGAGTTATGTAATGATGATGATGTGTGATTTATAATAGTGATGTTATGAATGGGTGATGAAAAGATTGAAGTAACCTCTGATGAAATAATTGTGATTCCAATTTGTGTTTGAGATGACGGTCTTAATGGAGTATCATAGGTCAACGAGGGGAGAAAATAAATATTGAGAATTTGTGAAGTGGAGATTATTTTGTCATCATATAGGTAGGGCCTGGCAAGCCTAGCGATTTCGGGGAAGTACAACTGAATTGAGCCTGATCGCGGAGGTCTACTGTTGAGCATTAAGGCAAGATTGTTAGACCTTGGAGGTATTCGGCTGGGGAATTCCTAGGTGACTTGGAGGTAGCACTCCAAATGTCGGGAGCTACCATGCAACACACGTTTACCTCGACTGTCGCGTATATGTGTCTCGGGTTGAGTTGAGGGGATCTCTGAGGACAGGGCCAATTTGAATTGTCCGTCCACCGGAATGGTGGCATAGTATCATGGCCTCCTAACCAAGTACTTCAGAGTTAGAATGGTACCATATTGTGAAGTAGAGTCTAAGCTCATGCATAGCATTGCATTTTCTTGTGATTGTTTTGTTGTGATTAATATGTGTCGTGTGCGATAATAATAATTTCTGCGATGATTTGATGTTATAGTGAAATGTATTGACTTTCCTTGAGTTGTTTTGACTATATAACGTGATATTTTTCTTTGAAGAGTGTTTGTGTAATGATACGGTTTATTGATGATTAATTGCGTGTTCTTCTTACTTGTATTATACTATCAACATGATTTCAAAACTCACCTCCTTCGTTGTTTGTGTTTGACTGGCTTGGCCCTGCGTTTGCGAAATCGCAGTTATTACAGGTTAACGAGTCTTGAAGTTCAAATTTGGGAGAAGCCCCGCTCTGATAGGTGATACCGGGAATGAGAGTCATAAGTTGTATTTTTATTTGTTTAATTAGAAACAACTTTTTGTATGAAACCTTATAACTAGTAAATTTTTGGAATTGAATTAAGAAATTCTAGTTAAATCAAATTTTATGGAGATTGCACTATTTTATAGGAGGAAAAAGTTTAAAGTGTTCATTTTGAATTTTGAGGAATGTGATATCTCAAATTAATTATAATTTTTCTTTATTCCCTTGAAAACGTATTTGCTTTACCAGCTGCGAATTAAAGTTAAAAATTCTATTATAAATTATTATATATTATTTTGGGTTTAGGGTGTCACACTACTCAATCAACTCAATTTCAACAAGGATATATATTAACCTAGACATACCCGAATTCAACATGTTTTCACAATGGTGTACTATTTACATCTTTTTGTCTTCTTTCTTTTCACTTAATCTCTACTTTCAATATCATTCTATAAGACCTCATTACCATTAATAAAAAAATTACAAAACAATTTTCAAAACATATTCTATTTACAGGGAATCCAGTAAAAGTAAAGAAGATGAAGTTAGAGAAATACCACTTAGAGATTGATACATTTATACACCATAAATACTGAAATCTTTTTTTCGATTAGATTAATACATTTTTACACCATAAATATCACTTTTAAAATTTAAAAAAAAAATTACATTCAATTAGTTTCTACAAATTACATCCGTGCAACGTGCGGGTTATATTCTAGTTTTATAATAGTTTTCAAGAGGATTTAAACTCACTACTTTGGGGCTATAAGGTTATGCTCTTAACTGAGCTAACACCTCAAGTGTGTACCATAACATATTTGAAACATATAAGTATGTTAAGGAATTGTTTGATATTTACTCAATATTGTTTAGGATTAGTTAATATTGTTAGTTGAGATGAACTTTATATTCTAGAAGGGAGTTGCATAGAGTTTATAATTTTATCAGAGATATTTGTAAAAACGTAGTTTATAGGACAAACATAAAACTATAATTTGTGTTGGATAGTTCACTTAAAAATTTGAATGATATCGCAATTAATCACACTATGCGAAATGAAAATTTAAGCACAATGATTGAATCAAACAAAGTGGTAATAATTCAATCAATAGAAGTAAACTAGAATTATTCTGAATGGAATATACAAATGATAAAAATAAAAAATAAAAAAAAACAAAAAAAACTAAGCAAACAAATAATTTACTTTTAAACACGATTAACAATTATTGATATATATGCAAAAACAATTTTATCAATCACCAATCATGAAAAATCCAAAACAAAATTTTCAACATCACAAATTTTTGTATAATTAAAAAAAAAAATTCACCTCCAATTACCAAGATACAAAATAATAAAAAGAAAATCACAATTGTAAGGAGAACAAGAGGAAGTAAACAACCTTTAAGACTGAATTTGAACATTTATCTTCAAGATAAAAATAACAACTCCACTCTTACAAGATATAAACATATTTAGAGTAACTCCCACATTAAACCCCAAAAAGACACTTTTAATTTTTAGACTTTCGACATACAATCGATCGATATATTCTTAATCGCTCACGTCTAGAGCAATCGCCCAAAAATAGATACCTTACCATTGTTGTTTCTTACTCAAAAACTCCAATGCTTGTATTTTCAACATTGTTTTTAACCTAGACATACCACTTGTATTTTCAACATTGTTTTTAATTTCTAAACTAAAAGTGTAATAGACACACATTTCAATTTCAATTTGAGAGGGATTATAGACATATTAGTTAGTTATACAAGTTAAGTACAAAAATTAGTTAGTTATATTAATTAGTTGTTACTCATTGGTTATATATGTTTTATGTTTCATTTGATGTATTTATTTAAAAATTATCACTTTTATTAAAAAGAAAAAAGTTTACCACAATATTTATATATATATATATATATAAAATTATCACAATATAATCTATTAATTTTTTTTATATAAAAGATATAATCCATTATTGTTCTCAAGCACTCGTACCCATGAAATTACTGCGTGAAAGCACCCATATGTGTCCTCCTACGATACATATCAACAGCATGTGAAATTTTTCTTTATAAAAAAATTGGGTTGGGTAGATGGGTTAAATATGGCTGGTTATGACATTAAGAATAAAAGCAAGCTTGAAAATTCCAAATAACCAACTTAAATGAAAGCAAATATGGCTGGTTATGACAATAAGAATAAAAGCAAGCTTGAAAGTTCCAAATAGCCAACTTAAATGAAAGCAAGCAAAATAAGCGAACAAAAACTATGGGCCTACATTGCACATCCCAATTGTAAATTAAAAAAGTTCACAAAAAAATAAATAAATAAATAAATAAAGAATGGTTATGGCATTTGTTTGACAGAGTATGGTCTTTATTGTGTTAACTATCACCTCTCTTGTTTATAGTTGTTTTTTTCACCCTTTTTATAATGTTGTAATTGATTTACTTTCCAGAGTCACAAAAGTCTAGAATGTTGTACTACTTCTTTTTGTCTATTTGTGCAATAATAGATGTGGGGAAAAAATTATTAGTCTCATCACGAATCAATGAACAATATGAACATATATTTCATATTTTTATTTTTTTAACAAGTATACACTGTTTGTACCACTTTAATTTTTGTTTTAACAAATGTATATAATTTATTCAATAATAATATAAAATAATAAATTAAAAAATATAATTTATATTAAATTTTTTACATGATAAACAAACACATTTGTCTTTCTCAACTCTCTCATCAATAACAATAATTAGACTACTCACATGAAATTCATTGAAATCCCAAATCAAATAAGTTGACCCAATAGACTCTTTAGTTTTCCATCCATGGTGGGAACATATGTGAGTCTTTCTCCAAGTGAAGTAAATCACAAAATATCGGATTTCACTATAACAAGCCCTTTAGGGGCTATCACATCTGTTTTGTATGTATCAACAATCCAACATTTGTAACAGTTCTATTAAAGCTTCCACTTAGATGATGCTTTAGGCGTGGGGCTCTAATAGAAAATGAACGATAATTTAAATCTCTTGTCAATATTGTCTTAGAACAATTGTTTTCATCCCCTGTTATTAGTTGTAATGCTGTTGTATTGACAATCTGTCCACATAAAATTTTTATGTGGTCAATTTCACTAACCTCGTATTATATATTAAGTAAGGATAGACAGCAATGACAAAGTCAATTTGACCAACTCTGTAAGCAAATTCTGCATCATAGTTATCTTCTAGACTCATTTGTTTAGCTACAAGAAAAAAATAAAATTGTTTATATTAGCTTAAAACGTACTAACTAAATTATACTCATATAAGAAATGTCCACTGCATGTCTATTTTATCATATAAACAATTTTAAAATAGTTGCAAGACAACTTTGAGAGAACATCAAAAAAAAACTTTTTTTAGAGCTTAAATATCACACGTTAGTAATTATAAATACTTAAATATTAATTTTTTAAACAACCAATTAAAGCTTAATAATATATTTAAACAACCAATTAAACTTATTTATTTGTGACAATTATAATTTTGAATAAAAAATTGATTTTTTTTTAAAGATGGAGGACACATTAATACATAGTTCCTCCTCCTAAAGTGTTGTTAACATCTTTTACTTAGTTTGCTAACATATAATTTGCACTCGTGTTTTCAACACTTTTGTAGAGATTGTCTTAGCTACCAACCATGATGTTTTGGTTATGAGTCTTACTACAGTACTAACAAACAAGCGAAAAAAGTTAAAAAGAAAATATATGACAACTTTAGATGCTTTTGCGAATAGAACTTTCTCATTCTTAGTGATTCTTCTTCCCTCTACCTTTTTTTTATTTCATTTTTTATTCAAAATTAAAATTGTAGTAAAGAAATAATAATTTAAAATTAAAGTGATATTTTACATGCTATTGGGTAGTAAAAAATATTGGTCCATGTCAGCTTTGATTTGGTCAAAATCGATGGGTCCAACAATTTAAAAAAAAAGGTTAAATTAGGAGGTCAAAAGTGTTATTTTCAATATAAAAAGAAAAATTGTCAGATTTTTTTTTTTAAAAAAAAGGTTCATTTTGGAGAGATGGAACTAAATTGAACACCAGAGTAACAAACAGTTGACAAGTTGACTCTATACCGTACCATAAAAAGTTGACAAGATACATATAAAGTCTACCATAACCGGAAGATGGTGACAAACTTCTAAAATATCATTTTTTTTTTCTTCTTCAGAATATTAAATATATAAGATCTAGTATGATGTAAATATGTAAGCTTAATTAGTTGGAATCAAATTAAAACTATTATTACCCATCAAGTGTAATCAAATGATCATTCTAAGGTAGAAGTATTTTAATAGATATTTTAGAAGTTAATAAATCTTAAGATAAACATATTTTTGTGCGATAATATTTATTTTTAAATAGCCAAACCATACACAAAACAGTCAAATAAAAGATAGAAAATAGAAGAGAATAATACAAGATAATTTATTTACCAATCTTATTAATTATTTCAAATGAGATTGATTTTTCTCATTGTGTATTTACCAATCTTATTAATTATTTCAAATGAGATTGATTTTTCTCAAGTACACAATGATTGGTATAGCAGTTATCAAATGTGCTACAAAGTTTTAGGGCTTCTCATTAGTAGGTGGGACGTTGCAACATGGAAGTCTATGACATACCAATGGGTCACATGGCACCAAAGTCTTACAACAAGGATTATATCTACCTTGTACATTGCCAACAAACATACATCCAATAGCAACAAGTAATACCACAAACTTAAAGATCAGCCTCAACGGAGTTTCCATTTTAACCAAACTTGGTTTACAAAGAAAGACAAAATGAATATGTTATAATAATGAATGATATGTTAAAACAATGTACACTTATTTATAGGCAAAGTTAGAATCTTTGAAATATTTTTTCAATATCTAGACATTAATATTGTTCAAACTTTAAATTATCATATTAATTTTTTTTTTATATGTTGACCGCCTTTTAATATTTTATTATTTTATTAAAATCTAATTTCTAATGATGTTTATAATGAAATAATTTCTGTATTCTTCATTAATTTCATGCACTTTATATTTATCTATGCTATAAATAAAGTATTATAATTAATTCATTTACAATTACAAAAAATAATATCTCAACTGTATTTTACAAGATATCCAGCCTTAAGAAATGTATTTACTACACTAACTTTAGTGTTTTGTTTCAAATATATATAAAATATAAACTTAACAGTAAAGATAAGAAAACAAAATTTAATTGTAAAAACAACATATATAAAAAATTATAAAGAAACAACTACAGTATACCCAATTTTATTAAACAAAAAATGAAAGAAGAAGAATAATAATAGAATTAAGGGAAACAGACCAAACCTATGTTGAGAATCAACGAAAGCGAATTTAAGAAAGTCAACTTTATTACATTTAAAGTTTTTCCTAATGAAATTACATAGGGATTCCCACTAAGAGCATCTCCAACGGGAGATTACAGCTGTTTAGGGGCTATCACAACTGTTTTGTATGTATCAACAATCTAACATTTGTAACAGTTCTATTAAAGCTTTCACTTAGATGATGTTTTGGGCGTGGGGCTCTAATAGAAAATGAACGATAATTTAAATCTCTTGTCAATATTGTCTTAGAACAATTGTTTTCATCCCCTGTTATTAGTTGTAATGCCGTTGTATTGACAACCTGTCCACATAAAATTTTTATGTGGTCAATTTCACTAACCTCATATTATATATTAAGCAAGGATAGACAGCAATGACAAAGTTAATTTGACCAACTCAGCAAGCAAATTCTGCATCATAGTTATCTTCTAGACTCATTTGTTTAGCTACAAGAAAAAATATAAAATTGTTTTTATTAGCTTAAAACGTACTAACTAAATTATACTCATATAAGAAATGTCCACTGCATGTCTATTTTATCATATAAACAATTTTAAAATAGTTGCAAGACAACTTTGAGAGAACATTAAAAAAAAAACTTTTTTTAGAGCTTAAATATAACATGTAAGTAATTATAAATACTTAAATATTAAATTTTTAAACAACCAATTAAAGCTTAATAATATATACTACCTTTAAACTTTCATCTTAAATCTTATTTTTATTTTTTTTAATCAATTTTTGGTATAATAATTTTTTTTTTCATTTATCATGTTGTAGGTAATAAAATGAATTCAATACATTAGTAATATCTACAATAAAAAGGAGATAAAAAGAAAGAGTTTTTTACAGCAATATCCCTTTTTTTTAAAAAATTAACCAAAATGCCCTCTTTTTGAAAACGTTTACCAAACTGCCCTACTTTTTGGGCTTTTTTACTGGTCGCAACGGGGGGTGCGACCTCCTGAAATGAGCAATTTCGCAGGCCCAATTGGAGGTCGCAGGCCGGGGGTGCGACCTCCTTCTGGGGGGTTTTTTTTTTGTTTTGTCTTTTTCTACTGTTTTTAAATTTTTAATAATTATTTAATTAAAATAATAATAATAAAAATAAAATTAAGTGAACTGTAATATATGTTTATATTTGAATAGAGTATGACTTTTAATATAAAAAAAAAGAAGTGTAACCCGAACACCCAATAAATGTTAAACTTTGAAAAAGAAAATTCTTTTCAAATATTAATTAAAATTAAGCATGTGATAGAGGTGAGACATTGTTTATTTAAATTACTTGTTAATTGATGTACGCTCTATACCTGACTCATAGGGCATGACATTGATGTTCTTGATATAATATTGAACTCCAATATTCTGTTATCATTAGAATTATCAGAAATTGAAGAAATTGGATATTAACTCTCAATAATGTCCACACCCGAAGCAACTAAGTATGGCTACAATATTAAATAAAAAAAGATTATCAACAAATATGTTATAATGATAGATATGTATTTTAATTTATTCATTTATAAGAAAGAACTTTGAGAAACCCGTGTAGCATTGTTAGGTCCCTTTGATGAGAAAGAGACAACCACATATGTCAAAGTACCAACTTTAATGGTCTCTGGGACTCCTACTCCAATGCTTGCTTTACATAGAATAATTTTACCCTTCATCTTCTTATCATCCAAATAATTGGTTGAACAATTCCTACAATTTAAGAATAATTTCATTAACAAATTATGGATTTTGAAAGTTTTTTCTATTTAATATATGTCTATTTTTTAAATATGTTATTTGTTGTTATAAAATAATCCTTGCCGAGGGACATTGATTTTTAAAATGAGCTAATAATGAAGAAAACAAAGAATATTTAAGTCAAGACTTCATAATGGTTTTTAATTTTGTGTGTTTAATTTGAATGATAATAATTTTAGTTACGTGGCATAAGTCTCATCTAGAGAATTGCCTTTTGGTCCATTTTAGGAATATGATAAATTCTCTTTAAATAACTTGCAAGAAAAATTTCTCTAACAAGAATTGTGAGTGAACTAGATCTCCTCTTTATGTTATTGGATTAGAGTTTGTTTCAATCTTATCAATGACTTCCTACCATTGTGGCGATTCCACATTGGCTTATCAATCATCCTTGATTGTGGCACCTTCTTCATCTTTTCAACCTAATTCATATTTGTTTCTTTAATTTCTCTTTTATTGTCACTTTATTTGAAGAGATCACTTGGTTAGATCTTCAATCTCATGTGGAAGCACTCAAATACATATCATTTGGTATTCAAAGCTAGTCACCAAATGGTAATATTTGTTCTTAATTTTTGTTTTTAGTTTTTGATGTTCTTAAAGTTCTTGGAAAATTTGAAGTTTTAGATTAATTTTTTAAAATTTGATCTTTGTTTCTGTGTAATCTTGAGTCGCTAGTTGATTATAAGTGTTATAATATGTATGGGATGATTTAGTTTGATGAATACTTGCTGTTATTTTGGTGAAATTTCGAGAAAAAATATGGGTTTAGTTTCATCATCATCTTCACTTGCAATTGTTTGATCCAAAATTTCACTTGTAAATTTGTTTTTGATGTTATTTATTTCATACATGTTCGACTCTGGAAGTTCAAAAGCCTAAATTAATTAGAAAAATTAGAGGAACTCAAATATTCAAATAAAAATCTGAAAATACAAGTACTGCGAAAAAGTGATTCTGCACAAAAGCAATTTTGAAAAAATGCATTATGCAAAAAAAAAAAAAAAAAA
>JBBPBP010009778.1:39880568-39904001 GCA_037974735.1 Cicer chorassanicum | reverse complement strand
GGAAAAAAAAAAAAAAAAAAAAAAAGCAAACATATCATTCTCATTTCTCATGCCGGAGGTGTTCATGGGTCCTATTGGTATATAAGTGCTTTTATCTTGTTATGGATTTCAGATTCCATACTTATTAAGCCACGTTTTGGCGTACAAAATAGTAAGTATTCTTTTTAAAAGCAAGTGAAGGAACGCGGATTCATTTTTCTTATATAATTACTGCAACTATGAACGTAACTCTAAGATGAACTTTCTTATATATTTATATTGAATGACATAAAATAAATACAAAAAAAAAAAATAATCTAATGACGAAACATAAACAAACACTAATTGCAAAAAATAAAGAATAAATATTAAACTACTAAAATTAAATCATTAAATCTAAATTAATTTTAGAGTCATAGTTGTTCCTCTTAATTTATTTCAATGTTTTATTTAACTTTGTTCTATCTTGTCTTTGTATTTTTTTTATCTTATCTTTCTATTTGTTTTAGGTGAACACTTAAGTATTCAAGAGTTTCATTTAATACAATAATTAATTAATCATTAATTAAGTCACATATTTTTATATTTTATTATATTTTAAATAATTTACAAATTAATTTTGCATGAGGTTTATCGTTGCCTATCTTTTCTCATGTGCACCTAAAAAATTTCTATGTTTGAGTGTATGAAAAGTGAGATACATGCAGGCTGCAGGGCAGTGTGAGGTTAATAGAAAGCTTGATACTCAATTAAAAATTCATCCAAAAAGCTACTCCATAAAGGAATTATACCAAGATTATCAGTAAAAACAATAGAAATTCGTTTATATTTGTGTTCAATGCATACCGTGGAAATTAAGTTTGCCTCGATCATAGTTCGATAGAAGCAATATTAATTCAACCATAAGTCTCGCATGAACTATATAAACATAAAATAAAATAAATGATAATATCATATCTTAACTAGATGGAAATTAACTTAAATTTGAAGATGAGAAATTTCATATCTATTTTTTCTTCTTTCACTATCTTTTCTAGATTTGAGTATGAAAATCGAAGAAAGAAACACATGAATTTCGATCAATTAAACTTAAAATCAATTTTATAAATTTTAAAAATAAAAATCAATTAAATGATTCAACCTATAAAAATTGCAAATAGAGGAAAAACGATTTTCTCTTACTCTTAATGGAAGAACGATTTTCACTGAATCGTGAATGAGACTTAACTTTTACGAATTTGTGAGCAAAGATGAACGAAATTGAATAAAAATGAAAGATGAACAAAATCAAATCAAGAGAAGAAGATGAACAATTTTACAATTTGAGAGAAGAAGAGCTACATTGAATTGTTACGAGAGAGTAGAAGAGAAAAATCGAATCTGTTTAATTGTTATGAGAGAGATCCAATTAAAGGAAAGCAATTGAAGAAGAACACGAATTGACGAGGATAATCGGTCGAAGGAAATCGAATTGCTACAATATAGAAGCAAAACAAATTATGAGACACGGAGGAAAATGGAAAAACAATTTCATGACCTTCAAGGATAATGGAAAAATGAAGTAAGGAAAATGAGTCGGAAGTGGGAGAAAAACACGAAAAAAGGGAAAACCATTTCCAAAAAACGCAAGAATATTTTGTTTTTTGTTTTTTGTTTTTGTTTCTTAATATTTTTGTGTTTTTATTTATCCTATAAATACAAAATATATTATATATAAGAAAACACTAACATATTATCTATTGTTAAAAAGTAATTTTAGTAACAAATAATAAAAAATTACAAAATCTGAGCATTTTAATAAATCTTTTTTTAGTATAAATAAATATATTTATTTATGTGTCATATTTTTATTAGACGATGAATAATCCACAATTTTCAAAAATAACCTTAAACAAAGCTATATTTTATTACACGCGACCAATAATATACACAATCTATATATAGCTTAGGATAGTAGCTTGGTTTCACTCCTATAAATTGAGTTGCAGAAACGGTGTTAAAGTCACTTTACAACCAAATCAGAAACAAAGTTATGTAGTTACATATCCAAAAAAGAAACACAATTCCCTCCATTCTCCTAAGCTTTTTATTTTTATTTTTTATTTTTATAGAAAAATAAGTTTCCTTCAAAAGATTAGTACAAGCAAACTCATCATGATTTGAGATATTCCTCTTCCATATTTTGATATCAAAATACAATACACATAATAATTTCAGAAGTCAATGAGAGATAATCAAATTAAAATCTTAATTCTAACAATCAAACTAATTTCTTCCACAAATAGTCAATGGTCAAGAATAATGTAAGATCCACATTCTTTAATTCAATCTATCTTTTGAAAAAAAGATTTACTGTGTTCACTCATATCGACTATAGTTGTTCTTTGACATGATCAATCCAACCACATGTTTACAAATCATATGTAAAGCTAGTGTTGAACATGAGTGATAGCCTCCATAAACTCCTTACTTGAAATATGGTACCAACAAAACGGATCATTTGCCTCTGTGAACACCGCTTATTTGAATAAAATGAGATAATATAATAACTTGAAGGGGTGATTTTGGACCAAAAAATTGTCATAAACCACCCCTCTAGTGAATGAAGAAGATGGAAACTAAGGTTTTTTGTTTAGAAAAGAAAGAGAGTGACTATTGTTTTCATTCTTCTAAGTTTTCTTTTCAAAAATAGTGTCACATGATAATTATTATTTTTATCTAACATCAGTGTCAAATATTTGTCAATGACAAATATAAAAAATTAAGAGACAAATATTTGTCAATGATAATACATAAAAAGTTACGAGACAAATATTTGTCATTCATAAATATTAAAAAATGCGAGATGTATATTTATCATTGTTACATAAAATAAAATTTAAAATCTAAACATGATATATATATATATATATATATATATATATATATATATATATATATATATATATATATATATATATATATATATATATTAACAACGCACCTCCCGTGCGACAATACATGTGTCGTGCTAGTGTTAATATTTTTTTTGGTCAGTTATGCTACTGTTAAAGCAAAATATAACATATTGGAAGAACCATGGGGCAACCCTTATTGGGCCAGCAGAATGCGCCCATAATTTGTGAGATTATATGGATGGATAGTATGTTAAAAACAAGAAAATTAAATTTGGTATCCCTACATTTAGACCCTAGAGTTATTTAGGTAGAAAATTTACAGGGGAGTTGGAGATAGCACTCTAAATGTGGGGAGCAATCATGCAACATATATTTTCTTGAAAACATTTTTTTTATCGGCTGCGAATTTTGTTGAAAAAATATAGTATAAATTATTATATATGTTATTTTGGGGTTTAGAGTGTCACATCCTTCAACATGATTCATCGTAGGCCCAATAACTATTTGTCATTTTGTTACAGATAGCGTTCCATAGCATTAAAGCCTACAACTCCTACATGCATGTAAGAATCATAGTTACATCAAATCAAAAGTCTACTCACTATGGTCACAAGGAGAATCAATTATGACACTTAGATAACTATTATACAATATTATCATAGTGGATCAATTTAGTATACATGTTATTTGTAATCTTTATACTTGTTAACATATTTTACGATCAAGTTATACTTGATGTTCTATTGAACAAACAATATATTTGAAAGAGACTTTATTATGTTATATAACAAACACAATGTCTTAAGTCGCTGCAATAAAATTTATTTTATGTCATCAATAGCATTGTTTATGGAAAAAGTGAGTTATACTTATACCAACAACAATTATTGTCGTCAAATATAATACTAGTTTTATACAACAATATAACTTATTGTTGGTAGTAGTAAAATATTTTGCAACATAACATATTGATGGAAAAAATACAATATTATGGCAGCCAACATAATTTTTTATTGGGAAAAATACAATATATTTTGCAACAACGTAATTTTTTGCTGTAAATAATTCCTGATTTCAACCGCAACATATATTGTTTGAAAAAATTAATTTTTCATTTGGCTTTAATCCTAAATGAATTTTTAGGAAGATGTCTAAAAACGAAGTCTATCAAAAAAATAAATCAAAATAAATGCTTCAAAGATTTGTTTTGGTATTGTTATATTTAATTAATTGAAATAAAATAGATATCAAGAAAACTATTTCCATAGAAAAATAATCTTTCTCAAGAGTAGTTAACAGAAATATATATTACAACAACCATAAAATAAAATAAAATCATTAAATTATTTATATATATATAGCAAATGGATAAATAAATATATTTATTTATATATACATGTATGTGGGGCAGGGTAGATCCTAAAATGCATGTATTTGTGTCAATGTCTACTCAATCTTGCAAATTATTACTCGAGTCCATATTCATATCTTATGCAAATTTTTATCTTTTCTCTTATAATTTTTTTTTTTGAATGCCCATAACATTTAGGTCCAGTTCTCAACTCTAGGAGCACGTTGCTTTGCTTCCCTTATGACAAAGAAATGTGATCTCAAGTGAAAAGTTTTACAAATTTGTGTTAACTAGTGTGTTAATATATTGAAAATTAGTACAAAATAAAAAAAAAATACTACGTAAAATAGATATTTAATATATTTATAAATTTGAAAGTTATTTTTTTAAATAAACTTTTTTTTATCTTAATAAAATCTACTTTTAAATTTCCACTCTTATATATAAATGATTGAATCTTTTAATGTTATTTTATGATTTGCTCCTCCAATCTAAAATATAAATAAAAATTGATGTAGTTAGTTAACATTTATACTAGATATATCAATTTTTTTAATTATTTTTTTATTTATATTTTGAAAAAAAATAGTATTAACTATAAGAACAAAGACAAACACCGTTCCATACATTTATACAGTTAATACATTGATAACAATTAGATTCAAATCACTTTATAGTTTTATGTAAATAATTTGGTTGATAAATTAAATGACACTAAAGAAATATTAAGAAAGATATCGGAGATTTGATCTCTATTACTAACATTTATCCCTCTCTCTAACTAATTAACCACTAACATTTACTTAATCACTTTACACAATATTCAAATTATTATTCTTTTTAATGTTTTAATTACTGACCTTAAAATTTGAACCATGTGATTAAGGATATCCCAAGTTGAGGCAATCTTAATCCCAATATTACCCTCACTCTCCAAAGTGTGAGCTACGAGTTGTGTGACCCTCCTATATAAGTCACCCTCTCCCCTCGTACCCTTCACTCTAAATTCTTTCTCTACACCCTGCCTTCACCCAATCTCAAAACCCATCAACTACTACTACTTACTTCATTCACAGATATCTCTTCCCTCTTCAAATTCAAAACCTCCCTAAGTAACCACATCCTTCTCTTTTTTCTTTCTATTACTAAACTATTCCAAACACCTCTCTCATCCCATTTCATCTTTTAAATCTATCCAACCTTTACATTAACTCTCTTCTTAGCCTTTATTTCATTATCACTATAATAATTGTTATTCTTTTTCACCCTTGTCATTCTTTTTTTTTTTGTTTTACCAAATTAATTGCATACCAAAAATGTACAAGTTTGAGAAAACATCCAAAAATCAAAACAAATTCCTCAACCCCTCTTTCTCTTCCACACTATTAGACCAAATTTACCGTTCCATAGAACGAAGGCGAAACAAACTTAAACAACGAAACAACCAAATTCTACAGAGAAAAAATACCAACGGTTACTAAAATACAAACCGACACAAAAAACAATAATGACAACAATGAAAATAATATAAAAAAAATATAATAAATTGAATACGAAATCCATCATGAAAATTCGTGAAGCTTTTGTCGTGTTAAACAAATAATTTCTTTAGTAATTCCTCATTTATTATTTTGAGGTTATATTTATAAGTGACAAAATATTTAAGGTAATTTCACTTTAAAATATTAACTAACACTAGTGCATTTTAACCTTGTTACATCGTTGATATTAGATCGGTTGTTATACATCCAATGTAATAAGCAAGATGGTGACAAATTTGTTATTATGGTAAACTTTGTTAGATCTGTTCTAATTGAATTGTTCTAACATACAAATTAAAAATAAAAAAAAACAGTGGCAAATTTGTTATTATATTAAACTTTATTAGATCTGTTTTAATTGAACTAATCTAACAAACATATTTTTTTAAAAAAATTGCACAAAAAAAAAAACAGTGGCAAATTTGTTATTGTAGTAAACGTTATTAGATGTGTTCTAATTGAACTGATCTAAAATACATATTAAAAAAAACCGCAAAAAAAAAAAAAATTATTATAAATTTTGTTAGATCTGTCCTAATTGAATTGTTCTAACATATCCATTAAAAAAAGGCAGTGACAAATTTATTATTATTAAAAAATTTGTTAGATCTGTTATTTTAGACGATCTAACAAGTTGTTTACTGAAGAAAAAAATTCCTAAATTAACAAAAAAAAAATTGAAATCACGCGCTAAACCCATTTTTCATCTTCATACTTTATTCTTCTGCAAACTCAGTCTCGCGAATACAAACCCATTTCATCCTTCATCAAGTGAAGTAAGGTTTTCATTTCCATTTACACCTTACTTCACATTTTCACTTTGTTCTTCTGCAAACTTTACTTCACGTTTTCACCTTGTTATTCAGCAAACCCAGTCACGAATCACGCGCGAATTCAAACCCATTTTTCATCCTTCATCCTTCGTTCTTCAGCGCGAATGCAAACCCAGTCACGAATTAATTAGTTGCGTCAATTCATTATTCATTCATTCTTCATCATTGATCCTTCATTCGGTCACGAACCAAACAGTCACGAACCTTCAACGCTGCAACATTTTCATCCTTCAGTGAAAACGCGAATCGAACGCGAATCGAACGAACTTCAGCTTTCAGCCTTCATCCCCGGCGACGAGTTGGTCCTCCGCAACATTTTTCTACTTCAGCACCGACGACGAGTTTTCTTTGTCTTCCTCTTCCATCTATCAAGGAGCATTTCCGTCGAGAAGTGTCAATTTCTATCAGCATCGAGAAGTGTTTGTTGCTTTCTCCGGTAATTTTCTAATAATTCTTGTTTGTTACTTACAATCTAAAATTATTTCATTGTTAATTGTTCTTATTATTAATCTTTAATTGAATTTTATTTTAGTAATATTTAAAATAATTTCAATGTAACATTTAACAAGAAGATTAGATTGTTTTGTGAGATGTGATTGAAGGGGAGTATTGAATTGTTTATGTAGTAATAGTTAATTAAACTCTTATTAATTATAGAAGTGATGGAGAAATTTGAGAAGTGGTAATGCCTAAAAAACAATGAAAGTGAGAAATTTGAATAGTATTAGTTACCCCAATTTTCAATCATGTTTTAAAATTGCATGCTATGTGTTTGTGTGATTGTCTCTATTAATAAAATTGCATGCTATGTGTTTGAGAAATTAGATATTTGGTGTTGATATTGACGAATTTGCCAGCAAGCTCTTCTGAGATAATTTTCATGACAACCACATTCATTTGTTTTTTATGTATTGATCACATTCTTTTATTCTTTCAAGTAAATATATTGTTAGTCATCTGACATAGAAAGCAAATGTTTATATAGGCAAGAGAGATCTGATTCTGCATATATAATTTCATAAAATGTTTATGGGGAGGGATTGTTGGCTGCTTTTCTAGATATAGCTAATTAACTTACAGTTGATACAAGAAAACCTATTCTAATATTTTACTTTGGTCTTTGACAATGTTTATATTTTAATTAAGATTGTATTCTGATGGCTCACAATAGATTATGAGATGAAATTTAAATGTGGAAGTTACCAGAGTGAAATTTTCACAAAAAAATATTGGATTGTAGTATTAGTGCTGTTGGCTTCAAAAGAAAAAATTGGTGACCTATTTAGTTTGCTCTATAAATTCTATAATAATAGATTAATATATAGTAAGAGAACTTGGGTCAATTTTTTCATGTTAGCTAAGTATGGAAATGAGCTTGAGAAAACACCACTCTCATTGCACCCATTGTCTGCAAATGATGATTATATTATTTTGAGCAAAAATGTTGGCAGTTGTAATTTCGTTTCAAAGAAAATATCATTAGCTCTTTGATTTACTACACTAATATGATTGCTGTAATTTCTTTTTAGGTTCAACAATCTTCTCTGATCATTAATTAGTCATTGTTAATTTTTGTTTTTATTTTTCAGCATCTAATGTTTGCTCATTGTGTTACTATCGTTTATGGTGAAAGCATTTATGTTCAAATAATTGTAGAAAGTTTATTGTTAAAGAATTCCCTCAGTTTAGTCAAGTCTAATTTTACCTGCAATCTGTCACAAACCAGCCCTCTGTATCATACTAGTGAGTGCAACAAAGCTATTAGAAATAGTTTTTATGATTGAATATAACACCAACTTGGAAAGAGTCTCATTATTCAAACCATACATTACCATAAAATAAAAAGATGGTATATTATGTTTATCAGTAACACCTATCAAGAGACAATGAGCCATCCTAATTTTCTGCCCATGAAAGTTAGCTGAAGAAAATACTGCTTTTGGCCTGAGAAGTTGTGGTGGCATAGCTACCACAGAAACTGACTTAGGAGAACTCACGTTTGTTGACCAAACTTGTTTTGAAGACTTATTTAATAGAACTAAATTACCAACTGATATTTTTAACCTTGCAGCGCTTTTATCTGTAATTGTCATAGATGTAGCATACACGACCTTCACGAACATTGTTTTTTTTCGCCTATAATATTGTGATGGTTTTGAATTGATAGTTCTTTGTCTCAATCGATTTTGCAATTGTTGAGTTTATGATCATGCTATAGGTTACCCAAACACTTCATGTATATACGACAATTAGATATTCCTCTGCAAGAAAGTTCTGCTGATTGGTTGCTTATGTTAATCACTTTATTTTTTCTGCCATGGATATGTGTTGTAAACTAATGTCAAATACATCATTTATGTATTCAAGAGAGCTTATAATTTTTTTTTAATCTTCTTTATGTATGGTGTCATGCAATACTACTGCACTTATTATATCGATAAATGGCATGGCTTTCGCATGAATAAAAGTCTAACTTTTTCAGTGAAGATTTTATTAATTGTTAATAATTATTACAAAGACACAACCAGGAAATTAGTAAAAAGTTGCTGGGGCTGGAAGCTTCCAAAGGGACCTTTTGTAGACTGAAGGACAATGACGTGCAATCCCTTTCATTGTTTAAGAAAATCGACCAATAGTTTAAATAATCTTTTAGCTTGCTCTGTTTCAGAATCATAGATGTAATAAACATGTATCTCACCTTTCTCTTCAAAGAGTTCCACTTCCCTTTTCCACCCACTCTGCTTCACAGCCTCATAATATATTTTTATTCTTTCATTAAACAAAAATTCATCATTGCCAGCAGCAGTAACAAGCATCCTAGAACAACCAAGTGTAGCCAAGCTTCGTGCCCCAGGAGCCAGTGGATTGACCATAGGGTTATCTAATCCACCAGGAGCAGAAGGGTAAGCAAACTTCCAAATCCTAGATTGAAGAGTCTCCTCAAATCCTATAACAGGTTCCTTAACTATAACAGCTGGGTGATTTTTTTGTACCATATGCCTATGTTTCAACAAATAACATACAGTATGAAAGATCTAGTACGTAGTTAATTCATAAAATTACATGTCTATAATCACTTACATTGCACACACATATAATAATTTATGTCTATAATGCAACTAATTGTGAGAATTGAATGTTGTGATGGGGGATTAGAGAGCACAATTGAAATTGATTTGATAATGGAAATTTATTTTAGTTCCACGTGTATGTACATATACAACAGTAAGGCAGACGTAAACTATTCAAGTTCATTCATTGTTTGAATTTTTTTTTTTTGTAGTTTCTCTGATTCCACGTTTTTGGTAGTTGTATATGTGAGCTCTGATCATGGATGTTATGATTGAACCTAAATTAAGCCTGAATTTCTTTGTATATATATATATATATATATATATATATATATATATATAAAGTGACTTGAATACTTTATAAAGTGACTTATCTCACTTTTCCCACACCACATAACTTAACCTTAATTCAAATATATATTTTTTTTAGGTGCACATAAGAAAAGATGGACAACGATAAACTTCATGCAAAATTAATTTACATTTAAAGTATAATAAAATATAAAAATGATGTGACTTTAATGATTAATTAATTTATATTAAATGAAACACTTGAATACTTAAGTGTTCACCTAAAACAAATAGAAAGATAAGATTAAAAAATAAATAAATAAATACAAAGACAAGAAAGAACAAAGTTAAACAAAACATTTATCTTTCCAAGGATCTCAGTTTTATCCATAAAATAAATTAAGAGAAACATGAAATTAATTAAGAGGAACAACTATGATTCTAAAATTAATTTAATTTTAGTAGTTTAATATTTATTCTCATTTTTTCCAATTAGAGTTTGTTTATGTTTCTTCAGTAGGTTAATTTTTTTTTTTTTTGTATTTATTTTATGTCATTCAATATAAATATATAAGAAAATTCATCTTAGAGTTACATGCATTCATAGTTGCAGTAATTATATAAGAAAAATGAATCCGTGTTCCTTGACTTGCTTTCGAAAAGAATACTTACTATTTTGTGCACCAAAGCGTGGCTTGATAAGTATCGAATCTGAAATCCATAAAAAGATAAAAGCCCTTATATATACCAACAGGACCCATGACCACCTCCTGCATGAGAAGTGAGAATGATATGTTGCTTTTATATCCAATTTCAGTTTCTAATGTATATGATGCTTTGCATCTACTTATGCAAATTCTTCTTTGCTTAATTAGTTAATACATTTTGTTACAAATAATTAATACTTTCTTATTAAAAATATTAGATTAATGTGTATTGTTGTGTATCAAAAATTATTATGTCTCTTTCCTTAAAAAGTGTAATTATAATGTTTTATTGATACGCTATTATCTTTATAAGTAAATTAGAATATGACCCACGCTTTCCATAAATTTAATTATAATGTTTTTACAAGGTGATATATATATATATATATATATATATATATATATATATATATATATATATATATATATATATATATATATATATTAATCTGATTATTACACTAATTAAGATATATAACTAAATGAAGTAAAAGCATTGATGCAGACACATTGTATTCCACTCACTAATCCATACATTTGCTTTTGAAATGCACGCGCACTCAACATTGCATACTAATATTGTCATACTCTAGAGTGCTTCAACAATTCCTTATCACACAGCAAGGTACATAATCAAATGAAGAAAGAAGTCTCCTATTGCCATTTCAATATTAGTCCATGTCAGCTCTGATTTGGTCAAAATCAAGGGATCCACCAATTTACCAAAAAAAAGTTAAAATTAGGAGGTCAAAAGTGTTATTTTGAATATAAAAAGAAAAATTGTCAGATTTTAATAAAAAAGGTTCGCTTTGGAGAATGGAACTAAAAGTATAATATATTGATTTGATTCGTTTTTATAGAGGAAAAATTTGAACACAAAGTAATAAACAGTTGACAGGTTGACTCGATACCGTAACCATAAAAACTGTACAAGATACCCATAAAGTCTACCATAACCAAAAGATGATGACAAACTTCCAAAATGTCATTTTTTTTTCCGAATATTAAATATATAAGATCTTGTATGATGTAAATATGTAAGCTTAATTAATTGGAATCAAATTAAAACTATTATTACCCATCAAGTATAATCTAATGATCATTCTAAGGTAGAAGTATTTTAATAGATATTTTGGAAGTCAACAAATCTTAAAATAAACATATCTTTGTGCGATAATATTTATTTTTAAATAGCCAAACCATACACAAAATAGTCAAATAAAAGATAAAAAATAGAAGAGAATAATGCAATATAATTTATTTAACAATCTTATTAATTATTTCAAATGAGAGATTGATTTTTCTCAAGTACATAATGATTGGTATAGCATTTATCAAATGTGCTACAAATATTTAGGGCTTCTCATCAATTTCTAGGTGGTGGGTTGCAACATGGAAGTCTAGGACAGACGGGTGGGTCACATGGGTACATAGGCTGACAACAATCTTTATAACCATTACCACCTTGTACATTGCCAACAAAAATACATGCAATAGCAACAAGTAATACCAAAAACTTGAAGATCAGCCTCAAGAGAGTTTCCATTTTAACCAAACTTGATTTACAAAGAAAGACAAAATGAATATGTTATAATGAATGATATGTTAAAACAATGTAAACTTATTTATAGGCAAAGTTAGAATCTTTGAAATATTTTTTCAATATCTAGACATTAATATTATTCAAACTTTAAATTATGATATTAAGTTCTTTTTTTATATGTTGACCGACTTCTAATATTTTATTATTTTATTAAAATCTAATTTCTAATGATGTTTATTATGAATAATTTCTGTATTCTTCATTAATTTCAAGCATTTTATATTTATCTATGATATAAATAAAGTATTATAAGTAATTCATTTACAACTATAAAAAATAATATTTTAACTATTTTTTACCAGATATTAGGCTTTAAAATATATATTTACTACACTAACTTCAGTGTTTTGTTTCCAATATATATAAAATATAAACTTAAAAGAAAAGATAAGAAAACAAAATTTAATTGTAAAAACAACATATATATATATATATATATATATATATATATATATATATTATAAAGAAACAACTACAGTATATCCAATTTTAGTAAACAAAAAAAGAGAGAAAAAGGAGAATTATGGAATTAAGGGAATCACACCGAACCTATATTGAGAATCAAAGAAAGTGTATTTAAGAAAGTAAACTTTATTACGGTTAAAGTTTTCCCTAATGAAAATACATAGGGAATCCCACTAATTAAGTGACCAAAACAATTGTAGTACCATGACATGTTTGAAACATACAAGTATGTTATAAATGAAATTAAAGAGGGAGTCCCAACAAGTAGTCAAAACAATTGCAATACTATGACATTTTTTTTTAATTAATTAAATTGACACATATGATTATTTTAAGAAGATTTAAACTCACTATTTTGAGGCTATAAGGGTATGCACTTAACTGAGCTAACACCTCAAGTTTATTCCATAACATATTTGAAACATATAGGTATATATGTTAAGGAATTGCTTGAAGATTGAATTTGAACATTTATCTTCAAGATGAAAATAACAACTCAAATCTTACAAGATAGAAACCTCTAGAGTAACTCCCACTCTAAACCCTAAAAAGACACTTCTAATTTTTAGACTTTCGATATACAATCGATCGATATATTATTAATCACTCGCATCTAGAGCAATCGCCCAAAAATGGATACCTTACCATTGTTGTTTCTTACTCAAAATCTCGGAAGTAAAATTAAAAATAAGCGTGGACTACTCTTATTCATAATAACAAAATTCTTCGTCAGCAAAATCTTTTGATCAAAGTTGCATCTTACGGATGAAAAAAATAGTTGTTGATTGGGTTCTTTCATCGAGATCAAATATTTGTCAATGTTTTTCAAGAACACTATAAATTTAGTGATATAATTCTTCTTTCTTTTTAGCCTCATCAGCATTTCTAGCTCCCATAAAAAATAGTTGGTTAAACAAAATTTCTTTCTTTTTATCCTTAATTGGCTTTTCAAATTGTATCCATAAAAAATATACATCGTTGAAAGTTTTAGTTGATAGATTTTGATATTTCATATTCTTGTATTTTGTAGGAGCTAATTATATATTTAAATTTTAAATAATTAATTACTCAACTGAATTAACTGAGTGAAACATTAAAATGATTAAATAAAAAGATTAAAACAAAAAATTTATAGTTTGCAATGATTTAAACAATACGAAAGTTTTTATTTTGCAAAAGTTTAAGTCAAATTTCTTTTATTTTGCATAATTAAGTTTAAGTCAAATTTAAGCCGATGTATCTATTTAAAATACCACTTTTATTATGAAAAAAAAGTTTACCACGATATTTATATATATAAAAAATTATTACAATATAATCTATTAATCTTTTTATATAAAAGATATAATCCATTATTGTTCTCAAGCACCCGTACCCATGAAATTACTGTGTGAAAGTACATATAACCAACTTAAATGAAAGCAAGCAAAATAAAGAAATAAAAACTATGGGCCAATATTGCGCATCCCAGTTGTAAACATGTTCAAAAAGAAAAAGAAAAAAAAAAAACAATAAGAATGGTTGTGCCATGTTAGACCCAAAAGAAAAAATGGTTGTGGCATTTATGTGATAGAGTATGGTCTTTAGATCTTGTTTATGGTTATGTTAACGATCACTCTACTCTTTTTTTTTCACCATTCTTATAAAGTTGCAATTGATTTGCTTCACTGAGTCACTAAAGTCTAAAGTATTGTACTACTCCTTTTTGTGTAATATTAGATGTGTGGGAAAACATATTTAGTCTCATCACCAATCAATAGATAACATGAACATATATTTCATATTTTTATCTTTTTAACAAGTATACACTTTTTGTACCACTTTAATTTTTGTTTTGACAAACCTGTATAATTTATTCAATAATAATATAAAATTAATTTTTTTACAATATAATATGTATTAAATTTTTTACAATATAAGCGAACACATTTGTCTTTTTTTGCTCTCTCATAAAAATCAATAATTGGACTCTTCACCTAAAATTCACCATAATTCCAAACCAAAGAAGTTGACCTAGTAGACCTCTTTCGTTTTCCATTCATGGTGAGAACAATGTCAATAATTTGAATCTCTTGCCGATATTGTCTCTAAACAATTGCTTTCATCCCCCGTTATTAGTTGTAATGTCGTTGTATTGACAACCTGGCCACATAAAACTTTTATGTAGTCAATTTCAATGACCTCATATATTAAGCAAGGATTGACAGCATTGACAGGGTCAATTTGACCGACTCTATAAGTAAATTATGCATCACGGTTATCTTCTAGACTCATTTGTTTAGCTATAAGGAAGAAATAAAATTGCTTTTATTAGCTTAAAACATACTAACTAAACTATACTCATATAAGAAATATCCACTGCATGTCTATTTTATCATATAAACAATTTTAAAATTGTTGCAAGACAACTTTGAGAGAACATTAAAAAAAACATTTTTTAGAGCTTAAATATCACTTGTAAGTAATTATAAATACTTTAATATTAATTTTTTAGACAACCAATAAAAGCTTTAATAATATATATTACCTTTAAACTTTTATCTTAAATCTTATTTTTATTTTTTTTAATCATTTTTTGGTCTAATAATTTTTTTTTTCATTTAGTATGTTGTAAGTAACAAAATGAATTCAATACATTAATAATATCCACAATAAAAAGGAGATAAAAAAGAAACATACAATTTTGAATGTAATAAAATTAAGAGAAATATAATATATGTTTATGTTTGAATAGAATATGACTTTTAATATAAAAGAAAAGAAGTGTAACCCGAACTCCTAAAGGATAACTTTTTTAATGGTTTATAATAAATATTAAACTTTGAAAAAGATAATTCTTTTCAAAATTAGTTAAAATTAAGCATGTGATTGAGGTGATACATTGTTTATTTAAATTATTTGTTGTCATTAGAGCTGAACAGATAGCAGCTGATGACCATATAAGATGAAAAGATTTGATGTACACTTTATACCTGACACATGTGGGCATGACATTGATGTTGTTGATATAATATTGAACCCCAATTTTCTATTATCAGCAGGATTATCAGGAATTGTTTAAATTGGAGATCAATTTGTTGAGGCAAAAACCTTTTTGATATATGTTTTAATGACAACAAATCTTATGAAACAAATTATTGAGTTTTATTGAAGGAAGATGAATTGCATAATCAAACAAGCAAGATCATTTGAAAGAAGCAATCAAATATGAGAAAACAGAAACAAAGAATGTTCTGGTTATTAAACATACAAACGAAGAACATTCTTGACAACATCAAATATGAGATTGATTTATTGATCAAGTGATAGTGTGGACTATATATATTCTCCATATATAAGTCTGAAATAGCTAATGTTTCGGATATAAGTCTGAAATAGCTAATGATCCAATAACCTTAACTTGAATGCACTATTTATTGCCTTTTGTCCTCATCAAGATAACTAAAAGGCTTTAAATTGTTATGTTAGGCCGTTTCATACGTCGGATTAATCATTTGAATTTAAAATGCATAACTAATAAATATGATATAATTATCCTTAAAGTGATATTGATGTTATATTTGTTATTTATCATTATAAAGTTGTGTTTCGATTATAATCACCGATTGATTTTTACCAGTTTTGGTTGAAGACTAATGTATTATTTCATTTATGAACAATATTAGTGGACTAAAAGACTCATACATAATCTTTTGTATTCATCGGTTTAACTTTTGGAAAATCATCTATTTTAATATCATTAATTGAAATATTATCAATTTGTGTTAACGAGGAACCATATTATAGTGATTTTTCAATGCAATATAGTATTGAACCATTAACCATGCAATTATTATAATTGAAAAGCAATATGTATTATTTATGTTACACAATATTCACTGTATTTGATCATTTTTTATATATTAAAAAAACAATAAATGGATAAAAAAAGAATGATAATATTATTAATTTATCATTATCACCTATTAGTGAATTATCATTATAATAAATATAAAATGGAAAAATAATAATTTAAAAATGATAAAAATTGTATTAATTAGAGAGTGCAATTAAAAAAAAAGATAATTAAAGTTGAATTGAAAACTAAAATTAATAATTTTTTTTAGACGAATAATGGATTTATTGGTGCTATTTTCTCACGAAGCAATCTTAATTCAAATACCGGTTAAATGAGGATTATCGAATAGTACTTCAAAAATACAAATATATATAATATATTATATTTAAATATAAATGAACGGTTGCGACGTAAAAATTGACAGTAGAACATAATATTTGTTGTTCTATTATGTTGATTTTTTTCAAATATCGTGCTATTTTTGGAAGGACAAGAAGGGTTTTTTTTTTCCAAAAATTGTGACTTGATTTTTTTCTCTTATTTGATATTGATTTTTTTCTCTTATTTGGAATCGTGACTTGCAAATGATTTTTTTAAAAGAATCTTGATTATAGGGAGTACATTATTAATGTTTTTGCAAGAAAAAATATAATAATCACGGGGTTTTAATTTTATAGTTCGCCCAGGGCACCAAATATCTTAGGACCGGCCATGGATGGAGAGTACTGTTGTAGGATTATCCTGTATCTATAATTAGGGTACTCTACATGGAGTTACGATTATCATTTTTTCTAGTAGAGAGATTCTCTCCAACCATCTTATTGTAACCTCTGATGCAATGCAACATCTTAATTCTCCTATTTGTCATGGTTCCCATTATATTTGTATGCTAAATGTGTTTACAGTTTCAAATACAAAGTTGCGGGGACTTCTTCAAGCCATTAATTTTGCATCCTTTTCTTATTTCTCTCTCAAATGGAAACTAAATCCTCCACAAACTTACTAGATCAATTAGTGGTGAGTGCTTGCTGCTATTTGTTAGTGTGCGCAACTATTTTGCATAATTTTTTTCATTATGTTAATAAAATAATAATGTATGGTTTTATAGTATCCGGGAGATGTGGTTCTTGACCTCTCTACCATGACAAACCAGACCATTAAGCTTGGAGGCGGTTTATGTCAGGTACCTCTCCACTTTCACAAAATTACAACACTCATTCATTACTATGCTTAGGCCTTGTTTGGATAAACAACTTAATTGAATGTCTATAATATAAACAATGATCATATAAGTGTTTATGCATAAGTTATTTCTATAACAAAAGACAAAAGGAGAGCTTACGGGAATAAGGTGAAAAAAGCTTATGGATATGCCATAAGCTGTTTACATAAGCTCTGTCAAACAATCTCATAAATGTTTATGCCAGTAGATAAGTTCAAAAATGCCAATCCAAATAGATCATAAGTCAAGTGTCTCACTCTTTTTTCAGTTCAACATTAGTGCAGCATATTATATTGGAAGCACACCGACACTCATTTTTATCAATCCCTTTTCTTTATTTGATACCATGTTTAGTTTGACACTAAGGACCATGACAGTCATGCTAGATAACAATCAATTGATAATTTCCCTCTGAGTTATGCTGTTTGAAATTTGTAAACTTATGATTGCACTAGACTTTTTTATTTGAATTTCTTCTTCTTTACTATTAATAGATTTTTAGGCTTGGGATGTGAAAACTTGTTTGTTTTTCATTAATTCACTTTCCACCTTTAGAACGGGCAAACTGTGTGGATCTAGCTATGGTAACTTCTATTCTTTGTGAGGGTAGTCTAGCTTAAGTAATTAAGTAAACATATTTCACTTAGAAATTATAAAGTAGTTTTTCTTGTTTTACTTAGGCATAAAGTGAGTGGAAAGTCATCATTTCATTAACTCTAAAATTTCAACTTACTGATATTACGATGTTTAGATCTATTCAATTTCATTATGTGGAAATTTGTTGTATATAATATATATATATACTTTATGGAACTTTAAATTTCAATTTTGTGTGAACCTAAGGTGTCTTGCTCTAAATCTCTTATTTCTTTATTCATCTCGATATTTGGTATCTTCTAAGCAAGAAGGAAATAGTAAAGGATTTTTCTTGCATTTTTCTCTTTTTTTCCAGTATATTAGTAACAGATTCTCATTTGTATAAATTTTTTTTAGGACGATGATGTGATTTCTGTGATGAAGGCTGGCAAGCTTAGGTTCTCCAAGCCTAATAAATACTGGGTTGAAAGCTCTCAAAAGAGGGTGAGTATAGTAGTTGTAAAGGATTTTTTTGACTGACGTGACAATGTTGATTTTTCAAAGTTACTGGTTCAATTCCATTATGGTTTTATGACATGTTTATCTGTTATTTGAATTTACTGCCAAATATCTGGGAATAGTTGTTGACTCCAGATTAGATTTAAGAAACTTTATATTTTTGTTTAGTTTTTCTGTTCATTGAAGTTCTTTAGGTCTGCTCTACTTTCTTGCTGAATGCAATTTTTATAGGTTCTATAACTTGTTGGTTTCTATTAACTATATAAAGTTAATTTGGATTGTCTTATTCCAGGATAAAATAGGGTTATTTTATTTTGGTGTTCTATGATCAAGATACCATCAGCAAAACATTTTGTACCTTTTCTCGCATAACCATACAATCTCGAGATCTCTTTTCCTCGAAGTTTCTGAAACCCGAGTCAGATGAGTACATTGCCCTAGAGGAGTGCTCAAGGCTTATAGTTCTAGATCAGTATTTATCTACTTTGTTAAGTCCTTAATGTTGGCCAAGAAAAGCGAATTAGCCATTGCATTGTGATGCTGGCCTTCTTCACAATATAGTTTTTGCCTACACCAACACAAAGCACATGATGGTAATTCAGGGCGGTTGTATCTTAACATATAACAACAACCAAGCTGTATCCCGCTGGGGGGGGGGGGTCGGCTACATGGATTAAACAATGCTATAATGTATCTTAATGTATAACATGTAAATAAAAAATTACTACAAATTGAATTAATTTCTTGGTTCTGTTCAACTCTTGCATTTGAAGGAGTAACCAGAAGAAATATACCTAAGATTGAGGTGTGCATAAATTCTATTTGTATGCTATTTGCATAACTTATATTTGGTATCTCTCACGACTCATATTGATAAACTGTGCAATAGTTCAAGTTTAATTTCTGTATGTATCATTTTATCTTTTTTAGTGCATGTAGAGAACCTTCTTTTTATAAAATAAAGATATGTTTAGGATAATTGTTTCTCTTTGCGGTATCCTTTTCCACATTAACTAATGGAAACATCTTTTAGTTACTTGGCTTTATGAATTATGACATTCACAATTATCATGGTTGTTGTGGGATCTGGGACGACATTAATGAATTAAGAGTTTGTTATTGTGAACGCATAGTAGTTAAATGATATGGGGTTCATTTTATAATATAACCCTAGAGACTTAGACTATAACTATAAACATACTTAACTAGATATAAGTGAAGAGTCCTGTTTATACATTATACCAAGGACAATAAAATTGCGTCCAAACATTGGCACGAGTACCTTTGAGTAGTTACATGACACGGTCTTGTTGCTTATCTTTAAGTCAAGTCACTAGCTTGCTTGATAAATCTTGCCTCTTGTGTCTATGTTATAGAATAGATAGTAAAGAATTAAGAATACGATTGAGTAATGGTTCTTGTATCAATGAATAACAATGAACACAACCAGAAAACAGAATATGAAAACAGCGAGTCCTCTGTTTCACAAATAAAAGGAAAACAAGAATGAAATTTACATACTCAATTTATAGGTATTTGAGAGTCTTCCTCTCTCAACTGCAGTTTACAAGAATGAAATAGTGTTTCCTGGTTCTTCTACCCTGTTTTTGTAGGTGTTTGTGTGTTTTTGCTTAATTCTTCACATTGCAGGCAGGCACTTTGCTTTATGTACGGGTTGTGAAAGCAAACCCTGGAATGAATCCTGAGTTGTCATGCACTGATGGTTGGTGTCTTATTCCGTTACTTCATTTTTAAATTCCGTTTTGTGTGTATCTTTTAATCATGGAGTTTTTCTCTGGTTAATTTTAAGGTTCTTTTCATTCTTATTTGCAAACATAATTCTGCCTTTTATGTTGTTATGGTGTTTGTTTAGCCAGTGGGAAAGACGGAGAGTTTGGTGCCCTAAAAGAAGGCTATATGTTCGAGTGTTCAACCGGTCTCTCAAGGATGTATGGAATTTAAAATCCTTTTTCTTTACGTGCGCATACTTTTAACAGATCATGATATGAGAAATTGTATGTTGTTTGTAGGCTTCTCAGCTCACCCACATGTCTAGTAATTGATACATTAGGGAAGAAACTGTCTTTCGAGATAGTAGTTGGCTGAAATGGACGTGTTTGGGTATGCAGATGCCCTTTAGTCTCAGCGTACCGTATTATATTATTTATTTTTTATTTCTTGTCCTATTTTGAAGTATTGGCAATCATTTGTAAGTTGGACTTGGGAAATTTTCATTCTACTAATTTGAGTTTTCCTTTGGAAATTGTTGTTTCATTTATAGGTCAATGCCTCTCCTCCTTTGGAAAATTAGGAATGTGTTTGCATGAGTGGAATTTGCTAATTCTCTCCCTTTTTTGTTGAAATAAAATAGTTTAGGTGACGTGAGACAACATTAGGTACTAACATATTACCCACCAATAAAACTTTCACACCTGCACTAGAATTTAGGCCTAGGTTCTTGTGAAAGATTAGCTAACATAGAGTTTTTGTTAGAACATTGTTGATTGTAATGAGTGTAGCTTGTTCCTCTCATATCTTTGAAACACATTTTTATTGTGAATAAATTGAAAAAGCGTTTAAATTCATTGATTTCTGTGTTTGAGAAAGCGTCTAAATAAGGTAAGGGGTGAGAGAGCGTTTGAATTCATGAGTATAATATATTGTGAGATGAACGGGAAAATTGTATTTTCCAATGATTCATCTGGGACTCGCTACGTACAGCAGTAGCCCTTTGAGAGATAAATTAATTAATGTGAAAATATGAGAATTGTGAGATTAAAATATTAATTAGAAATGTTTATAAGGTGGTGATTGATTTAATTTTCGATAATTGTGTGGTATTTGGTATTTGATCCTGTTGTGATGTTGGATGTTGAATGAAATTTTGTGCATATGTTTGATTGGACCAATTTATGTGATGTGATAATAAACGATTGATGCATTGTATGACATATGTTTATGTGATGATAATGATGATGTTTGATTGATGATAGTGATGTTACAAATTTGTGACGAGTTTATATGATGATCATGATTATGTATGATTAATGATGTTATAAAATTGTGATGGGAATATTGAAGTACCCCATAATTGATGAAATAGTGATGATTCTAACTTGTGCTAAAGATGACGCTCTTAACGGAGTAGTCTAGGCTAATGAGGGGAGAAAATAAATATTGAGAATTTGTGAAGTGGAGATTATTTTGTCATCATATAGGTAGGGTCTGACAAGCCTAGTGATTTCGTGGAAGTACAACTGAATTGAGTCTGATTGTGGCGGTATACTGTTGAGCCTTAAGGCAAGATTGTTAGACCTTGGAGGTATTCAGATGGGGAATTCCTAAGTGACTTGGAGGTAGCACTCCAAATGTCAGGAGCTATCACACAACACACGTTTACCTCGACTGTCGCGTATATGTGTCTCAGGTTGAGTTGAGGGGACCTATGAGGACATGGTCAATTTGAATTGTCCGTCCACCGGGATGGTGGCATAGTATCAAGCCTCCTAACTAAATACTTCAGAGTAAGAATGGTACCACATGTCTAAGCTCATGCATAACATTGCATTTCCTTGTGATTGTTTTGTTGTTATTGATGTGTTTCGAAAGTAATAATAATTTCTCTGAGATGATTTCATGCATATCATAATGAGATAATTATTTTACATGAGTGACTTTGATGTTATATGGTACTATTTGCTTAAATATTTTGATATATCGTAATGTGCTTATGATACGGTCTATTATGATTGTTTGCGTGTTCTTCATATTTATATTATACTATCAACATGATTTCAAAACTCACCTCCTTCGTTTTTGTGTTTGACTGGCTTGGCCCTGCGTTTGCGAAATCGCAGTTATTACAGGTTAATGAGTCTTGAAGTTCAAGTTTGGGAGAAACTCCGCTCTGATAGGTGATACCAGGATTTAAGTGTTGTAAATTATATTTTATTTATTTAATTAGAAACGACTTTTTGTATGAAAATCTTATAAGTACTACAAAGTTTTTGGAATTAAATTGAGAAATGTGATATCCTAAATTAGTTATAAAAGTTTTTATTTCCTTATAAACAAATTTTCTTATCCGCTACATATTTTCCTAAAAAAATCTAGAATAAAATTATTATATATGTTATTTTGGGGTTTAGGGTGTCACAAGAGTCATAATTTTTATTTTTATTTATTTAATTAGAAACGAATTTTTGTATGAAAATCTTATAAGTACTAGTAAGATTTTGGAATTAAATTAAAAAATTCTAGTTAAATCAAGTTTATAGTGATTGAATTATTTTATAGAAGGAAAAAAGTTTAAAGTATTTCTTTTGAATATTTGAGAAATGTGATATCCTAAATAACTTGTAAAATGTAATACCCTAAATATCCTAAATAACTTTTAGAGTTTAGAGTGTTACTGTAATACCCTTAATTTTAAAATGTACTTTTTGTATTTTCGGGTGCTTTCATGTTGAATTATGAGGCTTTTTAGCCAGTTTTATTGGTATTTTGGATGTTAAAATGCCATAAATATTTTATGGGTCCC
>JBBPBP010009778.1:39862897-39880068 GCA_037974735.1 Cicer chorassanicum | reverse complement strand
TGTGTGAATTTTGATTTGGTGTGAAATGAATTGATGAGATTATGTATGTGGTGATTTGAATTCAATATGATTTGTGAATTCAATTTCATGTGATTTGAGGATTGTATGCGTTGAGTATGCTCTGTGTTAAATTTGAGAATCATTAGTGTTAAATGAGCATTAAAAATGGGGAATCTTTTAATAGCTGCATTTACTTAATGATTGTGGTGTCGAGAGTCAGAGTATGCTCATGCATTCATAGTACATGGTGATCGCGATGGTGCCATGGTAATAGTGGTAACCATGATGGGCCACGAGAGGATGCCATGCGAATAGTTGGTTCATCTTATCCTTGCGGAGATTTTCGCATTGTGCTGATCTGTGAGAGATTGTACTCTTGTAAGTCGTGCTGATCTGTGAGCGATTGCACGCGTAGAAATTAGTACTGGTATGTGAAAGGCTGTACGATAGTAAATTGTGCTGATCTGTGAGAGATTGCACTCTTGTAAGTCGTGTTGATCTGTGAGCGATTGCACGCATAGAAAATTAGTACTGGTCTGTGAGAGGCTGTATGATAGTAAATTGTGCTGATCTGTGAGAGATTGCACTCTTGTAAGTAGTGCTGATCTGTGAGCGATTGCATGCATAGAAAATTAGTACTGGTCTGTGAGAGGTTGTACGATAGTAAATTGTGCTGATCCGTGAGAGATTGTGCCTTGATAATTAATACTGGTCTGTGAGAGACTGTACAATTATAATTTAAGCCCCTTCGAGGAGGGTTTTGTTGATATTCTGGAATCATGTGCATTGGCATATACGCATTGCACTAGGATGCTTGCCACGTGAGTCATGTTTGACATGTCATAATGTTTGTATATGCGTACTTGATTGTGATGAGTGATTTGCGTTGTGTTGGTGTTGTGATTGATTGAATTGGTGTTGAAAGTGTTGGAATAAATTTGGAAGTGTTGGAATGTTTTTGAAAGGGTTAAAAACTTATTTTCTGCTGTTTTGACAGGTGTATTCGACTACACATGTGTTGTAGTCGAATACAAATGATTAAATTAGCTATTAACTTGATTTTTTTGAAGTGTATTCGACTACACAAGGTGTTGTATTCGAATACAGTTGAATGGAATGTTGTATTCGAATACAGACAGGCTGTATTCAAATACAGTAGTGTTGTCAGTGCTGTTTTTGCTGTTTTTCTACTGTTTTCGCAAGTGTATTCGACTACACATAGGGTGTATTCGAATACAACAGAGTTGTTTGGTCCAAAACTTCATTTTTCAACCTTGTTTATGCATGTTTAACATATGCAAACCCTTTCTAGATGTATGCAAGGTTGAAGGGTGATTTTTATGCATTTAAAATATAAATGTTATGTGATGTTTGTTAATTTCGGATTGGTGACCCTTTACAACTTTTGTGGAAATCTGGGCTTTGCCCTCAGATGAGAACCAGGGTCGTTCTAAGGTGTGACGTGGTGATGGGTTGGTTTGTGATCGAAAGTAGTGGGGCTTGATGCCGCTCGTGGATTCTCAGTACCTAGTCACCCTCAGTTAGATTAATGATCAGTTTAGGGTTGTAATCAAGAATTTTATTTATTTTCCCTTTCCTATTTCAGAGTTGTGGTTGTAAAAAGGGAACTTGTGTATTTGAAACAAATTATTTTAGTCGGTGTATATTTTACTTGGACACTTTGGACTTTTGTTCAAAACCATTTCCGTAGTTGTAATTAATGATAAACTTTGTCGTGGTGTTACGACTCAAATATTTTATCCAAGAGTATTTTCTTTATTTATGGATTTAACTTGGGATTTTATCACTTTATTTATAAAAAAATAATACACTCGCACTTTTAAAAATCGGGGTGTTACATTGTGGTATCAGAGCTTTGGTTTAAATTTATTTGGGGCTGTGATTTGGTGTCCTAAGCTGATCAAGAGTCGAGGTTAGGGGTATCAAGTAACTGGAGTCCATGTGTACTTTGTGTTTTGTTGTCTTGGGTCAAGCATGATATGCTTAAGTAGTTTATTGTTTCTTATACGAAACATCGTGCCTTGTAACACTTTAGTTGGAAGAGTAGCTAAAACATAGAACATTAGTTGACTTTGGTCGACGAGTGTCTCTGGATTCCTTAAACGTATCAGTCTAGGAAAGAAAGGGTTGAAGCGAATCATGAAGACATGGGATTTATGAAGTGGTTCCAAGGATACAAAGGCTATGTTATTGGTGTTAACTCGAAGATTTTATTGGCGTGAGACTGATAGGGGATTTCAAGTAAAGATCTAAGTGGAGGAATTTTCTTTTAGAGAAGTATTGGATGTTTTCCTAGTAGATTTCAGGACGGGACTAGATGAAGTTTGATAACTGTCAAAGAGATGTGAACACCATAGAATTGTTGAGAAGACGAGGCTTCCGTTTTGAATAGCATCTGGTGCTCAGGTGTCAACTAAAGAGGCTTGTAATGAAGTTAAGGTGCACTACACATTAGGGGTGAATATTACCTTGGTTAGGCAAAAGACGCTTGGAGGAATAGTCGATACCTTGAGGGGTAAGGTTGAACATTCGAGTTAAACTAGATTCGTGACTTAGATTGTTAAGTATGAATCCCATGAAGATTATAGGAGCGAGACTATATATTTTGTTGGTAAGTGACAAATCTCTGTGTGGTTTAGAAGATAATAAGTATGGATAGTGATCTTAGAGGAAACTATTGGCGCGTAAGTGTGAATTTTGAGTGATGTTCGGGTAAATAGAAGGAGTTAAGCCTTGATGTATTGAACCACATGTTGCTATTAATTGGGATTGGAAGTACAGAGTACAGGAATACTTAGAGATTGTTGCAATGAAAGCTTTGTGAGTCTATTAAAGGATGGTAAACACTAGGAGAGTGTGAATATTTTGATAAGTTAGAGGGATTAATAAAGATTTGATTTAAGACCCTGTGATGGTTAATCCTAAAGCCAACGATTTAAAATCCACGACGTTGGATGGAGGACCAAGTGACACCTTAAACTTATATGATCGAGGGAGTTGAGGTAGACAAGTGATAAATAATTCATGTTATGGATGGAAGTGTTTGAAGGCTTACTAATAATGTTGTGTTATGATGAGAAGAGTTTTCATTAGTGAGATTAGTAAGGCGGTTAAAGTCAATGATGAATAAGACCTTGTATTGTATCTTAAGAGGACATGGATGACTTTAGACGGTGTAGTGAGTATTTGAGGATTTCAAGGATAAGATTTTATAATTTTGTTCAAATGACATAGCGTGAATATGAAGAAATGTAACGAATGATATATGGTTTAGTTGTTGTCCTTGGGAAGTCAAGCGTTAAGATTTGAAATGATTGTTTTAGTGACTAGATAGATAGTGAAAGGTAAGTGGGTCTTGGATATATTTTATTTCTAAGTTATTAGGATGAGGTTTAAAGATGATTATTCTTTAGGAGATGCTGATTGGGAATGTTTGAGAAGTATTTCTCTAGAATGTTCGATTGCCAAGATCCTTTTATTTGGTACCTTGGTGAAGGTTGAGAATGATTAAGAAAATCTAGAGAGGGAACCAAATTTTGGAGAGCGTGCTATGAAACTTGTTGGAGCAGCACACGAGTATGTGGCTTATGTCAATTAATGATTCATGAAATGAATTATTCCACCCATAAATCAGACATTGTTATTAGAAGAGTACGCCAATGAATTCAAAGGCACTACTTGAATGCATGTCATAGGGGTACGTTATTGTGTTCGTCATTCAAAAGAGTTAAATGTTTGTTTGATAGGGAAGAATTGAGTATGGAATGAAAAAGTTTGGTGGGAACTAGTAAGGCTTGATTTATTAACATCACTATAATGAAGCAAGACGAAGAATGATGGCAGATGAGCTAAGAAAAATAAAGGACTCTAGGTGTTGACAACATGGATGGTTGAGTGACGGTAGAGATGAAAAGTGTTTTGAGATATATTTCAGATGTAGAATATTTCATAGGAAATGTGAAACTTTAGAGGAATTAAGATTTTGTTGAGGAATTCTAAATGACCAGGATGACAAGCTTATCTAAAGGAAGAAAAGTTTAATAGTAAGAGGAAAGACAAAAAGGGAATCAAGTTAAGTTGGATGATATTTTGGGATATGACGCACTAAGGGGTGTACCGATTGTGGCTATCAAAGAAGAGAGCAATTTTTGGAAAAAAGACATACAATAGTAAGCTAAGTAATGATTTCGAAATAATGAAGATGTTTCAAGGTTCGAGGTGGAAATTTAAGGTTTGTATAAATGAAAAAGTGATGGAGTGAATACAATGTGTTTGACTTGTCATAATGAAAAGATAATCATCAAGTTGCAAATAAAGGACGCAGTGGAATTGAGAAGTATTAGAATGAATGTTGACAGCAGATGAAGGAAAATTACTTTCGGATTGTCCAGAATTGCGAAGTACGTAGGAAATTGACTAGTGAAACCTGAATTTGAGGTGTTAGGTATAGGACAAATGTAGGTCTTAACGAATGAATGAAATTCAAATTGGATTTTTGTTGGAGACGTGACTCTTGAAAAGAAGTACTAAGCTGGAGGTGGTATAGTTCGGGCAAATTGTCGAAAATATTGGAGGAAACCTTGATCACCAATCGGATGTTGGGATGTGATTATTAAAGTTATAATCCGACCAACAATCGGATAAGAACAATGTGGTTTGGTGTAGTGGTGCGACTAAAGAAAATCGAGGAGTTGTGGGCAATGGAGAATTAGGGAGTTCTCGGCGGCAATGATTGTTTTGTGCTCAGGGTGTCGGTGTCATACTCAGAATTTCAGTTTGGAACCTAATGGATATTTCGTACCAAGTGGACGTATATGAGGCTATTGGAATAGTTTTGGACGATTGTACTTCATCGATAGGAAATTAAGGGAAACTCAGTGGACCTTAAGAAGATTGTTAGACCCCTGGTGCCTCGGGATAACTTTAAGGCCAAGTCGAAGGGAGCATTATTACAGTTGGGTTAAGATGGTCTAATCCATCATCATGGTTGTTGGCTACCTATTTGTTAAGACAAACTCTCAAATAAAGTTTTGATGAAAATAAACAAAGTTTTAATTAAGAATATTAATTATGATTCTAAAATGTTATGTTAATTTAATTTGTGCTCTTGAGTGTTTTTATTAAAGATAGGAACCAAGCAAAGCTAAGAAATCAGAACAAAAACAAATAAAACAGTCATGATCATAAACTGCACAAAACAAAGAAAGATCAGCAGAATCAAGAATGATTGTCACAGCCACTTCACCAATCTTTCTCCAACTCTTTTACATTGATTATGCCTTAATTCTTTATATCAATTTCATCATTACATGGCAAGGAACAGATAGGAATCATGTTTATACAAAACGGTTCTCGAATCACTAAGATAAATCATCATGAATCTAAGCATGTCAAAAACGGACTGCAACTTTCTCCAATCTAGAACTGTCAAGAAAGTTGAACAAAACTGAACGTCAAGATTGGTTATAAGTCCTCAGCTTGTCCAGAAGACTATCAGACCATATTGTTCATCTTTCTCCACCTCTAATCAACGTTCTTTGTTTCTGAAGAAGAACAATCTCTGTTTCTGCAGAAGAGGACTTCTCAGTTATGTAGAAAATTATTAACTCCTTTCCAATCAGTTTTGGATTAAATCAAGTGTCCAACCCAAAGCCCAATTATCATCAAGTATTATCAAAAGCTTAATAGGTCATTAAGCGCGCAAGAAGCTGGTGCAAAATTAAGTAAAACAGCCCAAACAGCAAAGCCCAAAACTGTCACATGAATGGTGCATTTTTGTCAACAGATTTATTGCTTCTATCAGAAGAAAAATAGAGCACTACCAACGGCTCTTTCTGACCAGAATTAATTGCTCAAATCATCTATAAAAGGAAGGCAAATTTGCAAGCATCATTCAGATCTTCAAGTGCCAAGTATTCTCACTAAATCATATTCACTTGCATTCTTGAAGCTATCTCATTCACAAAAGAAATCAGGCTGAACCCATTACATACTTCTAGTTTATTCTACTGAGTTCTTTTTTTGTTCTGAATCTATTCTCAAACAAGAGTTGAGCATAATTAGATTCAATCAAACCCTTTAAATCATTATTGTATAAACTCATAACTATAAGGATTGTTTATAGTTTGAGTGTGATTAAAAGAGTTAACTATAAAATCCTAACAGATTAGTTAGGTGACTTGATTGAATCCTTTCTAGGTGGAAAGGAAGTGTAGTTACAGATCAAGGTTGATCTTTAACTGTGATTGTTCTCTGTTCTTTGAACACTTAGTGAAAATCTCACAGTTGTGAGGACTGGACGTAGCCCACGTTGGGTGAACCAGGATATATCTTTGTGTGGTATCTCTTCCTTATCTCTATTTACATTCAGTTATTGTTATTGTCAAAATTAAATAGAGAAACTAAACTGTGATTTTAACTAATCAAGAACGTTCTGCGTTTTCTGTTTTAAAACCAATAACGTTCTCCGTTTCTGTTTTCATAACCAAGATCATTCTTGAGTTGTTTTCTTAAGTTTTTAACAGGAAATTTTAAATAGGCAAGATTACAATTCAAACTCCCTTCCTTGTAACTTGACATAGCTACTTCAATTGGTATCAGAGCTTGGTCTCTAAAAAGAACACTTTAACCAAGTGCTAGAGAAAAAGATCTAGAAGAAAAAATGTCAAAAGCAAAATACATTGTTGAAGGAGGATCCTCAAACAGGCCACCATATTTTGATGGAACTGATTACTACTTTTGGAAAAACAAGATGCAGCTGTTTCTTAAATCTCAAGACACAGGAATGTGGCGCATCATTACGGATGGAGATTTCATTCCAAGAGCTGATCAAAATGATTCAAACTCTGCCAAAAAGGAAGAAATCGACTGGACATCTGAAGACAAAACTAAGGTACTCTTAAACTCTAAAGCTCAATTATTCTTATCGTGCGCTTTGAGCAGGGAAGAAAGCGAAAGAGTCGATGAATGCACAACTGCTAAAGAAATTTGGGATACATTGCAAATTCATCATGAAGGAACAAACCATGTCAAAGAAACAAGAATAGACATCGGCATAAGAAAATTTGAGCTGTTCGAAATGAATGAAGGAGAAACCATTGATGAAATGTATTCAAGGTTCACAACTATAGTGAATGAAATGCGATCCTTGGGAAAGGCTTACTCAATACAAGATAGAGTAAGAAAGATCATGAGATGTCTTCCAGTCATATGGAGACCAATGGTAACAGCCATAAGCCAAGCCAAGAATCTTGAAGTACTGGCACTAGAAGAGCTAATTGGAACCTTAAAAGCACATGAGGTATTACTACAAGAAGATAAACTTGTCAAGAAAGGAAAAGCAATAGCCTTAAAAGCATCTCAAGAAAGCATGCTTGACCAAACAGAGGAAGAACCAAAAGAAAAAATTCAAGAAGATGTTGATGAAGAAATAGCTGTTCTCACTAAAAGAATTCAAAGAATAATGAGAACGAGAGATCAAATGAAGAAGGGATTCCCAAACAGAAAAGAAAATCCTAAAACAGAACTAGACAAAAGCCAAATTACATGTTTTGGATGTAATAAGCTGGGACATTACAAATCTGAGTGTCCTCTGAACAAAAGAACACCAAACAGATTTCCTTTCAAAAAGAAATCAATGATGGCCACATGGGATAACTCAGATGAATCTGATGAGGATGAAGATGAAGAAGCTAACATATGCTTAATGGCAAACACTGAAGAAAATGAGGTAACAAATTCTGAATCATGCATTTTGTGTGAACAAATGGAAAAAGAATTTGACAACTTATTAAATGATTCAAACTTACACATTCAAAAGTGTAGTTCTTTAAAAGAAAAATTTTATAAAGAAAAGGAAGAAAAAGAAAAAACTCAGGCTCTGAATAATAAGCTAAAGGAAATCATTCGAAATCTGAAAGAATCTCAAACCAAAAACTTTCACACTAAAAATTAAGAAAGTCAAGAACATTATGCACTTCAAAAGGAGAACGTTCTCCTTAAATCTGAAGTTCAACTTTTTAAAAATGATCTGTTAAACTTTATTAAAGCTACTGGAACATTTCAAAATATCATGGGATCTCAAGTTGGAATATTTGATAAAGCTGGTCTTGGTTTTAATCAAACTCAGAAAACCAAAATGTATGAAAACTTTTTTTTTCCAGAAAGAAGAGAAAATAAATGCAAGATCAAATGTTCATATTGCAGTAAAATTGGACACCTTGAATTTGTATGTTATTTTAAGAAAAGAGATGAGAAAATCAAGAGCAAACAGAGAAAAGAACAATCTGAAATAAAAACAGTTTTTTCTCAGAAAAAACAAGAACGTTCTCCAGATAAAACAGAAAATGGAGAAAGTTCTGAAAATCTATCAAAACCAGTTAAAAAATCTTTTCATAAACAAATAATTAAATGTTCTTCATGTTCTAAGATTGGACATTCTGAATCTACATGTCATAATACCAGAAAATCAAAATTTAGAACTAATCCACAAGGACCCAAGACAGAATGGGTACCAAAAGTTAATAAAACCAAAACTGCGGGTTGGTTCTCAAGGTGTCAAGAAAAAGCCATGGTTCTTGGACAGTGGCTGTTCAAGACACATGACAGGTGATAAAAATTGATTCATGTCCTTCATCAAGAAAGATGGAAGGTCTGTCACTTTTGGAAACGACAATCAAGCTCGAGTCAAAGGTAAAGGGACCATTGGTAAGAAAAACTCTGCTCCAATAACTGATGTTCAATATGTTGAAGGTCTTAAACATAATCTCTTAAGCATAAGTCAACTTTGTGACAATGGCTGTGAAGTTATTTTCAAACCCAACCTATGTGAAATCATAAAAACAAAATCTGGTGAAAAACTGTTTTCTGGAACCAGAAAGAAAAACCTTTATATATTATATCTTGAAGAACTGCCTGATGAATCCTACTTCATATCTATTGATAAAGATAAATGGATCTGGCATAAAAGGGCAGGGCATGTCAGCATGAAAACCATTTCCAAAATTTCAAAATTAGAACTTGTCAGAGGCTTACCAAAACTGAATTTTGAAAAAGACAGAATATGTGAAGCCTGTGTCAAAGGAAAGCAAGTTAAAAGCAGCTTTCATTCAAAATATTTTATTTCCACAAACATAATTCTTAATGAAATATTTTGGTCCTGTCAAAACAACCAGTTTAGGAGGAATGAAATATGGTTTTGTTATTGTTGATGACTTCTCTCGATACACTTGGGTACTATTTTTAAAACAAAAAGATGATGCTTTTGAAGCTTCTAAAATCTTTTGTAAAAAGGTACAAAATGAAAAAGAATTTAGCATCATCTCTATAAGAAGTGATCATGGAGGAGAATTCATAAATGCCCCTTTCAAAAACTTTCTTGATGAACTTGGCATTTCTCACAATTTGTCTTGTGCAAGAACTCCTCAACAAAATGGAGTTGTTGAAAGAAAAAATAGAACCTTACAAGAAATGGCAAGAATAATCTTGGAAGAATCTAATGTTCAAAAATATTTTTGGGCTGAAGCCGTCAATACATCATGCTATATTTTAAATTGTGTATCCATTAGAAAAATCATAAACAAAACTCCATATGAAATCTGGAAAAACAGAAAACCAAACATTTCATACTTCCATATTTTATTTTTGGGTGCTACTGTTATATTCTAAACAACAAAGATGTTATTGGAAAATTTGATTCAAAATCAGATAAAGCTATCTTTTTAGGTTATTCAACCGACTCTAAAGGTTATAGAGTTTTTAATCTAAGAACTAAAGTTGTTAAAATCAGCATGCATATTTTATTTGATGAATTTGATGACTTAATACTTGAAAAGTCAAATGAGGATGAAGAATTTCCAGACACACAACAGAGAACTGATGTGCAGGAAACGGAGATTGATAAACAATCTCCGTATCATTCTCCACCTAAAAGCTGGCGAACGATAGGAGATCACCCTCAAACTCAAATCATTGGGGATACAGCAGATGGAATCCGAACCAGAAAGTCATTCAAGAATGATGAAAACAACATGGCAATGATTTCTCAAGTTGAACCAAAATCAATTAAAGAAGCCATAGTTGATCAATCCTGGATTGAAGCCATGAAGGAAGAACTGCAGCAGTTCGATAAGAATGAAGTCTGGACCTTGGTACCAAATCCTCAAGATCAAACAATTATTGGTACACGCTGAGTTTTCATAAACAAATTGGATGAAGAAGGTAAGGTTGTAAGAAACAAAGCAAGATTGGTTGCTCAAGGTTACAACCAACAAGAAGGTATAGACTATGATGAAACTTTTGCTCCTGTTGCAAGGTTAGAAGCTATTTGTATACTTCTTGCATATGCATATCACAAACTTGTTAAATTATTTCAAATGGATGTTAAAAGTGCATTTTTAAACTACTTTTTAAATGAACAAGTTTATGTGAAACAACCTCCTGGTTTTGAAGATCAATCAAAGACAAATCATGTTTTCAAACTTACAAAAGCTTTGTACGGCTTAAAACAAGCACCAAGAGCTTGGTATGATAGGTTAAATTCCTTCTTAATCACTAATGGATTTTCCAGAGGAAAAATTGACACTACACTTTTTAAGAAAATTGATAAAAATGATTTAATCATTGTACAAGTGTGTGTTGATGATATTATCTTTGGATCAACTAATGAAAAAATGTGTGATGGCTTCTCAAAACTAATGCAAAGTGAATTTGAAATGAGCATGATGGGAGAATTAAGATATTTTCTTGGATTACAAATTAAACAACATGAAAATGGTATTTTTATTTGTCAAGAAAAATACATTAAGGATTTGTTAACCAAGTACAAAATGAATGAAGCAAAAAATCATGTCTACTCCTATGCATCCATCCTCTTCATTAGACAAAGATGAACATGGAAAATTTGTTTATGAAAAAGAATATAGAGGCATGATCGGTTCCTTGCTATATTTAACTGCTAGCAGGCCAGATATTGTATTTGCAGTAGGATTATGTGCTAGATTTCAATCCGCGCCAAAAGAATCTCATTTAACTGCTGTAAAACGAATCTTTAGATATCTTGTTGGAACTACTGATCTTGGCATTTGGTATAGAAAAGGTTCTCATTTTGATCTTGTAGCATATTGTGACGCTAATTATGCTGGAGATAAAACTGAAAGAAAAAGCACCAGTGGAGCATGTCAATTTCTGGGTGATGCTTTGATAAGTTGATTTTGCAGGAAACAAAATACTATAGCCTTATCAACCACTGAAGCTGAATACATATCAGCTGCAAGTTGTTGCTCACAAGTTCTCTGGATTAAAAATCAACTTGAAGACTTTTCTATAAGTTACTCTAGTATTCCAATTTACTGTGATAATACTAGTGCAATCAATCTGTCAAAAAATCCAATTCAGCATTCTCATTCAAAACATATTGAAATAAAACATCACTTTATTCGCGATCATGTTAATAAAAAGGACATTGAATTAATTTTTGTTGATACTCAAAATCAGCTTGCTGATATTTTTACAAAGCCCTTGGTCGAGGAAAGTTTTAATTCAATCAAAGAAAAACTGAAAGTTTTGAAAAATCCTGAAAATTCAAGTTAAAAATGCTTCAGCAGAAAACGGAGAACGTTTATCAATCTCCGTTTTTTAAACATCTTTCTCCGTTTTTCAAAACCTCTTCCCAGACATCATCTTCCTCATATGCAGGCAAAGCATGTCCGAGCATTAAATGCGCGTGCATCAAGGCTTTCAAAGGTCACTGCTAAGCCGTCAAATCTGTTCATTTCCCCAACACTTGTCACTTCCCTAGGGTTAGACATCATTACTCTCTCTCTTGAAAAACTGCAAAACCAAGTTGCAATTATCACAACTGTTCATCTTTTCTGAAACAGTTTCCATCCTATCAAACTGTTGTCTCTTTCCAAATTCTTCTTTCATCTCTCTCTGTCTGTATCAAAAATGGCTCAAACAAAGCAATTTGCTCGCAAAAATGCAAGCACTGACACTCCATCACCATCATCATCCTTTTCACCAGTATACGAACGTTCACCTTCACCTCCACCCAGGCCAACTCCTCCAAAACATTCATCTGACTCCTCTTTTTCTAACTATCTTTCTTCGTCCCCTGAGTCCAACCCTAACACCTCCATTCCTGAACCTGTATCCTCTATTCTTCCTCCTCTTCATTCCTGTCAAACCCCAAATATTACTCAAGTTCCTCCTCATTTAAGAACATCATTTTCTAAACCCGCACCACCACCACAAAAATTTGTCAATCCTCCAGCACCTAAAAGGCGCTCAATGAGAATTCTGGCAGGAATTGGGACCTCAAGGACCCCAATCACTAAACCTGCCTACTTCATCATCTCAAACACTGAGTCAGATGAATCATCTGATACTCCTCCTCCTTCAACAAAACCTGTCACTCCACCAAAATCCTCTTTTTCATCTCAGACCCCTCAATCAAAAACCTCAATACCAACCCCATCAAAATCATCCTTTTCTGAAGCCTCTCAATCTACTCCTCCAAACCAGAAACGGAGACTAATGATTGAATTTTTCTCCTCCTCAACACCCACTCAACCTGAAACTCGTACCCTAAAAACAAAAACCACCATTCCAACCTCCAAATTTCTAGCAAGAACAAACTTACCCATTCGCCAAAGATTCAAAACAACTGTACCTAAGCACAAATTCCGTCTTTCTCCTTCCTCATCTCAAGAACGTTCCCCAACCCTAACACCTTCTCCCACCCATATTCCAAAACATTCTCCCGTCCCTTCAACTCCAACTACTCCAAAAAGCCTTACACCTACTCCCGAACGTTCTCCACTTCAAGAACGTTCTCCTATCCCTCAAAATTCTCCTTCTATTACTCCAGAACGTTCTCCCATTCCAGAACGTTCTCCTGCCCACCACAAATCTTCCTCTCCAGCTCAAGAACGTTCATCTACTGAAGAACGTTCTCCGTTCCATACTACCTTTATCTCACAAACCACCAAACGACCTCTTTCACCTCAATCTCCTTCCTCTGTCAGAAGAAAAACAGAGCACTACCAACGGATCTTTCTGACCAGAATTAATTGCTCAAATCATCTATAAAAGGAAGGCAAATTCGCAAGCATCACTCAGATCTTCAAGTGCCAAGTATTCTCACTAAATCATATTCACTTGCATTCTTGAAGCTATCTCATTCACAAAAGAAATCAGGCTGAACCCATTACATACTTCCAGTTTATTCTATTGAGTTCTTTTTTTGTTCTGAATCTATTCTCAAACAAGAGTTGAGCATAATTAGATTCAATCAAACCCTTTAAATCATTATTGTATAAACTCATAACTATAAGGATTGTTTATAGTTTGAGTGTGATTAAAAGAGTTAACTATAAAATCCTAACAGATTAGTTAGGTGACTTGATTGAATCCTTTCTGGGTGGAAAGGAAGTGTAGTTACAGATCAAGGTTGATCTTTAACTGTGATTGTTCTCTGTTCTTTGAACACTTAGTGAAAATCTCACAGTTGTGAGGACTGGACGTAGCCCACGTTGGGTGAACCAGGATATATCTTTATGTGGTATCTCTTCCTTATCTCTATTTACATTCAGTTATTGTTATTGTCAAAATTAAATAGAGAAACTAAACTGTGATTTTAACTAATCAAGAACGTTATGCGTTTTCTATTTTAAAACCAAGAACGTTCTCCGTTTCTGTTTTCATAACCAAGATCATTCTTGAGTTGTTTTCTTAAGTTTTTAACAGGAAATTTTAAATAGGCAAGATTACAATTCAAACCCCCTTCCTTGTAACTTGACAAAGCTACTTCACTATTGACAAATTGAGGAACTGATCCTCCTTAATCTCTTGTTGATAGTAGACAAAATCGTGTTGAATTGGAGAGCAAGATGAGGGAACAACACCCTGAGTTGTTTGTCGACGCGTAGTTTCGAGGACGAAACTATTTTTAGGGGGGTAGAATGTAATACCCTTAATTTTAAAATGTACTTTTTGTATTTTCGGGTGCTTTCATGTTGAATTATGATGCTTTTTAGCCAGTTTTATTGGTATTTTGGATGTTAAAATGCCATAAATATTTTGTGGGTCCCGTTTTAAATTAGTTGGCAAGAAATAATTTAATTACGTTACGAATAATTTATTACCGGACAATTTTGTTAAAAAAATCTCTGGTTGCTGAAAATTTTACCTGTCAATTCAGCTGCAACGAGAATAGATATTATTATCAAAATAATTGGAGATGTGAGTAATGTGATGTGTGTATGTTGATTTTTGTTGGTTTGATTTATATATATATATATATATATATATGTATTAATTGGAAAATTAGTAATATATATATATATATATATATATATATATATATATATATATATATATATTATTTTGAAAAGTAAACATATATGTATATATGTTAAGTGAGGAAAAGAAAGAAAATCAGGAAGAAAACCATTTTTCCTCCATGCCTCGCGAGCTGCCTCTTTTCTCTTTCTTTCTTTCTCTGCTTCGAAACCACTGTGTTGGTGGGTTTCAAAACCGCCAAACACAAAACCTCACATATCACCTAGATCCAAGCTTTATCTCGCGACGCGACTGAAAGAAAGTTGATCGTGATCACGTTGCGGTGTTTGGGAACTAATTTTCGCAAGTCTGTGCGAAGCGGGAATTTTACCAGAATTTTATCGTGGTGCCGTAATCGGCCGTTCGAGCTACCGTCAAGGTAAGGGCTCCTTCCAATTTTTAGCTTGCATATAGGACTCTATATGTGTATTTGTGGGGTTTGTTTTGATGGAGGTTATGTGCGAATTTGGGGAAAAGGAATTTAATGGGATTTATATGAGTTGTGGAAAAGAAATTTGGTGGTTTATGTTTAACGATTTTGAGTTTTGATTTGGGTATTATGGTTGAAAATGTTTGGAAAATAAATTTGGTTGGTTTGAGGTGAGAAATGAATTTGAATGCATTTTGTGGGAAAAATGGTGAAATTGAATTTAATGAGTTTTGAGGTGTGGGTGATGGTGATTTTTACTTGGCGTGGTTGATATGTTTATGGGTGATTTTATGAATGTTGAGATATGCTTGATGTTTGAAGATGTGGAGTTTTGAATAAATGCAATTTATGTGTGAATTTTGATTTGGTGTGAAATGAATTGATGAGATTGTGTGTGTGGTGAATTGAATTCAATATGATTTGTGAATTCAATGTCATGTGATTTGAGGATTGTATGCGTTAAGTATGCTCTGTGTTAAATTTGAGAATCATTAGTGTTAAATGAGCATTAAAAATGGGGAATTTTTTAATAGCTGCATTTACTTAATGATTGTGGTGTCGAGAGTGAGAGTATGCTCATGCATTCATAGTACATGGTGACCGCGATGGTGCCATGGTAATAGTGGTAACCATGATGGGCCACGAGAGGATGTCATGCGAATAGTTGGTTCATTTTATCCTTGCGGAGATTTTTGCATTGTGCTGATATGTGAGAGATTGCACGCATAGAAAATTAGTATTGGTCTGTGAGAGGCTCTACGATAGTAAATTGTGTTGATCTGTGAGAGATTGCACTCTTGTAAGTCGTGCTGATATGTGAGCGATTGCACGCATAGAAAATTAGTACTGGTCTGTGAGAGGCTGTACGATAGTAAATTGTGCTGATCTGTGAGAGATTGTCCTCTTGTAAGTCGTGCTGATCTGTGAGCGATTGCACGTATAGAAAATTAGTACTGGTATGTGAGATGCTGTACGATAGTAAATTGTGCTGATCCGTGAGAGATTGCGCCTTGATAATTAGTACAAGTCTGTGAGAGACTGTACAATTATGATTTACGCCCCTTCGAGGAGGGTTTTGTTGATATTCCGGAATCATGTGCATTGGCATATACGCATTGCACTAGGAAGCTTGCCACGTGAGTCATGTTTGACATGTCATGATGTTTGTATATGCGTACTTGATGGTGATGAGTGATTTGTGTTGTGTTGGTGTTGTGATTGATTGAATTGGTGTTGAAAGTGTTGGAATGTTTTTGAAAGGGTTAAAAACTGATTTTCTACTGTTTTGACAGGTGTATTCGACTACACCTGTGTTGTAGTCGAATACAGATGATTAAATTAGCTACTGACTTGATTTTTTTGAAGTGTATTCGACTACACAAGGTGTTGTATTCGAATACAGTTGAATGGAATGTTGTATTCGAATACAGTGTATTCGAATACAGTAGTGCTGTTTTTGCTGTTTTTCTGCTGTTTTCGCAAGTGTATTCGACTACACATAGGGTGTATTCGAATACAACAGTGTTGTTTGGTCCAAAACTTCATTTTTCAACCTTGTTTATGCATTTTTAACATATGTAAACCCTTTCTAGATGTATGCTAGGTTGAAGGGTGATTTTTATGCATTTAAAATATAAATGTTATGTGATGTTTGTTAATTTCGGATTGGTGACCCTTTACAACTTTTGTGGAAATCTGGGCTTTGCCCTCATATGAGAACCAGGGTTGTTCTAAGGCGTGACGTGGCGATGGGTTGGTTTGTGATCGAAAGTAGTGGGGCTTGATGCCGCTCGTGGATTCTCAGTACCTAGTCACCCTCAGTTAGATTAATGATCAGCTTAGGTTTGTAATCAAGAATTTTATTTATTTTCCCTTTCCTATTTCAAAGTTGTGGTTGTAAAAAGGGAACTTGTGTATTCGAAACAAATTATTTTAGTCGGTGTATATTTTACTTGGACACTTCGGATTTTTGTTCAAAACCATTTCTGTTGTTGTAATTAACGATAACCTTTGTCGTGGTGTTACGACTCAAATATTTTATCCAAGTGTATTTTCTTTATTTATGGATTTAACTATGGATTTTATCACTTTATTTATATAAAAAAAAAATACACTCGCGCTTTTAAAAATCGGGGTGTTACAGTTACAATATCCAAGTCTTCACCTAAATCAAATAGAAAGACAAGAAAAAATAAAGTTAAAACAAAAGATTTATCTTTACAAAGATCTCAGCTTTATGCATGAAATAAACTAAGAGGAATGGCTATGATTCTAAAAGTAATTTAGATTCAATGATTTAATTTTAGTAGTTTAATATTTATTCTTAATTTTCTTCAATTAGAGTTTATCTATGTTTCATCAGTAGATTTTTTTTTTTTTT
>JBBPBP010009778.1:39803071-39852628 GCA_037974735.1 Cicer chorassanicum | reverse complement strand
ATCTTATCTTTCTATTTGTTTTAGGTGAATAGTTAAGTATTCAAGCGTTTCATTTAATATAAATTAATTAATCATTAAAGTCACATCATTTTTGCATGAAGTTTATCGTTGTCCATCTTTTCTTATTTGCACCTAAAAAAAGATTTATATTTGAGTTAAGGTTAAGTTATGTGGTGTGGGAAAAGTGAGATAAGTCACTTTAGTTAGTATTTTAAAGTGAAATTACCTTAAATATTTTGTCACTTATAAATATAACCTCAAAATAATAAATGAGGAATTACTAAAGAAATTATTTATTTAACACAACAAGAGCTTCAGGAATTTTCATGATGGATTTCGTATTCAATTTATTATATTTTTTTTTATTATTTTCATTGTTGTCATTATAATCTATATTTGATTGGTTAGTGTCCCGACCGTAAGACTCCCCAGACCAACACATTGCATGTCCTTGTTTGTTTCCTACGGCGAATGTAAAATAAAAATATGGTCAATTGGTAATCATCTATATCACACCAAACCAATTTGGTTTTCTATGGTATGTATATACATGCATGACACTAGGCCAAACACAAACAACTTTTTGTATCTCCATCCAATTCCAAAGCATAGAAAAAAGCACGTGCACGATGTGATTCCATTAAACTCATTATATTGTAGCTCTCATTTGCATTCTAAAATCAATATAACAAATGTAAGTCAAACAAAAATAGGTAAAATATTAAGATTATAGGGAGAACAAAAATCGAATTATTATATGCATAATAAAAAATCCATAGTCATTTCCACAAAAACCTAAATTACATTTGACAGAGAGAATTAAAATATAAGAAAATCAATTTTCACTCAAAAATAAAAACTTCATTAGCAGTTTCAACTAAAATCAACCGCAATAAGGTTTAACTTTTGCAAGGTACAAAATGAAAACGCTAACTAAATGCAAGTTACCAAGAGAGAAATAAATTAGACTATGGTAGTCATTCCTAACATTTTGCTCATTAACAAAGCAAACACATGATATGAAAAGTTATAAACCTCAACTTAGAGACAACAAAATAGTATTCTTTGTTATATTTCATTATCTTTATTCACTTGTTCAATAGAACAACCAAAAATCAAAATAATTGATATATAAAGTTTTAAAATTGTTTAAATAATACAAGTAACATGAAATCTCAATATATGAAGTTGTTCAAATATGCAATGTTAGTAATTTTATTTTAAAAGAAGAAAGAAAATAGAAGTACATAATATTAATTTTAGACTTTAAAAGAAGACAGAAAACTATTTTATCTTTATCTTATCTTACGAGAAAATGATTCATCTGTGTATCGAGCAAGCAGATGTTTAAATCATCACTTGCTTTGATTAAGCATAATTTAAGCTATCTTACCTTGAATTTTCATGAAAAGGTATCATCAAACATAAGTACCGTTTTGATCAATTGTTTCAGCAGGACCTCCAAAATGAAATACTATATATGATTGAAAAGAAAGCTTAAATTAGACACACTTTTACACACCGAACAATCATTACTCATCACCATTGGTTTTTAAATTCCTTATTACCACATCCAAATAATATTAGAAATCTTTCATTTAAGTTTTGGATGTGGGGATCTAATAGAAAATGAACGATAATTTAAAAATTCAATTAAAAAGATTGATACTCAATTAAAAATTCATCCAAAAATCAATAGTTCGATAGAGGCAATATTAATTCAACCATAAGTCTCGCATGAATTATATAAACAAGAAGTAAAATAAATAATAATATCAGATCTTAACTAGATGGAAATTAACCTAAACTTGAAAATGATAAACTTCATATCAACTTTTTATTCTTCCATTGTCTTTTCTAGATTTGAGTATTAAAATAGAAGAAAGAAACACATGAGTTTCGATTAATGAAACTTAAAATCATTTTTATAAATTTTAAAAATAAAAATCAATTAAATGATTCAACCTATAAAAATTGCAAACAGGAAAAACGGTTTTCACTTACTCTTAATGGAAGAACGATTTTCACTGAATCGTGAATGAAACTTAACTTTTAAGAATTTGTGAGCAAAGATGAACGAAATTGAACAAAAATGAAAGATGAACAAAATCAAATCAAGAGAAGAAGATGAACAATTTTACGATTTGAGAGAAGAAGAGCTACATCGAATTGTTACGAGAGAGTAGAAGAGGAAAATCGAATCTGTTTAATTGTTATGAGAGAGATCCAACTAAAGGAAAACAATTGAAGAAGAATACGAATTGACGAGGATAATCGGTTGAAGGAAATCGAATTGCTACAGTATAGAAGCAAAATAATTTCTAAGACACGGAGAAAAATGGAAAAACGATTTCATGACCTTCAAGGATAATGGAAAAATGAAGTAAGGAAAATGAGTCTGAAGTAGGAGAAAAACACAAAGAAAGGGAAAACCATTCCCAAAAAACGCAAGAATATTTTGTTTTTTGTTTTTGTTACAAAAGAGGTTAATATTTTTGTGTTTTTATTTATCCTATAAATACAAAATATATTATGTAAGTAAAAACCAACATTACCTATTGTTAAAAAGTAATTTTAGTGACAAATAATAAAAAATTACAAAATCTGAGCATTTTAATAAATCTTTTATTTAGTATAAATAAATATATTTACTTATGTGTCATATTTTTGTTAGATGATGAATAATCCACAATTTTCAAAAATAACCTTAAAAAAAGCTATATTTATTACATGCCACCAATAATATATACACAATCTATAGTTTAGGGTGGTAGCTTGGTACTGAATAATATATTTGTGCTGCAACATGGAAAGTACAAGTTTTCACGTTAATAAATTGAGTTGCAGAAACGGTGTTAAAGCCACTTTACAACCAAAACAGAAACAAAGTTATGTAGTTATATATCCAAAATAGAAAACAAAAGAAACACAAGATTTGACATATTCCTCTTCGATATTAATAGAAGCAAACTCATCAAAAGATTAGTAGAAGCAAACTCATCATGATTTGATATATTCCTCTTCGATATTTTGATATCAAACTTAATTAAGAAAGTAAAGAATATGTCAACAATACACATAACGATTTCAGAAGTTAATGAGAGATAATCAAATTAAAATATTAATTCTAACAATCAAACTAATTTCTTCCACAAATAGTCATTGGTTAAGAATAATGTAAGATCCACACTCTTTAATTCAATCCATTTTCTGAAGAAAAAAAATATTTATTGTGTTCATTCATATCCACTATAGTAGGTCTTTGACATGACCAATCCAACCACATGTTTACAAATCATATGTAAAGTTAGTGTTGAACATTAGTGATAGCCTCCATAAACCCCTTACTTGAGATATGGTACCAACAAAATGAGTCATTTGCCTCTGTGAACACCACCGCTTATTTGAATAAAATGAGATAATATAATAACTTGAAGGGGTGATTTTGGACCAAAAAACTGTCATAAACCACCCCTCTAATGAATGAAGAAGAAGATGGAAACTAGGGTTTTTTGTTTAGAAAAGAAAGAGAGCGACTATTGTTTTCATTCTTCTAAGTACTTTCAAAAATAGTGTCAAGTGAGAATTATTATTTTTTTATTTAATATTAGTGTCAAATATTTGTCAATGATAAATATAAAAAATTAGGACATATATATTTGTTGACGTTAATACATAAAAAATATGACACAAATATTTGTCATTCATAAATATTAAAAAATACGATGCGTATATTTATCATTGTTACATAAAAAAAAAATTTGTTTAAAATCTAAACGTGATATATATAAAATGTTAACAACGCACCTCCCGTGCGACAATACAGGTGTCGTGCTAGTGTTAATATTTTTATGGTCAATTATGCTAGTGTTAAAGCAAAATATAACATATTGGAATCACCATGAAAATTAAAATTAAATTTTGTATCCCTACATTTAGACCCTAGAGGTATTCAAGTAAGGAATTTATAGGTGACTTGGAGATAGCACTCCAAATGAGGGGATTTATGAAAATATGGTCAATTTGAATTGTCCGTCCACCTAGGTGGTGGCATAGTATCAAGCATCTTAACCAAATACTTCAGAGTTATAATGGTACCACATTGTATAGTAGAGTCTAAGCTCATGCATATCATTGTATTTTCTTGTGATTGTTTTGTTGTGATTAGTGTGTATGGTATGCAATAATAATTTCTCTTAGATGATTTGATATTATAATGAAATGTATTGATTTTTCTTGAGTGGTTTTGACTTTATAATGTGTTATATTTCTGTAGAAATGTTTGTGTGATGATACAGTTTTATTATGATTACTTGCGTGTTTTTCTTAATTATATTATACTATTAACATGATTTCAAAACTTACCTCCTTCATTGTTTGTATTTGACTGGCTTGGCCCCGCGTTTGCGAAATCACAATTATTAAAGGTAAATGAGTCAATTTGCGAAATCACCTCCTTCATTGTTTTTATTTGACTGGCTTGTATTTGACTGGCTTGGTCCCGACATTGTGTATCTAAAACTTATAAGTACTAGTAACTTTTTGGAATTAAATTAAAAAATTCTAGTTAAATGAAGTTTATGGAGATGACCTGTTTTATAGAAAGAAAAAAGTTTAAAGTGTTCCTTTTGATTTTTGAAAAACTTGATGTTCTATTAAATACACAATATATTTGAAGATTTTATTATAATATATAACAAATACAATGTCTTAAGTCGCTGCAATAAAATTTATTTTATGTCATCAATAGCATTCTTTATGGAAAAAGTGAGTTATACTTATACCAACAATAATTATTGTCGTCAAATATAATACTAGTTTAATACAACAATATAACTTATTGTTGGAAGTAGTACAATATTTTGGCAGCCACATAACATATTGATGGAAACAAATACAATGTTATGGCAGCAACAAAATTTTTTATTGGGAAAAATACAATATATTTTGCAACAACGTAATTTTTTGCTGCAAATAATTCCTGATTTCTACCGCAACATATATTGTTTGAAAAAATTAATTTTTCATTTGGCTTTAATCGTAAATGAATTTTTAGGAAGATATCTAAAAACGAAGTCTATAAAAAAATAAATCAAAATAGATGCTTCACAGATTTGTTTTGGTGTTGTTATATTTAATTAATTGAAATAAAATAAATATCAAGAAAACTACTTCCATAGAAAAATAATCTTTTTCAAGATAGGGACCTTAAATAAACATTCTCTAAACAAGATTTCATGATCCTTAAGTTTGATTTAATTTTTTTATGAAGGATAATGTTAGTAATTAATATTATTAGTATTTTATTAAAATAAGGTATCAAATATACCACCTCCTTATCATTCATTTTCTAACTCTTCCATCCTAGTCATAACCAATATCAATTAATTGTGTTTGTGAGGCGCAATCCATCTACAGGCAACAACCACAATCCGTATAGATCAATTCTATGAAGCGCCATATTTAGTTTCCAATGTTTTATATAAAAAAAATAAAAAATTATAGTTTTCAAAGCTGCTCAATATGTTTTTTTTTTTGTTAAAATAGTATTTTTTTTTTCTCTCAACTTTTTTAATTTGACAATTTTGATCTTCATATTTTTAAATATCACTTTTGGTCTTCTAACTTTAACTTCTTTTTATAAATTGATAGACTCCGTAAATTTGATCAAGTTAAAGTTGTCATGAACTAATATTTTTATTATTCAACACTATGTAGCATATTACTTAGTTTTAAATTATTTATCTGTGACAATTATAATTTTGAATAAAAAAAATTTGATTTTTTTAAAAAAAATTAATATATGTTTCCACCTCCTAAAGTGTTGTTAGCATCTTTATTGTTTGATAGAAGAAGGTGAGCAATGTCACCTGAAGAGATAGGAGCTCTAGAGTTTAGGAGAACATCTTTTGTTTGGTCTTGCTAACATATAATTTGCACCAGTGTTTTGAACACTTTGGTAGAGATTGTCTTAACTACCAACCATGATGTTTTGGTTGAGTCTTACTACATAACCAAAAGACAAGCGAAATAAGTTCAAAAGAAAATATATGACAACTTTGGATGCTTTTGCGAATAGAACTTTTTCATTCTTAGTGATGCTTCTTCCCTCTCCCTTTTTTTTTCTTTTCATTTTTTATTCAAAATTAAAACCGTAATAAAGAAATAATAATCTAAAATTAAAGTGATATTTTACATGCTATTGTGTAGTATAAAATATTGGTCCATGTCAGCTCTGATTTGGTCAAAATCAAGGGATCCACCAATTTACAAGAAAAAGTTAAAATTAGGAGGTCAAAAGTGTTATTTTGAATATAAAAAGAAAATTTGTCTTGATTTAAATAAAAAAAGGTTCGCTTTGGAGAGATGGAACTAAAAGTATAATATATAGATTTGATTCGTTTTTAAAGTGGAAAAATTTGAACACCAAAGTAATAAACAATTGACAGGTTGACTCGATACCATAACCATAAAAATTGTACAAGATACCCATGAAATCTACCATAACCGGAAGATGATGACAAACTTTCAAAATATCATTTTTTTTTTCTGAATATTAAATATATAAGATCTAGTATGATGTAAATATGTAAGCTAAATTAATGGAATCAAATTAAAACTATTATTACCCATCAAGTGTAATCAAATGATCATTCCAAGGTAGAAGTATTTTAATAGATATTTTGGAAGTCAACAAATCTTAAGACAAACATATTTTTGTGCGATGATATTTATTTTTAAATAACCAAATCATACACAAAATAGTCAAATAAAAGATAGAAAATAGAAGAGAATAATACAATATAATTTATTTACCAATCTTATTAATTATTTCAAATGAGAGATTGATTTTTCTCAAGTACATAATGATTGTTGGTATAGCATTTATCAAATGTGCTACAAATTTTTAGGGCTTCTCATCAATTTCTAGGTGGTGGGTTGCAACATGGAAGTCTATGACAGACGGGTGGGTCACATGGCAACACAGGGTCACAACAATCTTTATAACTACCACTGCCACCTTGTACATTGCCAACAAAAATACATGCAATAGCAACAAGTAATACCAAAAACTTGAAGATCAGCCTCAACATAGTTTCCATTTTAACCAAACTTGATTCACAAAGAAAGACAAAATGAATATGTTATAATGAATGATATGTTAAAAATAATGTACACTTTTTCAATATCTAGACATTAATATTGTTCAAACTTTAAATAATCATATTAAGTTCTTTTTTCTTATATGTTGACCGACTTCTAATATTTTATTATTTCATTAAAATATAATTTCTAATGATGTTTATTATGAATAATTTTTGTATTCTTCATTAATTTCATGCATTTTATATTTATCTATGATATAAATAAAGTATTATAAGTAATTCATTTACAATTATAAAAAATAATATTTAACTATTTTTTACAAGATATTAAGCCTTAAAAAATATATTTAATACACTAACTTCAGTGTTTTGTTTCCAATATATATAAAATATAAACTTAAAAGAAAAGATAAGAAAACAAAATTTAATTGTAAAAACAACATATATATAAAAAAATTATAAAGAAACAACTACAGTATATCCAATTTTATTAATTAAATTTTTTTTAAGTGAGGGAGTCCCACCAAGTAGCCAAAACAATTGCAATACTATGACATTTTTTTTTAATTAATTAAATTGACACAGATGACTATTTTAAGAAGATTTAAACTCACTACTTTGAGGCTATAAGGGTATGCACTTAACTCAGCTAACACCTCAAGTTTATTCAATAACATATTTGAAACATATAGGCATGTTAAGGAATTGCTTGAAGATTGAATTTGAACATTTATCTTCAAAATGAAAATAACAACTCCAATCTTACAAGATAGAAACCTCTAGAGTAACTCCCACTCTAAACCCTAAAAAGACACTTCTAATTTTTTGACTTTCGATATACAATCGATCAATATATTCTTAATCGCTTGCATCTAGAGCAATCACCCAAAAATAGATACCTTACCATTGTTGTTTCTCACTCAAAAACTCGGAAGTAACATTAAAAATAAGTGTGGACTCTTGTTCATAATAACAAAACTCTTCGTCAGCAAAAACTCCTGATCAACGTTGCATCTTACGGATTAAAAAAATAGTTATTGATTGGGTTTTTTGTTTGAGATCAAATATTTGTCAAAGTTTTTCAAGAACACTAGAAATATTTGTCAAAGTGTTCGGAAGGAACACTAGAAAAAATAATTGGTTAAACAAAATTTCTTTCTTTTTATCCTTAATTGGCTTTCAAATTGTATCCATAAAAAAATTTACATCGTTAAAAAATTTAGTTGATAGATTTTGATATTTCATATTCTTTGTAGTCAATATATTTTCGACATTATTTTTAATTTACAAACTAAAAGTGTAATAGACACACATTTTAATTTGCGAGGGACTATAGACATATTAATTAGTTAGTTAGTTATACAAATTAAGTACAATAATTAGTTAGTTATACTAATTATTTGTTACTCATTGGTTATATAAGTATTATATATATGATTTGATATACTTGAACTATTTTTCATTATTCAATATATTTTTCTTTACTTATATCATATTTTATTGTTTATTGTAATTGTATATATAAATTAAATCGTTTCTTGTATTTTGTAGGAGCTAATTATATATTTAAATTTTAAATAATTAATTACTCATGAATTAACTGAGTGAGACATTAAAATGATTAAGTAAAAAGACTAAAATAAAAAATTTATATTTTGCAATGATTTAAACAATACGAAAGTTTTTATTTTGCGAAAGTTTAAGTCAAATTTCTTTTATTTTGCATAATTAAATTTTATGTGTACTGCTTTCGATCTTTTATTATATCGCAACCTGAGTCAAATATTCTGGTGGCTTTCAGAACATTCCACGGAACAGATGGGAGCAGTATATAACGTTATCATCTAGTTCTGCCCAAAATTATCACAATATAATCTATTAATTTTTTTATATAAAAGATATAATCCATTATTGATCTCAAACACTCGTACGCATGAAATTACTGTGTAAAAGCACCCATATGTGTCCTCCTACGATACATATTAACAGCATGTGAAATTTTTGTTTATAAAAAAAATTGGGTTGGGTAGATGGATTAAATATGGCTGGTTACTACATCTACACAATATAATAAAGCAAACATGATATTTTGGCAAGTTTGACAAGTGTCACTTAATTAGAGTGTTTAGACAAATATAAAGTTTCTATTAATAGAAATAATTTATAAAGTTCATTTCAGCAGAAGTGTCTGATTGTGCTTAGGCAGCTCTTGGCTGATGAATTAAACTATGACAAAGATGAGTTAGCTGCAACTCACATCTCATTATTGTCATCCTCAACCGCGGAACAAAGGTCAGTGTATGATCAAATTGTAACGCCCCAGATTTTGTATTAAAATATTTTAATAATATTATGACCCCTAGATTTCTTATTAAAATATTTTAGTAGTATTATGACGCCCTAGATTTTTTATTAAAATATTTTAGTAATATAATGATGCCCTATATTTCTTATTAAAATATTTTAGTAATATTATGATAAATTATTACTATAAGTGTGTTTGTTGTGGTGTAATAACTTCTATGTGATTGCCTTTGTGATTTATTTAAATTATTAATATATTTATATAAAATAAAACAAGAAGTAAATGGGTGTTGCTGCTAACTTTAGCACTAATTGAGTTGGTTTAAGAATGTTATAATAATAATAATAATAATAATAATAATAATAATAATAATAATAATAATAATAATATAACCTAAGCTAATTTTTGCACACGTGAGACTAATAGATACCTAAGCTTGGCCGATCAATGATTAATAGGTATCTCAAAAGCTTTCTAGTATCAAAACAGGATTGTCGCCTGCTCTGATTTCACGAACTCATACTTTCCAATATCAAAACAATTTAGCCGCACTCTTACGATAAAATACACCAGTTCTATTATTGTAGATTTCAAAAGCTTTAAAGTATCTCTCTACAAGACCTTTCATTTTCTCCGATTAGTTTCTTGCCATTCCTAAATTAATTGCGAACACCTACTACCTATGCCATTGTTATTTGATTTTGTTTTTTGATCATCTAATTTATTGCATTTTCATGTTTTAGTCGATTTTTCACAAACATGACTAAAATTTAAATAATATTTTTTTTAATACATTTTGTTTGAATATCAATTGTTTATAAGACGAAATTTTGATCATAAGAGTAATGTGTATTGAACGAAATATGTAAACCTTGTCTCTAAAGTAGCTGAATTGTTCCTTGTGGTTTTACAAGTTGCAGAATGTTACGTTATACTGAAATTAATTTGACAAATTCAATTGAATGTCTAAATCTATTGATATTAAAATCTTATATAATATAATTTTCTTTTAGGCAATTCTAAGTGTTTAAATTTTCCTTTATATAACTATTGCAAATATATTTCTATCTTATAAAAGAAAAGCATAATCATTCCGGTACATTTTTCTTATTATAAGTTAAGATGGTATATACTATATTTATGTATATATACATACTCCTACGGTTTACAATTTATATGTTAATAATAAAGAGTCTACTTTTATTGTACATCTAATAGCTTTTTTATTTGATTTTAAATACGTATGATATATTGTGCACTACTGTAATATCAAAATTATACATACACCATATTTATTTAGTAGTACATAATTTTGATTTTTTTTTTAGGATATTGTTTATATTGATATAACCATAAGTATATATGGTATTAAATATATATTTGGATGGTGTTGCAAATAGTAAACAATTTATTTACCTATTGTAGCAAGTAATTAATTTGTATTTGGTTGTCGTGTTGTTTTATTTCTTTCGCGGACTATTAGAGACGACGATTGACGAAGACATGACACATTAGCAGATTAGATTTTTCTTTTCGGCGAGATCTTCAATCGTGGTAAGGGGTGAGAGGAAGTTTGATTTTATGAGTATAATATAACGCGGGATGAACGGGAATGCCGTAATTCCCAAATATTCATTTGAGGCTTACTACGTACGGTCGAGCTCTATTGAGTGACAATAATTAATTAATAACATATGAATGGTAACCGTGAGGACTAAAATATAATTTAGAAACCTATAGAACTGACGTGAATTGATTTATATCAAGGCATGATATTTGATTTTATGAAATCTTATGCTAATTGTTATTGTATGAATGATATGTATTTGAGTGCTCTTGTTTACTTGACTGGAATTATGATTGTACATGACTGCAACACTTATTTGATTTCCTATTTTATAATTAATCGAGCTAGACTGTTCATTGTGAGTGGTGTGGACTAAATTTTGGAATTTGATTGATATATATATATATATATATATATATATATATATATATATATATATATATATATATATATATATATATATATATAATGATGTAAACTCTTATGACTATTGTGGAATGAATGATATTTACGTGGACGTAAAATTGTGATGTATATTGGGAATCTAAAACGAGAGTTGTCGAGTAATGATCATATAATAAGTATGAGCTAGATGTTAGAAACTTTTGAAGGGAAGATTATTTTGTCACCATATCGGGAGGGTCTGACAAGCCCTGTGATTACGGGGAAGTACAACTGAATGAGCCTAATCATGGAGGGCTACAGTCAAACTCGAACTGTAAGGTAAGACTGATAGACCTTGGGGGTATCTCTGGTGGGGAATTCCTAAGTGGATTAGTGGGTAATTTCCTAAGGTCGGGAGCTACCATGCAACACAAGAGTACCCCGACCGTCACGTATATGTGTCTTTGGTTGAGTTGAGGGGATCTATGAGGACTTGGCCATTCATGAATTGTCCGTCCACTCTTGTAGTGGCATAGTATCAAGCTTCCTAACCAAGTACTTCAGAGTAGAATGATGCCAAATGATGAAGAAGTGTAGAGTATAGGATATGCATCACATTGCATCTTTGTGACTGTTTAATTGTGATTGATTCGAATAAACTTTGATATTATGTTATTGAAGATTTTAAATTCTATGTTATGATGTGATATGGTATCAATTTGATTCATTGTGTATTCCTTTCACTTATCTTATATTATTACATGATTTCGAGACTCACTCCTTTCGTTGTTTGTGTTTGACTGTCTTGGCTCTGCGTTTGTGAATTCATTGTTATTACAGGTTAAAAAATCTTGAAGTTCATGTTTGGGAGAAGCCCGCTCTAATAAGTGACACTAGGAATGAGATTTATAAACTGTATTTTACTCATTTAACTAGGAAACTTATTAGCAGTAATAATTTTTGTAATTAATCAATAGATTATACTTAGATCTAGTTTATTGAGATTGCACCTTTTATTTGAGAAATTGAGTTTAAAGTGTTTCATATGTACTTTGGAAAATGTGATATCCTAAATCACTTGTAAAAGTTTTTATTTCCTTGGAAAAAGATTTATTTATTCGGTGCGATTCTTTTAAAAAAAAGGATTTAGTACAAAATATTATATATACATTATTTTGGGGTTTAGGGTGTTACACAAATTATTACTTCTGTGATGACTAATTCGGGAGGGAAGACATGAGTTTCAATCAATAAAACTTCAAATCAATTTTAAAATGATATCTAATTAAGTTTTGAACAATAGAGAGAAATCCAAATGCACCTACAACAAAAACTAACTACCAAGACTAACAACCTTTAAGTTGGTGACTATGACCAGCAATATCAAATGTAGTATGTGAGATCAAGTTAGAAACATCATTTCATAAACATACACAACAACAAATTGGACATTCAAAACCCTAAGCGAAGTTAAAATTAACTTCAACCCAAATCTCTGGCTCTAAACAAACACAAAATCAAGTGAATCAAATAATCGAATTGAAATGTACCACGATTAATGTCACAAACTAACGAGAAAGTAGCATTATTGATAGAATCAAATACCTCAATAAATTGAAACCGAAATTGGCTTAAAAAGTTGAGAAAGATTTGAAGAATGAGAAGCACAAATCAACGTAAATGAGAAGTGCAAGCGTGAAGAATATGTGGGAGAGAAAATGAAAATATGATAAGCAAATCCACAATTTTGAAGGAATACGGAGAAGAGAAGGTGGAGAGGAGGATTAATTCGTATTTTAATGTGGTTTTTCTTTCTTTTAAATCTTTCAATTGTCATAGGTTTTTTAACTATCAAAACGATTATTGGCATTATGGTTACTTTAATAGAATTTCAGAACTTCAATCTCTAGAAAATTTAAAAAAAACACACTAAGGGCCAATCGGATATGATAGAATTGTCAGTTTTAACAAATACACTAATTCATAAAATAATTTAGAGATTTATTTAATACATAAAGTATATTATTTTTCCCTTCAAAAAAGTTTATTGTCTCAATTTATATGTGAGACAACAATATTTGGAAGGAGAGGTTGGAGAGATGATCAAGACCAACAAATAAGTAATCATTTTTATACAACATTTAATATTTGTTTAATCTTCTTTTCGTTCATATTCATCACCACTAACACAACAATAAAACCGATAAAACACAACAAAACGGATGAAAGCCATTTTGATGATGACTTTGTAGCCTATTGAATAGAATTTGTGATAATGACTTCCGAGCATATTGAGGACGATTTTTTAATTTTATTTTTTATTTACAATTTGGTTGTGTTTTATACTTGTTTATACAATTATACTTTTGATTTTCCTATGGTTTAGGAACATTATATACACTTTGTATGGAAGTATTGAAATTTTACTTTTACTATCTGTTTTAATTTCTAAATATTACAATTAAAGACTAATGTTTATCATAGGATATGAAATTTGACCTTTAACCTTTGTTTTTAATTGAACTCTAATAGATTTATATCAAAATAAACAATTAAAAATGTTTTTAATTTGACCTACACATTAATTTCATGTGAACTTTTCTATGGAGTTACCAAATTTTCAATGGAGTCAATTACCTACAGAATTACCAAAATAGCTGTAGAAAAAGCTGCATGAAAATACCTTAAGTTGTTATTCATCGCTGCAGATTTATTCAATTTTCTTGTAGTATTTATGCAGGAAAATATATTTATAATATATAAAAAATAAAAATGTTATGAGTTGAATATTTAAATTAAATTTTAAAAAACAAGAATACAAACACAAATATTTTAAGCAACCATTTTAATTTTTCTTTTGATGGACTTCAATTTCACGTGTTTTTATAATAAATCTTTTGCTAATATAGTCATAATAAGAAAAATAAATTTCACTTTATATAACTTTTTTAAGAATTAGTTGTTCTTTAAATTATTTAAATTTACAAATATTTAGTATAATGATTAATTAAACTTCCAAAACACCATACATCCCTCTTTTAAATATAAAGATATATGATCATGGGCAGATGTCAAGTTAAATGTTGAACAAACTTATTCAGCCTAATACATTTGATTATTAAAGTTTTAGGTGTTAACTTAGTTGAGATCTTTTTATTTTTATAATGATGCTTTTACGTATATATTAAGTTGAATGATCACCATCAAAAGTATCATAAGAGATACTTTAGATTTAATTTGATCCAAGTTAAATATGTTTTATGCGATTGCATTTGTTCTAAATTATATTCACTAAAAATGTTCAATAAAAACAAAATAATAAGCAAATACAAATTTTTAACCAATCTTATTAATCATATTGATGCAATTATTTAATATGAGATTTATTTTTCTCATATACAAAATGATTGGATGTAAAAATATTTGAAGAGCTGCAATTTTAAGAATTCATATCACTAGATGGGGGACCACAACATGGGAGCCTATGACAGATAATTGGTTCACACATTGATCCAAATTGGCAACAAGGTGGTAATCCGTGTACATTTCCAATTATGCATTGTAAATATTTCACAATTATGCAAAATAAAACTAAAATTCATTTTTTTACTAGAAATGCCCAAAATTCTTAAAATTAATATTAATGGTTCACCGTATCAGATCCAAGGGAATAACGAAATTTGTTGAATACATAATTATCTTTTTATTTGGACCGAACTCATTTTTATAAAATTAACAACTAAGGAAAAGGATTTCTCATTTTATAAACTCATTTAAAACTTTATCATTGTTAAATGAGATTGAGATTTCCCCCAACATATATTGACCAAATTTAGAGACAACGTTACATGTTCAAATTGTTTCTCTATTTACCTCTGTTCAATAGCCTAAATACGAAAACATCTAAGTTATTTTTAATTTAAAAGAAAGAAAAATGACACTGAAGTTTGTATAAATCTATCTTTTTTTGTGGTTATGTTTTTATATTTTAATGTCATTTTTCTTTTGAATCTTGTGCAGTTGACCTACTTTATTTAACTATCAAAATGATTATTGGTATTATAATTATTGGTTATATTATAGAACATAGAGTTATTTCGAAATGTTTAATCAATAAAACTTTTCTCGTTGAAATTGTCAGTTTTAACAAACACTAAGTTCATAAAGTTTATTTAGAGATTTATTTAATACATAAAGTATATTGTCTCTCCCTTCAAACAAAATTTATTGTCTCAATTTATAGAGTATGTTGCATATGAGATAACAATATTTGGAACAATAGGAGAAAAAGATGATCAAGATCATCAAAGAAGTAACCATTTTCATAAAATATTTAAGAATTTTATAAATTTTTCTTTTGTTGTATGTGTTTATGTGGTGGATCTTGAACGAAAATATTGGGGTAACCGAAATTTTAAAATTTTAATATATAAATAAAAAGTATAACATTATATTGCATATAAGAATTTTAAGTTGTAAATTTACAAAAATATATTGGAGAGATGTAGTAGATCAAATTTTGGATTATATTTTTAATAATTAAAATTTAGTAGGAATTTCGGTTGGAAAGTTTATTTTATTTTATAATTATAATAGTTGTTTTTGTAATTTTTTTTATAAATTATCCCTCCATTTTTTTATAATATAGACATTTGGATTATAATTTGGTCTACAAAAATTTATGTATTTGGTCAATCTTAAAGGTTTTCGAAACCCTGTACTAATCTTAAAAATTGAGTCTAATAAAAAAATATACAATTTTGATAATTAAAAAATTGGTATAATTTTAGTTCATATACACATATCAATCTACATTATGCAATGAGAATCTACACAAACCAATCTCTATGATACAATCTACGTGATGCATGTCATTTGATTATGTTAATTCGTATAACAATAGATACACATGCATATAGCATGTCATCTTCACATATTAGACTCAAATATACATCTCGATAACGATAACTCAGTAACCACAATTCAACTCATAAAAATAATTCTACTCATAAAATATGTAGATTATAGATCCCAAACTTACAACAACATACACCACACTATCTATATTAATTAAAATATTTATTAACATATATCATCTCATGTCTAGTCAAAATTCATCACAGATCATATATTAAACCACATTTATCTTATAGAATTATATAATTTGGTCTTTACAACTTTGTCACAAATATTAATTATTTTTTTTTTCAATTTTTTTACCAATTATTTTTTAATATAAAATTTAACTACTTTCTTACATTCAATCAAATTCATCTATAAAAGTTTCCTCCAGATTATACATTTAGTTTTAAGAACATCATGTTATACTTACCCCACAAATATATAGAAGATAAAGAGGAATATCTAATAGATTTAAAAGAGTAATTTTAGAATTTGAGTAGAAACCTACCCATATAAAATTTTGGATGGTTTGCACATGATTAAGATAGGATATGAAATTTGACATAGGATATGAAATTTGACCTTTAACCTTTGTTTTTAATTGAACTCTAATTAAATTATATCAAAATAAACAATTAAAAATGTTTATCTTAAAAAAATCTCCAGCTGCATATATAATAATTATGCACAATTTTCATGCAGATTTACCTACACATTAATTGCATGTGGACTTTTACGTGGAGTTACCAAAATTTATGTGGAGTTACCAACAGAATTACATGCGAAATGTTCGTAGGAAATTTTTGAAAATAGTTGTGAAAAAAGTTGCATGAAAATGCTTTAGGCTGCAAATTTATTCAATTTTTCTGTAGATATTTCTGCAGGAAATTACTTTCAAATTCAAAATCTTTATACAATAGTTATCCATGATAATTTTACATGGAGAAATAATTCTTTAAGTAATGTATTTCCTATAGACACTACGCGAAAAAACCTCTTTTACAGCGCTTTTTTTAAGCCTATTACAGCGCTTTTGTTAAAAAAAAAACGTTGTAGTTACCAGCGCTGTAAAAGGATATAACAGCGCTTGTTTTTTAAAAAAAAGCGCTGTAAAAAAGGTGGATATATTGCGCGCTTGTTATACGCATTTTACAGCGCTTTTTGAAATAGCGCTGTAAAAGGTGCACATACAAATGCATTGTTATGCACCTAATACAGCGTTTTCTTGAAAAAGCGCTGTAAAAGGTGCATAACATGCATCTGGATAATTCAACCTTTTACAGCGCTTTTGTAAAAAGCGCTGTAATAGGTGTTTTTTCCAGATGCATTGTTATGCACCTATTACAGCGCTTATCCAAGAAAGCGCTGTAATAGGTGCATAACAGACATCTGGATAATTCAACCTTTTACAGCGCTTTTTTAAAAAGCGCTGTAATAGGTGTTTTTTCCAGATGCATTGTTTTGCACCTTTTACAGCGTTTTTGTGAAAAAGCGCTGTAGTAGGTACACCCTATTACAGCGCTTTTTCAAAAAAGCGCTGTAAAAGGTGTTTTTTTTTTTTTTTAGTTTTATTAAATAATATATGCTGTAAAATTTAGAAGCGCTTTTTTTAAAAGCGCTGTCTTTTAGTCCAGAATCACTTCACAAATTCACTATAATCAGTACACACCCTAGTATCCAGAATTCACTATAATCAGTCCACAACCTAGTATCCACAACCTAATTCACAACTTCACAAATTTAGTACACAACCTATAATCAGTACACAACCTAGTATCTAGAATCAGTACACAACAACAAATTCACTATATTTTCAAATGCACAAATATTTACAACAATCAGTTCATTATTACAGCACATAACTACCATATTCACAACCTAAAATATACACAAACAACACATATTTTCATTCAACTACTCATATTCACAACCTAGTATAATTACAGCACTATTTTCATACAACTACTCATATTCACAACCTAATATATACACAAACAGCACATAACTACCATATCCCTTACAGCTTGCCATTTCCCAGCAAATCAAATAATATTCATTTGAAGCACATACTGACACCAGTCTTCCTTTATCTCTATTAGTTCTTCTTCAGAATACGATGGACTGGAATTGTCAAAGTACTGATATAAAAATTGAACATAAATAAGTTAGAATCAAATATAAACATAATTTATATATAAAAATCAAATAATTAAAATATCGTACCGTTTCTGGGATTGAAATTTGATTCTTATCAACAATCTCCTTCATGAATCGCAATACATAGTACCCACAGTCGATGTTGTTAGTTTGACGAGGGCACTATAAAATAAAACATATAAGTCAATAATTATTTAATTGTGTATTGATTGTAAGTGAAATTTAAAAGCATATATTTCAAACCTTTATTGGAATCCATGTGATGTTATTTGACTTTTGCTTCGACACTGTCGCACCTCTTTGAGCTCGAAAAACTTGTAAAGCACTATCGAATAAATAAATGTGATTATAAATCAATGTGATCTTAATATATATATATATATATATATATATATATATGCAAAAAATAAATGAATATTACTTACGTGTCGAACAAAGTCTTTAACTCAGGGCGATTGTTGTAATGGCCGTGTAAGGGATCTAGGTAGTATATAACTTCAGAGGTCGCATTGATTGCAATTAGCACCCAATGTGCCCTACAACAACAAAAATTTAGTTTAACAACTAATAAAATAAGATCTCATAAATTAAAAATGATATAAATATAGAATATATAATTACGTACGCTGAATTATATGCTGCGAGGAATAACTTATCCTTCTCTTTATTTGCTAATAGTATATCTAAAACGTATTTATTTACATTGGCTGGATCGTGTTTAAGCATGGAAATCTGATGCGGAGACAAGAATGAAAATCTATTCGACAATCTGCGCGCGCACACGAACTTCTCATACAAAAACCTTCAATAAAAATTTCAAATTAGATTAATTACCAATAAATTAAATTAATTACAAATAAATGAGATGAAAAGTAATTTTTACCTAATGTAAATGCTCATAACAGTAGCACTCAGCTCCTTATGTTCGAGAATTTCGTATATGTGCTCTTTTTCAAAAAATTCTTCATACGTGCCTCCGAATAGATCTTTATCCATGCTTATTATTCGTGAATCGTCGCTGCCCATTTTTTTTGCCTGTATGTCAAGAGACGACCCATATGGAGCAAGTCGTGGCTGACTTATTTTCGGAGCAGGAGCAGCAACTGATTTTACACGAACCAGTTTTTTAGCAGCAACAATTTTGGCCGCTTTATTACCCTCCAGCTTTTGCAGTTTGCCAGTTTTATTACCCTCCAATTTTTGAGGTTTGCCGACTTTATTTTTGCCACGAACATCCAGTCGTGGTGCGGCAGCTGGCTTGTTGGCTTGCTGTGCGGGTGGTTTATTAGTTTCAATCTGAAAAAATGAGGTTAATAAATTGTTAGTTTATTGAATTAGAAAAAATGACAAACCTTACAAAATAAGTTACAAACCTTTTCGGGCGATGTGACTGTTTCATTTCTGGGAATCTTCTTATCATTCCCTTTATTAGACTTTGTTTGAATCTAAATAAATGTGAAATTAAAGTTAACATTGTAAAAAATCCAGCAATTAAATAAAATTCAGCAATTAAATAAAATTCAGCAATTAACCATACCTTGTCAAGGGAGACAAGATGTTTGGGCCATGTCACATAGCTGTCAATTGCTTCGCCCAAATAATTCAAATCTGCATCGTTGTCCGGTACAGGCAACGGTGCATTTGGTTCCAAAGCAATGACTAGCGATACTTTGACATGGCCCGCAGGAATTGGTGTGTTGTGCAATACTTCGCCCGGAGCATTGCACAATGTTCCCTTTCCGACCTTCCGATGAGTAGGGGAGGATAAGTATAGAAAGCATGGAGTGACCCCCTAAAATTAATGGTTAATTAATACATAAGTATATGTGAAACAAGAAAATTTAATGGTTAATTAATAAATGAGTAGGGGCTGGTCCGCAAATTTAATTACCTCAGGAATACTGTTGAGACCAACGTTGCAACTTGCGTTTTCACTCTCAATGTGAATTTCACGTTGGGGTTGGTCCGCAAGTTGCTTGTCTTTCACCAAGAGGGCCACTTGCTCCGTTAATACTCTAATCTTCTCTAATACTTCCTCGTTAGATGGATTTTGGCGCTTCTCTTGTGAAAAATAACTTCTAGGAGTTACGCCAAATCCTTTCCCCCTCACGCGGCCAGAATAATCAGGAACATTAAACACTTTACCCAAAATGTCCCTGCAACTTCCCTTGTTTTCCTCTTGATTTTCCGATTCAAGATTTGCCTAAAATACACATAGGATTAAAAAGATAAGTTCAAAAACATTTTAAAACACAATATTAAAAAAATATTAAAGTGATAAATATACTTACACAAAGTTCTATTACTTTTTGTACATTTTCATTATCAACCACTCCATCTTTATTTACACGAGCTTCCTTCCACAATATATGACGACCCAACGGTTGATCGGATTGGGTGTCTTGTAGCTAATATCGTTAAGATCATAAACAAAATGTTAGTTAGATAGTATAGATTATAATATACCACATTAATTAAATATACCACATTAGTTAGATAGTATACTTACAAGTTTTTGCTCTAGACGAGCATATCCCATACGAGATTTCTTGTATGGGTGGGGAATAATTTTTGCCCTCTCGCGATTTGCCTTACTAATATTCTAAATAAAAAAATAACAATCTAGTAAATACCAAAATACATAATTAAATACCAAAATACCAAAACACATTAAGATGCCCTTCTTCTTTTCTTGGTGGGATTCACATTTGTTTGTCCATTAATGATACGAAACGATGGATTAATCCAAATTCCCTCATCATGATCATCTCTAAGATATAAACCATCATCAGTTGAACCAATTTCATGTGGTTGTGATGTTGCAAAGAAAAGATCATTACCAACATCTTCATCATTATTGTTATCATCACTTATTTTATTGGTCGATAGGACAACGGACCATTTATCATCCGCAGGATCAGTGACATAAAACACTTGTTGAGCTTGCAATGCTAAAATAAAAGGCTCATCTTTGTATCCCACCCTATTAAAATCGACAAGCAAGAACCCTGACTCATCAATCCGAACGCCATTATTATTATCTACCCACTTGCAACCAAATATGGGAACACGAAACATTGTGTAGTCTAGCTCCCATATGCGCTCGATAACCCCAAAATATGATAGATTTGCATATATTGGGTTCTTGTCTTTTGCACTTGAGATATGCATCGCTTCAGCTACGAGAGTGACTCCGCTATTTTGCATAGTTGTTTGATCATCTTGTTCTTTTGTATAAAATGTGTAGCCGTTAATTACATAACCGGTGTAAGAAAAGACATGTAAACTCGGACCATTTGCTAGCCACCTCAATCTCTGTGAAATTGATCCGGGGTCTACATCAAACTTTGACTTTATGTGATTTTTTAACCATGTTATGAAACTTCGATTGTGCTCTCGAGTTATCCAATTTTGATTCCTATTCATGTTCAAACTAGATAATTGATCCATGTGTATTGTAACATACGGCTGAACCTCATCATCATTGTGCAAAACATACAATTGTGCATGCTCCCATTCTGTCCTTGATATAGTCATTATTCTCTTTCCAATTATCCCTTCTCCTGATAATCTTCCCGAATGACGAGACATGGGAAGCCCTATGGATTCGACATTTGACAGATATTCAGTACAAAATTCAGCAGCTTCTTCAACAATGTACCGTTCAGCAATACAACCTTCTGGTCGACTTCTACTTTTTACGTACCCTTTTAATATTTTCATATATCGTTCTATCGGGTACATCCATCTCATATAAGCTGGCCCACAAAGTTGTGTCTCCTTAACAAGATAAACAGTAAGGTGAACCATTATATCAAAAAACGAGGGCGGGAAGTACATTTCAAGCTCACATAAAGTAACAACAATTTCCCTCTGCAATCTCGGTAATTTCTGAGGATCAATCACTTTACTACAAATTTCCCTGAAGAAGAAACATAATTTAGTTATGGTTCGGCGAACTTTTTCAGGTAAAATTGAACGTATACCTATTGGTAGCAAATGCTCCATTAGAATATGAGCATCATGTGTCTTCAAACCTTTTAACTTAAGGTCTTTCATGCAAACTAAAGTTTTAATGTTTGAAGAGTATCCTTCTGGAACTTTAACTTCATGTAGAAATTTACACAAAACAATTTTTTCCTTTCTAGATAGAGTATGAGCGGCTGGAGGTAGATATGTGCGATTTCCTTTCTTTACGGGACCCAATTCATTTCTTATTCCCATATCGACCAAGTCCAATCTTGCATTGATGCCATATTTCAGAAATCGTAATAAAAGCACTTAAGGTACCTAATAAAATCTGATTTCAATTTTGCAGGGATGCTCACAAAGTACTTCAAATTTATGGTACTTAGATAGTGGGTGCTCCAAACACATGACGGGAGACATAACAAAATTTTCAGCATTGACCCTTGAATCAAAAGGACATGTAGTATATGGAGATAATAACAAAGGGAAGATCCTAGGCATTGGAAAAATTGGAAAAGCACCTTCTCCAACAATTGAAGATGTTCTTTATGTTGAAGGCCTAAAGCATAATCTGATAAGCATCAGCCAGTTATGTGACAAAGGACACAAGATAGTCTTCAACAAAGAAGAGTGCATCATTCAAAATGCAGCAACAAGTGAAATTCAATTTATCGGTAAACGTTTCAAGAATATTTTTATACTTAATTTTGATGATTTATCCTTGAAAATAAAATGTCTTTTGGTAAGCGACAACAATGATGCATGGTTATGGCATAAAAGAATTGCACATATTCACATGGATCATTTAAATAAACTAGTCAAGCATGATCTAGTTGTTGGATTACCAAAAATGAAATTTGTCAAGGATAAATTATGTGACGCATGTCAAAAAGGTAAACAAACAAAAACTTCTTTCAAAGCTATAAATGTTATATCTACTACAAGACCACTTCAATTAATACACATGGATTTGTTTGGTCCATCAAGAACTAAAAGTCTTGGTGGAAATTCATATGGACTAGTAATTGTTGATGACTTTTCAAGTTACACTTGGACCTTGTTTTTGTCAAACAAAAACGAAGCTTTTAAAGCCTTTAAAAATTATGCCAAACTAGTCCAAAATGAACAATCATCCAAAATTGTATCAATTAGAAGTGATCATGGAAGAGAATTTCAAAATACCTTATTTGAAGAATTCTGTGAAGAAAATGGAATTTTCCACAATTTTTCTGCACCAAGAACACCTCAACAAAATGGGGTTGTTGAGAGAAAGAACAGGTCCTTGATAGAACTTGCAAGAACTATGTTAAGTGATTCAAATCTACCAAAGTATTTTTGGGCTGATGCCGTAAACACGGCATGCTATGTTACTAACAGAGTAAACATTCGGCCAATTCTTAAGAAGACTCCGTATGAACTATACAAAGGTAGAAAGCCCAACATCTCTCACTTCCACATCTTTGGATGCAAGTGCTTTGTGCTAAATAACGGAAAAGACAATCTTGGAAAATTCGATGAAAAAGCAAATGAAGGTATATTTATTGGGTATGCATTATCTAGTAAAGCTTTTAGGATTTTTAATAAAAGAACTTTAATTGTAGAAGAATCAATACATGTTACTTTTGATGAAACTAACCCCTTGAAAGAGGACAAAGCTATTTCTTTTAATGATGATGATATTGAAAGTAATGATCCAAGTAAAGAAGATCCAATTGATCAACCGAGTCAAGAAAATGAAGTCAACATGGAAAAGGAAACCAATGAACTCCCAAAGGAATGGAGAACCCATCGATATCATCCGATTGATAACATCATTGGTGATATCAACAAAGGAGTTACAACTAGACTCAAATTGCAAGATGCATGTTTAAACATGGCATTTGTTTCTCAAATCGAACCTTCCAAAGTTGGTGAAGCACTAAAAGATGATCAGTGGATACTTGCAATGCAAGAAGAACTTAACCAATTCGAAAGAAACGAAGTATGGGAACTTGTTCCTAATCCAGGTGACAAACACGTAATTGGTACAAAATGGATATTTAAAAATAAACTTGACGAAAATGGTATAGTTGTTCGCAACAAAGCAAGATTGGTCGCCCAAGGATACAATCAAGAAGAAGGAATCGACTTTGACGAAACATTTGCTCCGGTCGCAAGGTTAGAAGCAATACGTTTACTACTTGCTTATGCCTGTTCTATGAATTTTGAATTATTTCAGATGGATGTGAAAAGCGCATTTCTAAATGGATACATCAATGAAGAAGTATATGTCAAGCAGCCACCCGGCTTTGAAGACTTCAAGAATCCTACACATGTATTCAAACTAAGGAAAGCTCTCTATGGTCTAAAACAAGCACCAAGAGCTTGGTACGACAGATTGAGTGTCTTCCTGTGTGAAAGAGGTTTTGAAAAAGGGAAGGTTGACAAGACATTATTTATTAAACGAAATAATGGTCATACCTTGTTGGTCCAAATTTATGTTGACGATATCATATTCGGTTCAACAAACAATGAAATATGTGAAAAATTCTCATTGATGATGCAAGGTGAATTTGAAATGTCCATGATGGGGAAAATTAAACTATTTTCATGGTCTTCACATAAAACAACTCAAGCATGGCATCTTCATCAATCAAGCAAAATATTGCAAAGAACTGCTAAAAAGATTTGACATGGAAAAATGCAAGGAGAGTGCAACTCCCATGGGCTCCGGAACATATGTTGATAAAGATGAAACTGGTGCGTCTGTAGACATTTCAAAATATCGAGGTATGATTGGCTCTTTATTATATCTAACGGTCAGTCGGCCAGATATCATGTTTAGTGTTTGTCTATGTGCAAGATTTCAAGCAGATCCGAAAGAATCACATCTTGTAGCTGTCAAAAGAATCATGAAATACTTAAAAGGCACCATCAATGTTGGACTATGGTATCCTAAAGGTAGCATCTGTAGTCTCGTTGGATATTCTGATTCAGATTATGCAGGATGTAAAATAGACCGTAAAAGCACAAACGGCACTTGTCATGTACTGGGCAATGCACTCGTATCTTGGTCATGTAAAAAGCAAGCATGTGTCGCACTCAGTACTGCTGAAGCCGAATACATAGCAGCAGGAAGTTGTTGTGCACAAATCCTATGGCTCAAGCAACAACTATGTGATTATGGAATTGATCTTGGATGTATTCCGCTACGATGCGACAACACTAGTGCAATCAATATTTCAAAGAATCCAATCATACATTCTCGGACCAAACACATTGATATACGACACCATTTTTTGCGCGACCATGTGCTTAAAGGAAATGTTGAAGTAACCTTTGTGGATACTCATAACCAACTTGCGGACATCTTCACTAAACCACTTCCTAAAGACTCCTTCTTCAAAATACGACGCGAACTCGACATCTTAAGTGAAAGTGATCTTTAAACATAAGGTAAATTGTTCTCAACATGTCAAAGGTATGAGTTAATTCTTGTCTTCACATACTAGAATTCAGTTGACTATGTCTACATGTCATTTATGTGATTATATAAAGTTTGTGTTATGTTCTGTTGATTAAAATCATGTCTGTTTCAAAAGTTTGGAAGTCGTAGCCGAATACAATCAACCTGTATTCGAATATAGATGATTCTGGAAAATTGTATTCGATTACCATCTTACTGTATTCGAATACAGATTCGCAGTTTTCTGTCATATATAAAGCTGTGCAGTCAGTATTCGAATACCATTTCCTCCTTCCCTTCGAGCTCGTCCTTCCTCTCTGCGAATCAACCTCCACAGAACGGTTTCGTTCATTCACGATTACCTTCCCAAACATTGATTTCCTTCAATTAATTACGAAATCACTCTTCCATTTCTTCAGATTCGCGAATTCAAGAACCCTAACCCCCAAATTTCCTTCACAAATTACAACTCAGTCTCGAATCAGAACCCTAAAAACTCCAACAAAATGTCAAACATCTCCAACACTGTTGAAAACGCACGCAAACATGGACCTCGCACCAAGCTTGCAAGCGTGGGTCCTTCCAAGCGACGCACAAAGAGCACCAATGTCACTGATTTATCTCGTCTTCTGCACTCTCCCGAAGAAATTACTCGGTTTCGCACACTTTACTCCGACAAAAGGCTCATCGTTCCCAAATTCGGTACTTTAGATTCATTCTCTGCTTTTCAATTTCCTGCTTTACTTAGGGCTCACATTGTTGAGGACTTTATTGCTTACAAAGGTCCAATATATCCTGATTTGGTTCGAGTCTTTTACTGTAATCTTCGTCGGGATGGCAAAATGTTGATTTCTCGTGTCAAAGGAAAAACCATTGAACTTGATTCTCATATTATTGGTGACATTTTGAAAATACCTTATATCGGCCAGAAAACCAGTCCGACTAATTTATGCAAATGGTATAGTGTCTCGAAACATGATGCTTATGTAGCTCTGTGTCGCTTTGACAAACAAACCATAGAACGCAAGCAACTTCAGGCTAGCTCCACCTTTGCAAAGCAACGATTTAGTGTTGGAAATTTAACTGTCGACTATCGTCTGCTTCATTACTTCTTAAGCTACATTTTGGTCCCTAAGGCCGGTAACTATTCTCAAATTTCTGAATTCGAACTTCAGATTCTATACTACATGTATGAAGGTCTTCCTCTTAACTGGGCATATTTTGTTAAGTCAGTCATGTTTGTATCCCGTGAAGCTGTTGGCTTGCCCTATGCTAAGGAAGTTTCTCGTATTCTTGAACACTTTGGGGTGGATTTTTCTGAGGAAGTTGTGTATACGGTTACTAAGGATAACCTGCTGGATTTAAGTGTTCTTCCCAGCATGAAAATTGTTTGGAGTGAACCGCTGCACAAATACATTCATCTGAGTGATCTCGGTCAGACATCTGCTGGTGCTCCTACCGACCCCTCTGCACCTGATACTGCTCCTATAGATGATGTTGCTGCTGATACTGCATCTGATGATGACCAGGTATCCAACCACATGATTATGGCTAAACTTGATTCTCTTCAGACCTACTTCTCAGGATTTACCACTTCAGTCGATGCTCGTTTTCAAGCTCTCGAATCCACCATCGCTACCAATCACGACAGCCTGGTCCATGAGATGTGTATCATCGCCGATAAAATTGATCACCTCCATCTACCTCCGAATCGTCGCTGATTTGTACTTCGTTTCCTAGGACTAGTTCGTTTTTTGTGTTACTAGGATTGACTTTCCTACTATTTTGCTTCATGTAATCGTTGCTACTTTCCGGTTACCTTTGCTATTATTGTTTGACTTTTATGACTTCATCTGATTGCTTATCTCTGATGTGATCTTTCTTGGTTTATGTTATATTTCTTATGTTAAATCCCTTACTTTCCTATTGATGGTATTCTTCTTTTTGATCATGTCAAAAGGGGGAGAAAAACTATGTATTTTGTTGTATTTTGTTGCTTGTTGCTGTCCGTTAAAATTTAAATGTAGGTACACAAAACACATATTCCCTTCCTCCTCCAACACAGACGTTTGCATACATTACGGGGGAGTACAATACGCATACATTACGGGGGAGTACAATACGCCTACATTACGGGGGAGTCATCAAAAACAACAGCAATGGTTTTGTCATAATCAAAAAGGGGGAGAATGTAAAAATACATGTTTTTGATTATACACAAAGACCAATGGTGACACAGCAACAAAAAGAAGAATTCCTCCAATTCATTTTCAAACATCCTTTGATGAAATACAAATAAATAGATTATATAAAGGTAAAATAATTCAAGCCATAATTCAACTACAAGAGAACCTTACATACTTTGCATATGCATAAAAAATATTTTCAAAAGTCCAAAATAATATTTTCAAAATATTAGAATCTTTATTTTTGACTAAAAATAATATTGTAATCGAATACAACCCAGGTGTATTCGAATATAGATGCAATTTGCTAAGTCAGAAGCAAAAACGTATCATCTGTATTCGACTACAACCAAGGTGTATTCGAATACAGATGAAACATGGCTAAGTCAGAGGCTAGACTATCTCATCTATATTCGACTACAGATGAAAAATTAATAAGTCAGAGGCTAGGCCATCTCATCTGTATTCGACTACACAGTGAAATATTTGAATAATTTTTAACATTGCAGCAAGTTGTATTCGAATACAGATATCATGTAATCGAATACAACTGGAAGAAATGCAATGTTTCAGTTCTGAATTCAATTTAAAACATTGCAATTCTTCCTCAAACCTCTTGGATCAAAGGCCACGAATCTAAAGAGATGTTTGAGGACTAAAAATAGGTCATAACTTCATATTCAAATTACGAATTCAAATTACACAATTTCAAAGACTTTGAACTAAATTTTCTGAATTTTTCTCAAAGTCATTTTCAGAAATTCAAGTACTTGCATATCATTTTCATATCCTTAAGGTTCTCAAAGTACTTGAATAAATCTTGAATTATTTATCATTCTACCTCCATTCTATTCCTATACCCTTATCAAAACAACAAGTGTTTGTAAAAGAAAGTTGTACTTTCTTTAAGTGTTATATCTAAGATAGTAGTGTTCTATCATAGACAGTTTGTTAGAAGATTGTAGCCAAGGTCCCAGGGTGAGGACTTGTACATATTCTGACAGATAGTGAAGAAAATCTCTTGTGGTGAGCAAGAGGACTGGACGTACCCTTGGTTATTAGGGGAACCAGGATAAATTTGCAGTGTTCATTTACTTACTGTTATTTACTTCTTCATCTACCAACATTAAACGCAAAAATCAATCACTAAAATTCTAAAAACTGTCAAAATAACCAAACACCTAATTCACCCCCCCCCTCTTAGGTGCACATCTGATCTTACAATTGGTATCAGAGCAGGTTCAAGGTAACTTACTCCTTGATCAAATAACTCATGGCTTCCGCACAACCAGTTTTCAGAGACGGTGGCAGCAGTAACAAACCACCATGTTTCGTCGGTGAACATTACGATTTCTGGAAAATACGCATGCAAGCATATCTTGAGGCACAGAGAGACGAAATATGGGATGCTGTCGAAAATGGTCATTACATTCCAACAACAGTCATCAACAACAAAGAAGAAATTAAGATAAAGAATTCTTGGACCGATGACGATAAAAGAAAAGTGCTGTTTGATAAAAAGGCTAAAAACATTCTACAATCAGCACTTGGTATGGATGAATTTTTCCGCATATCTCACTGTAAAACAGCCAAGGAAATATGGGACACATTGGAAGTAACCCATGAAGGCACCATAGAGGTAAAAAGATCCAAACTAAATACACTTTCTCAAGAATATGAATTGTTTCGTATGCAGCCTGGAGAAACTATATTAGACATGCAGAAACGATTCTCCCACTTGACAAATCATTTGACAGCCCTCGGAAAGGTCTTCTCCAACGATGAATTGAATCTGAAAGTATTACGATCACTAACTAGGGCGTGGCAACCAAAGGTGACAGCGATATCAGAAAAGAAGAGTTTATCCAAAATGTCACTTTCTGCATTATTTGGCAAACTACAAGAACATGAAATAGAACTTGGACGATTAGAGCAAAATGAAACCCAAGAAAAGAAAAGAAAAATATTGCTCTAAAGACCGAATCAAAGGAAGTAGTCAAAGAAGAAATTTCTGATGACGACGAAAACATCAACTTCCTTGTCAAGAAATTCGGTAAATATCTTAAAAATAACAGAAGTTTCAAGAAGAAGAACTTCAGAAAGAAAGATAGCACGACTAACCAAAACTTCACATGCTTTGAATGTGGGAAACAAGGACATATTAAAGCAGATTTTCCAGATCTCATCAAAAAGAATGCCGGTAAAAGAAAAGACTTCAAGAAAGCATATATAGCATGGGAAGATAATGACATAAGTTCAACATCAGAAACTGAAAGTGATGAATGTGCAAATGTTGCACTAATGGCGTCACATCATTCAGATGACGAAGAGGTTAGTAACTTAAACACCCCTCTTTATAATCATGAATTAGTTATAGAATACAATGAAGCACAAAATGCAATAAAGGAACTTCTTGTTGAATGTAAAAATTTGCTTAAACAAGTATCAACTCAAAAGAAAGAAATCTCATGTCTTAAAGAAAAAATTAATCTTATGGAAAAAGATGCTGAAAAATCTAAGCAGAATTCTACATGCAACAATTGTGATTCCCTTTCATTTAAAATTGTTCAACTAAATAGAGTGATTGAAAGATATGAAAAAGGACATATAGGATTGGAAAATGTTCTAAACATGCAAAGATATTCAAATGATTAAAGTGGTATTGGATTTTCTAAATTTGATAAACCAAGCACTAGTAAGACCATTTTTGTAAAATCAAGTACTCAAACAAATCTAAGAAACATGACAATTGTACAAAAAGAGCATTCGCATAAAGAAAAGATTACTAACAATAAACTTCATACATACACAAGTAAAATTCCTACTTGCTCATATTGTGGTATCTATGGACACACACCAAATACTTGTCATATAAGAAACATTAGCATTCCTAAAGGCCAATGCATATGGGTCAAGAAAGGCACTAACCCCCAAGGACCCAAAGCACTTTGGGTACCTAATAAAATCTGATTTCAATTTTGCAGGGATGCTCACAAAGTACTTCAAATTTATGGTACTTAGATAGTGGGTGCTCCAAACACATGACGGGAGACATAACAAAATTTTCAGCATTGACCCTTGAATCAAAAGGACATGTAGTATATGGAGATAATAACAAAGGGAAGATCCTAGGCATTGGAAAAATTGGAAAAGCACCTTCTCCAACAATTGAAGATGTTCTTTATGTTGAAGGCCTAAAGCATAATCTGATAAGCATCAGCCAGTTATGTGACAAAGGACACAAGATAGTCTTCAACAAAGAAGAGTGCATCATTCAAAATGCAGCAACAAGTTGTAAAAATACGTTTTTGATTATACACAAAGACCAATGGTGACACAGCAACAAAAAGAAAAAATTCCTCAAACATCCCTTGATGAAATTACAAATAAATAGATTATATAAAGGTAAAATAATTCAAGTCATAATTCAAATACAAGAGAACCTTAATTACTTTGCATATGCATAAATAATATTTTCAAAAATCCAAAATAATATTTTCAAAATATTAGAATCTTTATTTTTGACAAAAAATAATATCGTATTCGAATACAGCAATCTTGTAGTCGAATACAAGACAAAAACATGGCTAAGTCAGAGAGTTGGCCATCTCATCTGTATTCGACTACACAGTGAAAATTTTGAATAATTTTTGACGTTGCAGCAAGTTGTATTCGAATACAGAAATCTTGTAGTCGAATACACGACAAAAACATGGATCAGTCAGAGAGTTGGCCATCTCATCTGTATTCGACTACACAGTGAAATGTTTGAATAATTTTTAACGTTGCAGCAAGCTGTATTCAAATGCAGAAATATGGTAGTCGAATACAACTGGAAGCAATGCAATTTTTCAGCTTTGAATTCAATTTAAAACATTACAATTCTTTCTCAAACCTCTTGGATCAAAGGCCACGAATCTAAAGAGTTGTTTGAGGACTATAAATAGGTCATAACTTCATATTCAAATTACGATTTTTGAATTACACAATTTCAAAGACTTTGAACTAAATTTTCTAAATTTTTCTAAGTCTTTTTCAGAAATTCAAGTACTTGCATATCATTTTCATATCCTTAAGGTTCTCAAAGTACTTGAACAAATCTTGAATCATACTACCTTCATTCTATTCCTATATCCTTATCAAAAACAACAAAGTGTTGGTAAAAAGAAAGTTGTGCTTTCTTTAAGTGATGTATCTAAGATAGTAGTGTTCTATCTTTGAAAGTTTGTTAGAAGATTGTAGCCAAGGTCCCAGGGTGAGGACTTGTACATATTCTGACAGATAGTGAAGAAAATCTCTTGTGGTGAGCAAGAGGACTGGATGTACCCTTGGTGATTAGGGGAACCAGGATAAATCTGTTGTGTTCTTTACATTACTGCCATTTACATTATCTTTTACTATCCATAAGCGCAAAAATCAATCACTATAATTCTAAAAACTATCAAAATAACCAAACACCTAATTCACCCCCCCCCCCCTCTTAGGTGCACATCTGATCTTACAATTGGTATCAGACCAGGTTCAAGGTAACTTACTCCTTGATCAAATAACTAATGGCTTCCGCACTACCAGTTTTCAGAGACGGAGGCAGCAGTAACAAACCACCATGTTTCGTCGGTGAACATTACGATTTCTGTAAAATCCGTATGCAAGCATATCTTGAGGCACAGGGAGACGAAATATGGGATGCTGTCGAAAATGGTCCATACATTCCAACAACAGTCATCAACAACAAGGAAGAAATTAAGATAAAGAATTCTTGGACCGATGACGATAAAAGAAAAGTGCTATTTGATAAAAAGGCTAAAAACATTCTACAATCAGCACTTGGTATCGATGAATTCTTCCGCATATCTCACTGTAAAACAGCCAAGGAAATATGGGACACATTGGAAGTAACCCATGAAGGCACCATAGAGGTAAAAAGATCCAAACTAAATACACTTTCACAAGAATATGAATTGTTTCGTATGCAGCCTGGAGAAACCATACTAGACATGCAGAAACGATTCTCTCACTTGACAAATCATTTGACAGCCCTCGGAAAGGTCTTCTCCAACGATGAATTGAATCTGAAAGTATTACGATCACTAATGAGGGCGTGGCAACCAAAGGTGACTGCGATATCAGAAAAGAAGAGTTTGTCCAAAATGTCACTTTCTGCATTATTTGGCAAACTACAAGAACATGAAATAGAACTTGGACGATTAGAGCAAAATGAAACCCAAGAAAAGAAAAGCAAAAATATTGCTCTAAAGACCGAATCAAAGGAAGTAGTCAAAGAAGAAAATTCTGATGACGACGAAAACATCAACCTCCTTGTCAAGAAATTCGGCAAATTTCTTAAAAATAACAGAAGCTTCAAGAAGAAGAACTTCAGAAAGAAAGATAGCACGACCAACCAAAACTTCACATGCTTTGAATGTGGAAAACAAGGACATATTAAAGCAGACTGTCCAGATCTCATCAAAAAGAATGCCGGTAAAAGAAAAGACTTCAAGAAAGCATATATAGCATGGGAAGATAACGACATAAGTTCAACATCAGAAACTGAAAGTGATGAATGCGCAAATGTTGCACTAATGGCGTCACATCACTCCGATGACGAAGAGGTTAGTAACTCAAACAACCCTCTATATAATCATGAATTAGTTATAGAATACAATGAAGCACAAAATGCAATAAAAGAACTTCTTGCTGAATGTAAAAATCTGCTTAAACAAGTATCAACTCAAAAGAAAGAAATCTCATGTCTTAAAGAAAAAATTAATCTTACGGAAAAAGATGCTGAAAAATCTAAATAGAATTCTACATGCAACAATTGTGATTCACTTTCATTTAAAATTGTTCAACTAAATAGAGTAATAGAAAGGTATGAAAAAGGACATATAGGATTAGAAAATGTTCTAAACATGCAAAGATATTCAAATGATAAAAGTGGTATTGGATTTTCTAAATTTGATAAACCAAGCACTAGTAAGACCATTTTTGTAAAATCAAGTACTCAAACAAATTTAAGAAACATGACAATTGTACAAAAAGAGCATTCCCATAAAGAAAAGGTTATTAACAATAAACGTCGTACATACACAAGTAAAATTCCTACTTGCTCATATTGTGGTATCTATGGACACACATCAAATACTTGTCATATAAGAAACATTAGCATTCCCAAAGGCCATTGCATATGGGTCAAGAAAGGCACTAACCCCCAAAGACCCAAAGCACTTTGGGTACCTAATAAAATCTGATTTCAATTTTGCAGGGATGCTCACAAAGTACTTCAAATTTATGGTACTTAGATAGTGGGTGCTCCAAACACATGACGGGAGACATAACAAAATTTTCAGCATTGACCCTTGAATCAAAAGGACATGTAGTATATGGAGATAATAACAAAGGGAAGATCCTAGGCATTGGAAAAATTGGAAAAGCACCTTCTCCAACAATTGAAGATGTTCTTTATGTTGAAGGCCTAAAGCATAATCTGATAAGCATCAGCCAGTTATGTGACAAAGGACACAAGATAGTCTTCAACAAAGAAGAGTGCATCATTCAAAATGCAGCAACAAGTGAAATTCAATTTATCGGTAAACGTTTCAAGAATATTTTTATACTTAATTTTGATGATTTATCCTTGAAAATGAAATGTCTTTTGGTAAGCGACAACAATGATGCATGGTTATGGCACAAAAGAATTGCTCATATTCACATGGATCATTTAAACAAACTAGTCAAGCATGATCTTGTTGTCGGATTACCAAAAATGAAATTTGTCAAGGATAAATTATGCGACGCATGTCAAAAAGGTAAACAAACGAAAACTTCTTTTAAAGCTATTAATGTTATATCTACTACAAGACCACTTCAATTAATACACATGGATTTGTTTGGTCCATCAAGAACTAAAAGTCCTGGTAGAAACTCATATGGACAAGTGATTGTTGATGACTTTTCAAGGTACACATGGACCTTGTTTTTGTCAAACAAAAACGAAGCTTTTATGGCCTTTAAAAATTATGCAAAGCTAGTCCAAAATGAACAATCATCCAAAATTGTATCGATTAGAAGTGATCATGGTAGAGAATTTCAAAATACCTTATTTGAAGAATTCTGTGAAGAAAATGGAATTTTTCACAATTTTTCTGCACCATGAACACCTCAACAAAATGGAGTTGTTGAGAGAAAGAACAAGTCCTTGATAGAACTTGCAAGAACTATGTTAAGTGATTCAAATCTACCAAAGTATTTTTGGGCAGATGCCGTAAACACGACATGCTATGTTACTAACAGAGTAAACATTCGGCCAATTCTTAAGAAGACTCCGTATGAACTATACAAAGGTAGAAAGCCCAATATCTCTCACTTCCACATCTTTTGTTGCAAGTGTTTTGTGCTAAATAACGGAAAAGACAATCTTGGAAAATTCGATGAAAAAGCAGATGAAGGTATATTTATTGGGTATGCATTATCTAGTAAAGCTTTTAGGATTTTTAATAAAAGAACTTTACTTGTAGAAGAATCAATACATGTTACTTTTGATGAAACTAACCCCTCGAAAGAGGACAAAGCTATTTCTTTTGATGATGATGATATTGAAAGTAGTGATCCACGTAAAGAAGATCCAATTGATCAACCGAGTCAAGAAAATGAAGTCGACATGGAAAAGGAAACAAATGAACTCCCAAAGGAATGGAGAACCCATCGATATCATCCAATTGATAACATCATTGGTGATATCAACAAAGGAGTTACAACTAGACTCAAACTACAAGATGCATGCTTAAACATGGCATTTGTTTCTCAAATCGAACCTTCCAAAGTTGGTGAAGCACTAAAAGATGATCAGTGGATACTTGCAATGCAAGAAGAGCTTAACCAATTCGAAAGAAACGAAGTATGGGAACTTGTTCCTAATCCAGGTGACAAACACATAATTGGTACAAAATGGGTATTTAAAAATAAACTTGACGAAAATGGTATAGTTGTTCGCAACAAAGCAAGATTGGTCGCCCAAGGATACAATCAAGAAGAAGGAATCGATTTTGACGAAACATTTGCTCCGGTCGCAAGGTTAGAAGCAATACGGTTACTACTTGCTTATGCATGTTCTATGAACTTTGAATTATTTCAGATGGATGTGAAAAGTGCATTTCTAAATGGATACATCAATGAAGAAGTATATGTCAAGCAGCACCCCGGCTTTGAAGACTTCAAGAATCCTACACATGTATTCAAACTAAGGAAAGCTCTCTATGGTCTAAAACAAGCACCAAGAGCTTGGTACGACAGATTGAGTGCCTTCCTGTGTGAAAGAGGCTTTGAAAAAGGGAAGGTTGACAAGACATAATTTATTAAACGAAATAATGGTCACACCTTGTTGGTCCAAATTTATGTTGACGATATCATATTCGGTTCAACAAACAATAAAATATGTGAGGAATTCTCATTGATGATGCAAGGTGAATTTGAAATGTCCATGATGGGAAAATTAAACTATTTTCTTGGTCTTCACATCAAACAACTCAAGCATGGCATCTTCATCAATCAAGCAAAATATTGCAAAGAACTGCTAAAACGATTTGACATGGAAAAATACAAGGAGAGTGCAACTCCCATGGGTTCCGGAACATATGTTGATAAAGATGAAACTGGTGCATCTGTAGACATTTCAAAATATCGAGGTATGATTGGATCTTTATTATATCTAACGGCCAGTCGGCCAGATATCATGTTTGGTGTTTGTCTATGTGCAAGATTTCAAGCAGATCCGAAAGAATCACATCTTGTAGCTGTCAAAAGAATCATGAAATACTTAAAAGGCACCATCAATGTTGGACTATGGTATCCTAAAGGTAGCATCTGTAGTCTCGTTGGATATTCTGATTCAGATTATGCAGGATGTAAAACAGACCGTAAAAGCACAAGCGGCACTTGTCATGTACTGGGCAATGCACTTGTATCTTGGTCATGTAAAAAGCAAGCATGTGTCGCACTCAGTACTGCTGAAGCCGAATACATAGCAGCAGGAAGTTGTTGTGCACAAATCCTATGGCTCAAACAACAACTATGTGATTATGGAATTGATCTTGGATGCATTCCATTACGATGCGACAACACTAGTGCAATCAATATTTCAAAGAATCCAATCATGCATTCTCGGACCAAACACATTGATATACGACACCACTTTTTGCGTGATCATGTGCTTAAAGGAAATGTTGAAGTAACCTTTGTGGATACTCATAACCAACTTGCGGACATCTTCACTAAACCACTTCCTAAAGACTCCTTTTTCAAAATACGACGCGAACTCGGCATCTTAAGTGAAAGTGATCTTTAAACATCAGGTAAAATGTTATCATCAGGTCAAAGGTATGAGTTAATTCTTGTCTTCACATGTTTTCATGTTATTTGAATTTGGTTGACTATTTGAATTAAAATGTTATCAATATGTTAATCCTTGTCTTCACATATTAGAATTTAGTTGACTATGTTTACATGTCATTTATGTGATTATATGAAGTTTGTGTTATGTTCTGCTTGATAAAATCATGTCTGTTTCAAAAATCTGGAAGTCGTAGCCGAATACAATCAGACTGTATTCGAATACAGATGATTCTGGAAATCTGTATTCGATTACCATCTTCCTGTATACGACTACAGATTCGCAGTTTTCTGTCATATATAAAGCTGTGCAGTCAGTATTCGAATACCATGTTCTTCTTCTTCTCGAGCTCGTTTTTCCTTCCCTGACATTTCTGTAAATCGAACCTCACAGACCTGGTTTTGTTCATTCACGATTGCTTCCCAAATCTTGATTTCATTCAATTAATTGTGAAATCACTCATCTCCCTCTTCAGCTTCGCGAAATCAAAAACCCTAAACCCCCAATTCAGATTCGCAAATTCACATTTTCCTCACTTTCCCATCTCAGTTTCGAATCCGAACCCTAAAACCTTCAACACAATGTCAAACATCTCCACCACTGTTGAAAACGCACGCAAACGTGGACCTCGCACCAAGCATGCAAGCTTGGGTCCTTCCAAGCGACGCACAAAGAGCACCAGCGTCACGGATTTGTCTCGTCTTCTGCATTCTCCCGAAGAAATTACCCGGTTTCGCACACTTTACTCCGACAAAATGCTCATCATTCCCAAATTCGGTACTTTAGATTCATTCTCTGCTTTTCAATTTCCTGATTTACTTAGGGCTCAACATCTTGAGGACTTTATTGCTTACAAAGGTCCGATATATCCTGATTTGGTTCGAGTCTTTTATTGTAATCTTCGTCGTGATGGCAAAATGTTGATTTCGCGTGTCAAAGGAATCACTATTGAACTTGATTCTCATACTATTGGTGACATTTTGAAAATACCTGATCTCGGCCAGAAACTCAGTCCGACTAATTTATGCAAATGGCATAATATCTCGAAACATGATGCTTATGCGGCTCTGTGTCGCTTTGACAAACAAACCATAGAACGCAAGCAACTTCAGGCTAGCTCCACCTTTGCAAGACAAAGATTTAGTGTTGGAAACTTAACAGTCGACTTTCGTCTGCTTCATTACTTCTTAAGTTACATTTTGGTTCCTAAGGCCGGTAACTATTCTCAACTTTCTGAGTTCGAACTTCAGATTCTATACTTCATGAATGAAGGTCTTCCTCTTAACTGGGCATATTTTGTTAAGTCAGTCATGTTTGTATCCCGTGAAGCTGTTGGATTGCCCTATGCTAAGGAAGTTTCTCGCATACTTGAACATTTTGGGGTAGATTTTTCTGAGGAGGTTGTGTATACCGTCACTAAGGATAATCTGCTAGATTTGAGTGTTCTTCATAGCATGAAAATCGTTTGGAGTGAACCGCTGCAAAAATACATCCATCAGAGTGATATCGGTCAGGCATCTGCTAGTGCTCCTACAGATGATGCTGCTGACGATCCTGCATCTGATGATGATCAAGTTTCTAACCGCATGATTATGGATAAACTTGATTCTCTTCAAACCTGCTTCTCAGGATTTACCACTTCGGTCGATGCTCGCTTCCAAGCTATCGAATCCATCATCGCTACCAATCACGAAAGCCTGGTCCATGAGATGTGTATCATCGCCGATAAAATCGATCACCTCCATCTACCTCCGGATCGTCGTTAATTTGTATTTCGTTTCCTAGGACTAGTTCGTTTTTTGTGTGTTACTAGAATTGCCTTTCCTACTATTTTTTCATGTAATCGTTGCTTTCTGTAATCGTTGTCTGACTTTTATGACTTTCTGATTTTATGATTTTATGATTTTATGACTTTATGAATCTATGACTTTTATGACTATTTCTGATTACTTGTCTCCAATGTGATCTGTCTTGATTTATGTTATGTTAAATCTATTACTTTCCTATTGCTGGTATTCTTCTTTTTGATCATGTCAAAAGGGGGAGAAATTTTGTGTATTTTGTTGCTTGTTGTTGTCCGGTAAAATTTATCTGTAGGTACTCAAAAAACACATATTGCAAAAATTACGAGGGAGTACAATACGCCTACATTACGGGGGAGTCATCAACAACCACAGCAATGGTTTTGTCATAATCAAAAAGGGGGAGAATGTAAAAATATGTTTTTGATTATACACAAAGACCAATGGTGACACAGCAACAAAAAGAAAAAATTCCTCAAACATCCCTTGATGAAATTACAAATAAATAGATTATATAAAGGTAAAATAATTCAAGTCATAATTCAAATACAAGAGAACCTTAATTACTTTGCATATGCATAAATAATATTTTCAAAAGTCCAAAATAATATTTTCAAAATATTAGAATCTTTATTTTTGACAAAAAATAATATCGTATTCGAATACAGCAATCTTGTAGTCGAATACAAGACAAAAACATGGCTAAGTCAGAGAGTTGGCCATCTCATCTGTATTCGACTACACAGTGAAAATTTTGAATAATTTTTGACGTTGCAGCAAGTTGTATTCGAATACAGAAATCTTGTAGTCGAATACACGACAAAAACATGGCTAAGTCAGAGAGTTGGCCATCTCATCTGTATTCGACTACACAGTGAAATGTTTGAATAATTTTTAACGTTGCAGCAAGCTGTATTCAAATACAGAAATATGGTAGTCGAATACAACTGGAAGCAATGCAATTTTTCAGCTTTGAATTCAATTTAAAACATTACAATTCTTTCTCAAACCTCTTGGATCAAAGGCCACGAATCTAAAGAGTTGTTTGAGGACTATAAATAGGTCATAACTTCATATTCAAATTACAATTTTTGAATTACACAATTTCAAAGACTTTGAACTAAATTTTCTAAATTTTTCTAAGTCTTTTTCAGAAATTCAAGTCCTTGCATATCATTTTCATATCCTTAAGGTTCTCAAAGTACTTGAATAAATCTTGAATCATACTACCTTCATTCTATTCCTATATCCTTATCAAAAATAACAAAGTGTTGGTAAAAAGAAAGTTGTGCTTTCTTTAAGTGCTGTATCTAAGATAGTAGTGTTCTATCTTTGAAAGTTTGTTAGAAGATTGTAGCCAAGGTCCCAGGGTGAGGACTTGTACATATTCTGACAGATAGTGAAGAAAATCTCTTGTGGTGAGCAAGAGAACTGGATGTACCCTTGGTGATTAGGGGAACCAGGATAAATCTGTTGTGTTCTTTACATTACTGCCATTTACATTATCTTTTACTATCCATAAGCGCAAAAATCAATCACTATAATTCTAAAAACTATCAAAATAACCAAACACCTAATTCACCCCCCCCCCCCTCTTAGGTGCACATCTGATCTTACACAAGTGAAATTCAATTTATCGGTAAACGTTTCAAGAATATTTTTATACTTAATTTTGATGATTTATCCTTGAAAATGAAATGTCTTTTGGTAAGCGACAACAATGATGCATGGTTATGGCATAAAAGAATTGCACATATTCACATGGATCATTTAAATAAACTAGTCAAGCATGATCTAGTTGTTGGATTACCAAAAATGAAATTTGTCAAGGATAAATTATGTGACGCATGTCAAAAAGGTAAACAAACAAAAACTTCTTTCAAAGCTATAAATGTTATATCTACTACAAGACCACTTCAATTAATACACATGGATTTGTTTGGTCCATCAAGAACTAAAAGTCTTTGTGGAAATTCATATGGACTAGTAATTGTTGATGACTTTTCAAGTTACACTTGGACCTTGTTTTTGTCAAACAAAAACGAAGCTTTTAAAGCCTTTAAAAATTATGCCAAACTAGTCCAAAATGAACAATCATCCAAAATTGTATCAATTAGAAGTGATCATGGAAGAGAATTTCAAAATACCTTATTTGAAGAATTCTGTGAAGAAAATGGAATTTTCCACAATTTTTCTGCACCAAGAACACCTCAACAAAATGGGGTTGTTGAGAGAAAGAACAGGTCCTTGATAGAACTTGCAAGAACTATGTTAAGTGATTCAAATCTACCAAAGTATTTTTGGGCAGATGCCGTAAACACGACATGCTATGTTACTAACAGAGTAAACATTTGGCCAATTCTTAAGAAGACTCCGTATGAACTATACAAAGGTAGAAAGCCCAACATCTCTCACTTCCACATCTTTGGATGCAAGTGCTTTGTGCTAAATAACGGAAAAGACAATCTTGGAAAATTCGATGAAAAAGCAAATGAAGGTATATTTATTGGGTATGCATTATCTAGTAAAGCTTTTAGGATTTTTAATAAAAGAACTTTAATTGTAGAAGAATCAATACATGTTACTTTTGATGAAACTAACCCCTTGAAAGAGGACAAAGCTATTTCTTTTGATGATGATGATATTGAAAGTAATGATCCAAGTAAAGAAGATCCAATTGATCAACCGAGTCAAGAAAATGAAGTCAACATGGAAAAGGAAACCAATGAACTCCCAAAGGAATGGAGAACCCATCGATATCATCCGATTGATAACATCATTGGTGATATCAACAAAGGAGTTACAACTAGACTCAAATTGCAAGATGATTGTTTAAACATGGCATTTGTTTCGCAAATCGAACCTTCCAAAGTTGGTGAAGCACTAAAAGATGATCAGTGGATACTTGCAATGCAAGAAGAACTTAACCAATTTGAAAGAAACGAAGTATGGGAACTTGTTCCTAATCCAGGTGACAAACACATAATTGGTACAAAATGGATATTTAAAAATAAACTTGACGAAAATGGTATAGTTGTTCGCAACAAAGCAAGATTGGTCGCCCAAGGATACAATCAAGAAGAAGGAATTGACTTTGACGAAACATTTGCTCCGGTCGCAAGGTTAGAAGCAATACGTTTACTACTTGCTTATGCCTGTTCTATGAATTTTGAATTATTTCAGATGGATGTGAAAAGCGCATTTCTAAATGGATACATCAATGAAGAAGTATATGTCAAGCAGCCACCCGGCTTTGAAGACTTCAAGAATCCTACACATGTATTCAAACTAAGGAAAGCTCTCTATGGTCTAAAACAAGCACCAAGAGCTTGGTACGACAGATTGAGTGCCTTCCTGTGTGAAAGAGGTTTTGAAAAAGGGAAGGTTGACAAGACATTATTTATTAAACGAAATAATGGTCATACCTTGTTGGTCCAAATTTATGTTGACGATATCATATTCGGTTCAACAAACAATGAAATATGTGAAGAATTCTCATTGATGATGCAAGGTGAATTTGAAATGTCCATGATGGGAAAATTAAACTATTTTCTTGGTCTTCACATCAAACAACTCAAGCATGGCATCTTCATTAATCAAGCAAAATATTGCAAAGAACTGCTAAAAAGATTTGACATGGAAAAATGCAAGGAGAGTGCAACTCCCATGGGCTCCGGAACATAAGTTGATAAAGATGAAACTGGTGCGTCTGTAGACATTTCAAAATATCGAGGTATGATTGGCTCTTTATTATATCTAACGGCCAGTCGGCCAGATATCATGTTTAGTGTTTGTCTATGTGCAAGATTTCAAGCAGATCCGAAAGAATCACATCTTGTAGCTGTCAAAAGAATCATGAAATACTTAAAATGCACCATCAATGTTGGACTATGGTATCCTAAAGGTAGCATCTGTAGTCTCGTTGGATATTCTGATTCAGATTATGCAGGATGTAAAACAGACCGTAAAAGCACAAGCGGCACTTGTCATGTACTGGGCAATGCACTCGTATCTTGGTCATGTAAAAAGCAAGCATGTGTCGCACTCAGTACTGCTGAAGCCGAATACATAGCAGCAGGAAGTTGTTGTGCACAAATCCTATGGCTCAAGCAACAACTATGTGATTATGGAATTGATCTTGGATGTATTCCGCTACGATGCGACAACACTAGTGCAATCAATATTTCAAAGAATCCAATCATGCATTCTCGGACCAAACACATTGATATACGACACCATTTTTTGCGCGACCATGTGCTTAAAGGAAATGTTGAAGTAACCTTTGTGGATACTCATAACCAACTTGCGGATATCTTCACTAAACCACTTCCTAAAGACTCCTTCTTCAAAATACGACGCGAACTCGGCATCTTAAGTGAAAGTGATCTTTAAACATAAGGTAAATTATTCTCAACATGTCAAAGGTATGAGTTAATTCTTGTCTTCACATACTAGAATTCAGTTGACTATGTCTACATGTCATTTATGTGATTATATAAAGTTTGTGTTATGTTCTGTTGATTAAAATCATGTCTGTTTCAAAAGTTTGGAAGTCGTAGCCGAATACAATCAACCTGTATTCGAATACAGATGATTTTGGAAAATTGTATTCGATTACCATCTTACTGTATTCGAATACAGATTCGCAGTTTTCTGTCATATATAAAGCTGTGCAGTCAGTATTCGAATACCATTTCCTCCTTCCCTTCGAGCTCGTCCTTCCTCTCTGCGAATCAACCTCCACAGAACGGTTTCGTTCATTCACGATTGCCTTCCCAAACATTGATTTCCTTCAATTAATTACGAAATCACTCTTCCATTTCTTCAGATTCGCGAATTCAAGAACCCTAACCCCCAAATTTCCTTCACAAATTACAAATCAGTCTCGAATCAGAACCCTAAAAACTCCAACAAAATGTCAAACATCTCCAACACTGTTGAAAACGCACGCAAACGTGGACCTCGCACCAAGCTTGCAAGCGTGGGTCCTTCCAAGCGACGCACAAAGAGCACCAATGTCACTGATTTATCTCGTCTTCTGCACTCTCCCGAAGAAATTACTCGGTTTCGCACACTTTACTCCGACAAAAGGCTCATCGTTCCCAAATTCGGTACTTTAGATTCATTCTCTGCTTTTCAATTTCCTGCTTTACTTAGGGCTCACATTGTTGAGGACTTTATTGCTTACAAAGGTCCAATATATCCTGATTTGGTTCGAGTCTTTTACTGTAATCTTCGTCGGGATGGCAAAATGTTGATTTCTCGTGTCAAAGGAAAAACCATTGAACTTGATTCTCATATTATTGGTGACATTTTGAAAATACCTGATATCGGCCAGAAAACCAGTCCGACTAATTTATGCAAATGGTATAGTGTCTCGAAACATGATGCTTATGTAGCTCTGTGTCGCTTTGACAAACAAACCATAGAACGCAAGCAACTTCATGCTAGCTCCACCTTTGCAAAGCAACAATTTAGTGTTGGAAATTTAACTGTCGACTATCGTCTGCTTCATTACTTCTTAAGCTACATTTTGGTCCCTAAGGCCGGTAACTATTCTCAAATTTCTGAATTCGAACTTCAGATTCTATACTACATGTATGAAGGTCTTCCTCTTAACTGGGCATATTTTGTTAAGTCAGTCATGTTTGTATCCCGTGAAGCTGTTGGCTTGCCCTATGCTAAGGAAGTTTCTCGTATTCTTGAACACTTTGGGGTGGATTTTTCTGAGGAAGTTGTGTATACGGTTACTAAGGATAACCTGCTGGATTTAAGTGTTCTTCCCAGCATGAAAATTGTTTGGAGTGAACCGCTGCACAAATACATTCATCTGAGTGATCTCGGTCAGACATCTGCTGGTGCTCCTACCGACCCCTCTGCACCTGATACTGCTCCTATAGATGATGCTGCTGCTGATACTGCATCTGATGATGACCAGGTATCCAACCGCATGATTATGGCTAAACTTGATTCTCTTCAGACCTGCTTCTCAGGATTTACCACTTCAGTCGATGCTCGTTTTCAAGCTCTCGAATCCACCATCGCTACCAATCACGACAGCCTGGTCCATGAGATGTGTATCATCGCCGATAAAATTGATCACCTCCATCTACCTCCGGATCGTCGCTGATTTGTACTTCGTTTCCTAGGACTAGTTCGTTTTTTGTGTTACTAGGATTGACTTTCCTACTATTTTGCTTCATGTAATCGTTGCTACTTTCCGGTTACCTTTGCTATTATTGTCTGACTTTTATGACTTCATCTGATTGCTTATCTCCGATGTGATCTTTCTTGGTTTATGTTATATTTCTTATGTTAAATCCCTTACTTTCCTATTGATGGTATTCTTCTTTTTGATCATGTCAAAAGGGGGAGAAAAACTGTGTATTTTGTTGTATTTTGTTGCTTGTTGCTGTCCGTTAAAATTTAAATGTAGGTACACAAAACACATATTCCCTTCCTCCTCCAACACAGACGTTTGCATACATTACGGGGGAGTACAATACGCATACATTACGGGGGAGTACAATACGCCTACATTACGGGGGAGTCATCAAAAACAACAGCAATGGTTTTGTCATAATCAAAAAGGGGGAGAATGTAAAAATACATGTTTTTGATTATACACAAAGACCAATGGTGACACAGCAACAAAAAGAAGAATTCCTCCAATTCATTTTCAAACATCCTTTGATGAAATACAAATAAATAGATTATATAAAGGTAAAATAATTCAAGCCATAATTCAACTACAAGAGAACCTTACATACTTTGCATATGCATAAAAAATATTTTCAAAAGTCCAAAATAATATTTTCAAAATATTAGAATCTTTATTTTTGACTAAAAATAATATTGTAATCGAATACAACCCAGGTGTATTCGAATACAGATGCAATTTGCTAAGTCAGAAGCAAAAACGTATCATCTGTATTCGACTACAACCAAGGTGTATTCGAATACAGATGAAACATGGCTAAGTCAGAGGCTAGACTATCTCATCTGTATTCGACTACAGATGAAAAATTAATAAGTCAGAGGCTAGGCCATCTCATCTGTATTCGACTACACAGTGAAATATTTGAATAATTTTTAACGTTGCAGCAAGTTGTATTCGAATACAGATATCATGTAATCGAATACAACTGGAAGAAATGCAATGTTTCAGTTCTGAATTCAATTTAAAACATTGCAATTCTTCCTCAAACCTCTTGGATCAAAGGTCACGAATCTAAAGAGATGTTTGAGGACTATAAATAGGTCATAACTTCATATTCAAATTACGAATTCAAATTACACAATTTCAAAGACTTTGAACTAAATTTTCTGAATTTTTCTCTAAGTCATTTTCAGAAATTCAAGTACTTGCATATCATTTTCATATCCTTAAGGTTCTCAAAGTACTTGAATAAATCTTGAATTATTTATCATTCTACCTCCATTCTATTCCTATACCCTTATCAAAACAACAAGTGTTTGTAAAAGAAAGTTGTACTTTCTTTAAGTGTTATATCTAAGATAGTAGTGTTCTATCATAGACAGTTTGTTAGAAGATTGTAGCCAAGGTCCCAGGGTGAGGACTTGTACATATTCTGACAGATAGTGAAGAAAATCTCTTGTGGTGAGCAAGAGGACTGGACGTACCCTTGGTTATTAGGGGAACCAGGATAAATTTGCAGTGTTCATTTACTTACTGTTATTTACTTCTTCATCTACCAACATTAAACGCAAAAATCAATCACTAAAATTCTAAAAACTGTCAAAATAACCAAACACCTAATTCACCCCCCCCCCTCTTAGGTGCACATCTGATCTTACAAAAGGAGCCAAGTATACGTCGATATCATTCCCCGGTTGTTTGGGTCCAGAAATTAACAGAGACAACATCATAAACTTACGCTTCATACATAACCATGGAGGTAGATTATAAATCAACAAAATCACAGGCCACGTGCTGTGTGAGATGCTTTGAAGACCATGTGGATTCATTCCATCAGTAGAAAGTGCAAGGCGTAGATTTCTCGACTCTATCCCGAATTCAGGATACTCGTGATCAATTTTTGCCCATTGCGGAGAATCCGCAGGGTGTCGTAACTTTCCATCTCTAATTCTTTCATCTGCATGCCATGTCAAGTGTTTTGAATCTTCTTCACTGCGATACATGCGCCTAAATCTTGGTATTATAGGAAAATACCACACGACTTTTGCTGGAGTAGATTCTTTCTTCTTATATCGAGATACATTGCATTTCGGACACGCGTATAGTAATTCATATTCATTCCGAAATAAAATGCAATCATTAGGACACGCGTGAATCCTTTCATAACTCATACCAATAGAGCATAAAATTCGTTTAGCTTCATAGGTTCTACTGGGAAGTTCATTATCATCTGGCAACATATCTTTTAAGAGGGTTAGTAATTCTGTGAAGCTTTTATCAGACCATTCATTACTCGCTTTTAAGTTGTACAACTTTAGTATCGCCGAAAGTCTTGTGAATTTAGTACAACCATTATATAATGGTTTCTCTGCATCACTCAACAAGCTCTCAAACATTTTAGGACAATCACGAAGATCTTCTTCAACTGCTTTTGCAATCTCCTCAACTCGGTCTGGCTCATATGTATCTGTGTCGAAATCAGTTGAAACATATGTATCTGTGCGAGTATTATCATTGATTTTCTCACCATGTCTTATCCAACATGTATAGCTTTGATCAATTCCATACCATACTAAATGTCCTTCCAATTCATCTGCTCTAATGCGTTTTCCAAAACAACATTTTAAACAAGGACAAACGACTCTATTTGGATCTTTTGCATTCATCACTGCAAACTCAATAAACTCCTTCACTCCATTTTCATACTCTTTTGTCAATCGATTAGCAGACATCCATTTCCGGTCCATTTATGACATATATATATAAATGCAGTTACACAATAAGCATGATTTCAAGTCTGATATATTATGACCTATATATATATATATTGATAATACACATATAAATAAAATTTATCAGAAACCCTATTATATCATGTAACAATTTAATTATATCAGTAAGCATGACCTATATCAGAAACCCTATTATTTCAATTCTAATATATTATGACTTATATCAGTCTGATATATTATAAATAAAATTTATCAGTAACAAATTATATCAATAACAATAAACAATATTATTTCAAGTTTTTTGATCATGTAACAATGTAACAATTTAGCAATTTCATGTAACAATGTAACAATTTCCTGAGGCAACAACAAATAAATAAAATAAATTTGAATTACCTGAGACAACTTGATGATCAATTTGTTTTAAATGAGGAAGATGGGCGCACACGAGGGGTTCGCAGGGAAGGGAAGATGAGATTTCGTAGGGTTTTGACAACGTATTAAATTTGATTTTATTTACTTAAAGTTAACGCTTCTTTGAAATGAATGATTTTACAGCGCTTTCTAAATAAACGCTGTAATAGGTCCTATAAAAATTTAATGGGCAAGCCTATTACAGCGCTTGTCTAAAAAGCGCTGTAATAGGTCAACCAATGACACAAAGCGCAAGACTTTTACAGCGCTCAGAAAGCGCTGTAAAAGCCTATGCAATAGCGCTTGATTTACAGCGCTTTCTGAAGAAGCGATGTAAAAGGCTATGTGATAGCGCTTTCTAACCCTATATGACCCTACAACAGCGCTTTTTTTACAGCGCTTGTAGAAAAAGCGCTGTTGTAGCCTCCGTTATTTTTAAAAAGACTCTTTTGCAGCGCTTGTATTTAATAAGCGCTGTAAAAGACGCGCTATAAAATGTCATTTTTGGCGTAGTGAGATTTATAACTCAATATGCAGAAAATTCCACTAATAAAAAGTTGATTTTTTTAGTGGTGATATTTCTTTTGGCATCCATATAGAGACATTATATATAAGTCATCTACGAAAAATATAATCATAATATTTGAAAATATATAAGAAATAAAAATGTTATGAGTTGAATATTTAAATTAAATTTTTAAAATTAAAACAATACGAACTCTTGTTTATACATAATATGTTTGTTTAAGATTTCTATCTTGAAAAAAATTTGAAAACCTAATTTTTAAATGATTTCTAGACACCTTTTCAATTAATAAAGTACAAGAATACAAAACAAATATTTTAAGCAATCATTTTAATTTTTCTTTTGATAGGCTTCAATTTCACGTATTTTTATAATAAATGTTTTGCTATTATAGTCAAAAGAAAAAATAAATTTCGCTTTAATTTATATCATTTTTTTAAGAATTAATTGTTGTTTAAATTATTTAAATTTACAAATATTTAGTGTAATGATTAATTAAACTTCCAAAACACCA
>JBBPBP010009778.1:39757057-39792512 GCA_037974735.1 Cicer chorassanicum | reverse complement strand
GAATTTCATTTTCTCTTTTTTTTTTTTTTTAAATCATAAGACTCCCAAATCCATACATTGCATGTCTTTGTTTGTTTCCTACGGCGAGTGTAAAATAAAAATATGGCCAATTGGTAATCATCTATATCACCAAACCAATTTAGTTTTCTATGGTATGTATATACATGCATGACACTAGGCCAAACACAAACAACTTTTTGTATCTCCATCCAATTCCAAAGCATAGAAAAAAGCATGTGCCCGATGTGATTCCATTATCCTCATTAGACTATAGTTCTCATTTGCATTCTGAAATCAATATAACAAATGTAAGTCAAACAAAATTAGGTAAAATATTAAAATTATAGGGAATTATTATATGCATAATAAAAAATCCATAGCCACTTCTCCAAAAACCTAAATTACATTTGACAGAGAGAATTAAAATATAAGAAAATCAATTTTCACTCAAAAATAAAAACTTCATTAGCATTTCAACTACAATCAACCGCAACAAGGTTTAACTTTTGCAAGGTACAAAATGAAAACACTAATTAAATGCAAAATTAGACTATGGTGGTCATTTCTAACATTTTGCTCATTAACAAAGCAAACACATGATATGAAAAGTTTTAAACCTCAACCTTAGGATAACAAAATAGTATTCTTTATTATATTTCACTATCTTCATTCACTTGTTCAATAGAACAACCAAAAATCAAAATAATTGATATATATAGTTTAAAAAATGTTTAAATAATGCAAGTAACATGGAATCTCAATATATGAAGTTGTTCAAATATGCAATGTAAGTAATTTTATTTTAAAAGAAGAAAGAAAATAGAAATACATAACATTAATTTAGACTTTAAAAGAAGACAAGAAACTATTTTATCTTTATCTTATCTTACGAGAAAATGATTCATCTGTGTATCGAGCAAGGAGATGTTTAAATCATCACTTGCTTTGATTAAGCATAATTTAAGCTATCTTACCTTGAATTTTCATGAAAAGGTATCATCAAACATAAGTACCGTTTTGATCAATTGTTTCAGCAGGACCTCCAAAATGAAAGACTATATATGATTGAAAAGAAAGCTTAAATTAGACACACTTTTACACACCGAACAATCATTACTCATCACCATTGGTTTTTAAATTCCTTATTACCACGTCCAAATAATATTAGAAATCTTCCACTTAAATGATGTTTTGGACGTGGGACTCTAATAGAAAATGAACGGTAATTTAAAAATTCAATTAAAAAAATTTATACTCAATTAAAAATTCATCCAAAAAGCAATAGAAATTCGTTTTTATTTGTGTTCAATGCATATCGTGAAAATTAAGTTTACCTCGATCATAGTTCGATAGAGGCAATATTAATTCAACCAGAAGTCTCGCATGAACTATATAAACATGAAGTAAAATAAATAATAATATCAAATCTTAACTAGATGGAAATTAACCTACACTTGAAAATGAGAAACTTCATATCTATTTTTTGTTCTTCCACTATCTTTTCTAGATTTGAGTATGAAAATAGAAGAAGCACATGAGTTTCGATCAATGAAACTTAAAATCATTTTTATAAATTTTAAAAATAAAAATCAATTAAATGATTCAACCTATAAAAATTGCAAATAGAGGAAAAACGATTTTCACTTACTCTTAATGGAAGACGGTTTTCACTGAATCGTGAATGAAACTTAACTTTTACGAATTTGTGAGCAAAGATTAACGAAATTGAACAAAAATGAAAGATGAACAAAATTAAATCAAAAGAAGAAGATGAACGATTTTACGATTTGAGAGAAGAAGAGCTACATCGAATTGTTACGAGAGAGTAGAAGAGGAAAATCGAATTTGTTATGAGAGATCCAATTAAAGGAAAACAATTGAAGAAGAATACAAATTGATGAGGATAATCAGTTGAACGAAATCGAATTGCTACAGTATAGAAGCAAAATAATTTCTGAGACACAGAGGATATTGGAAAAATGATTTCATGACCTTCAAGGTTAATGGAAAAATGAAGTAAGGAAAATGAGTATGAAGTGGGAGAAAAACACGAAGAAAGTGAAAATCATTTTCAAAAAACGCAAGAATATTTTGTTTTTTGTTTTTGTTACAAAAGAGGTTAATATTTTTGTGTTTTTATTTATCTTATAAATACAAAATATATTATATAAGTAAAAACTAACATTGCCTATTGTTATTAGTGAGAAATAATAAAAAATTACAAAATCTGAGGATTTTAATAAATCTTTTTTTTAGTATAAATAAATATATTTATTTATGTGTCATATTTTTGTTAGATGATGAATAATCCACAATTTTCAAAAATAGCCTTAAACAAAGCTATATTTATTACATCGATCAATAATATACACAATCTATAGTTTAGGGTAGTAGCTTGGTACTGAATAATATATTTGTGCTGCAACATGGAAAGTACAAGTTTTCACTCTGATAAATTGAGTTGCAGAAAAGGTGTTAAAGCCACTTTACAACCAAAACAGAAACAAAGTTATGTAGTTATACATCCAAAAATTTTGAAAACAAAAGAAACACAATTCCCTCCATTCTACTAAGCTTTTATTTTTATATAGAAAAATAAGTTTCATTCAAAAGATTAGTAGAAGCAAACTCATCATGATTTGAGATATTCCTCTTCCATATTTTGATATCAAACTTAATTAAGAAAGTAAAGAATATGTCAACAATACACATAACAATTTTAGAAGTCAATGAGAGATAATTAAATTAAAATATTAATTCTAACAATCAAACTAATTTCTTCCACAAATAGTAAATGGTTAAGAATAATGTAAGATTCATACTCTTTAATTCAACCACATGTTTACAAATCATATGTAAAGTTAGAGTTGAACATTGGTGACATCCGCCTCCATAAACCCCTTACTCGAAATATGATACCAACAAAACGAGTCATTTGTCTATGTGAACACTGCTTATTTGAATAAAATGATATAATATAATAATTTGAAGGGGTGATTTTGGACCAAAAATTGTCATAAACCACCCCTCTAATGAATGAAGAAGAAGATGAAAACTAGGGTTTTTTGTTTAGAAAAGAAAGAGAGCGACTATTGCTTTCATTCTTCTAAGCATTCTTTTCAAAAATGGTGTCAAGTGATAATTATTATTTTTGTATAATATCAGTGTCAAATATTTGTCAATGATAAATATAAAAAATTAGGAGATAAATTTTTTGACGTTAATACATAAAAAATACGACACAAATATTTGTCATTCATAAATATTTAAAAATACGAGACGTATATTTATCGTTGTTACATAAAATAAAATTTTTGTTTAAAATCTAAACGTGATATATATAAAATTTTAACAACGCACCTCCGGTGCGACAATACATGTGTCGTACTAGTGTTAATATTTTTTTTGGTCAATTATGTTAGTGTTAAAGCAAAATATAACATATTGGAATAACCATGTGGCAACCCTTATTGGGCCAGCAGAATGCGCCCATAATTTGTTAGATTATAAGGACGGATAGTATGTTAAAAACAAGAAAATTAAATTTAGTATCTCTATATTTAGACCCAAGAGGTATTTAGGTAAGGAATTTATAGGTGACTTGGAGATAGCACTCCAAATGTGGGAAGTTACCATGCAACATATATTTATCTCGACTGTCATGTATATGTGTATCGGGTTGAGTTGAGGAGATTTATGAGGACAAGGTCAATTTGAATTGTCCGTCCACCTAGGTGGTGACATAGTATCAAGCATCTTAACCAAATACTTCAGAGTTATAATGGTACCACATTGTGAAGTAGAGTCTAAGCTCATGCATATCATTGCATTTTCTTGTGATTGTTTTGTTGTGATTAATGTGTATGGTATGCAGTAATAATTTCTCTTAGATGATTTGATATTATAGTGAAATGTATTGATTTTTCTTGAGTGATTTTGACTTTATAATGTGGTATTTTTCTTTAGGAATGTTTGTGTGATGATACAGTTTTATTATGATTATTTGCGTGTTTTTCCTACTTATATTATACTATTAACATGATTTTAAAACTCACCTCTTTCATTGTTTGTATTTGACTGGTTTGGCCCCGCGTTTGCGAAATCGCAACTATTAAAGGTTAATGAGTCTTGAAGTTCAAGTTTGAGAGAAACCTCACTCTAATAGGTGATATCCGAAATAAAAGTTGTAAATTGTATTTCACTTTTACTTTTTTTAATTAGAAACGACATTGTGTATCAAAAACTTATAAGTACTAGTAACTTTTTGGAATTAAATTAAGAAATTCTAGTTAAATGAAGTTTATAGAGATGACATGTTTTATAGAAAGAAAAAAGTTTAAAGTGTTCCTTTTAATTTTTGAGAAAATTGATATTCTATTGAACAAACAATATATTTGAAAGACCTTATTATTTTATATAACAAATACAATACCTTAAATCGCTGCAATAAAATTTATTTTCTATCATCAATAGCATTGTTTATGGAAAAAGTGAGTAATACCAATGACAATTATTGTTGTTAAATATAATACTAGTTTTATACAACAGTATAACTTATTGTTGGTAGTAGTACAATATTTTAACAGCAACATAACATATTGATGGAAAAAATACAATGTTATGGCAGCAACATAATTTTTTATTGGAAAAAATACAATATGTTTTGCAACAACCGTAATTTTTCGTTGCAAATAATACCTGACTTTGACCGCAGCATATATTGTTTGAAAAAAATTAATCTTTCATTTGGTTTTAATCGTAAATGATTGTTTAGTAAGATATCTAAAAATGAAGTCTATCAAAAAATAAATCAAAATAGATACTTCAAAGATTTGTATTGGTGTTGTTATATTTAATTAATTGAAATAAAATAGATATCAAGAAAACTATTTCCATAGAAAAATAATCTTTCTCAAGACAAAGATCTTAAATAAACATACTCTAAACAAGACTTCATGATCCGTAAGATTGATTTAATTTTTTTTATGAAGGATAATGTTAGTAATTAATATTATTAACATTATTAGTATTTTATTAAAAAAAGATATCAAATATACCACCTCCTTATCATTCACTTTCTAACTCCTGCATCCTAGTCACAACCAATATCAATTAATTGTGTTTGTGAGGTGCATTCCATCTACCATTCTACCGGCACTAGTAGAATTTTACTTTTTTAAGTCGGTTAAAATGTACATTTTAAGTCGGTTCTGTGTCCGAGTTAATAGCAAACGACTTAAAAAATATGTTGTTTTTTAACTCGTTTCATGACCCGACTTAATAGAGTTTCGTCCTATTAAGTCGATTCAGCTTAACCGACTTAAACTCAGTTCAACAAATCATCTTTTTAAGTTGGATCTTTTGATCAACCGACTTAATAGATAAAGTTAAAATAATTATTTTTTTTTAATAAATTTCTTATTTTGTTTTTATGCTATTGATCTATACATATAAACAATATTTCTTATTAAATTTCAAATTAGAGTTTTATATTGCAACCATAATTTTATATAACCATCTAATAACCAAATATACAACATCAAATTCATATAAAAAATGTAGAGTACAGAGAAGATGTCTCCCATTTTTGACTAATCTTGACAAGAAGGAAAAAAACTTAGATGTCTATTAACAAAATTACAAATTCACAATGTAACAATATTCAATATACATATATTAGCATTGTCATTTCCTTCAATTAATTCCAAAATAAAATCCACACAACGTTTTCGAACTTCTTTAATTTGATCCGGATGAAATGATCTCGAGTCATCAATTATCTGAACAAAAAATAAAACACAATCAATATCGGCTGAATCCTAATTTTTTATCATAAGAACATTAAAAAATACAATCAATAACCACTTATCATTTTTTATCATACGAATAAATAAAAAAAAACACACAATCAATATCAACTTGTAAAAAATTACGTACCTGCATCCATGGATCAACTCTTTTACAATGTTCAACATATGTAACATGACATAGTAGTCACACTCATACATTCGTTTCCCATAACAAATAAGATGATTTCTTATTTCTTCAAAATGTAGCCGGTTTCCATTTAAACATTAACACAAACACAATAAAACTATCCTTCATTTTTAAGAAGTTTTTTTTTAAAGCAAATTGTAAAAATTCTCTATAGCTATACACTTCACTCAAACGATTAACATTCATCAACTACGATCCATAACTACTTTTGTTAAAAATAAATAACCGTAAATATTAAGGTAAAATAAAACTAAAATAATTTTATTGTGTCTTACTTTTTATTATTTTGATTATTGTTTTGCTATCTATTATATAAAATGGAACATGTAAAATATCTAATTTAACTAGCTAATAAAACCCGAAAAAATCTCCTACACCCATTTTCATCTCTAGTCATGGAACATGTAAAATATCTAATTTAACTAGCTGATAAAACCCGAAAAAAATCTCCTACACCCATGTTCATCTCTAGTCTCCAAACAAAATGATAAATAGTGGTTTAAAAATAAAAAATTTGGGGCATGTAATATTTTTTTTACTTTCTTTTTCTTCCCTATAATATATAGTTCTCCCTTAAATAAATGTTATTATCTAAAAATTAAGTTATGAATATATATATATATATATATATATATATATATATATATATATATATATATACTAATCATTCTAATAACAATTTAAGATTTCAAAATTATTGTTATATATCAACAATTATAATAGTAGAAAATTAAAAAAAATTATACACAATAATATCTCTACACAATTATATATTCAATAAACAAAAACTTTGAATCAAAACTGAAAGGTGGCAATAAAACAGGCGATGGTTGTGAAGTCTACTTAAATCCAGAAATGCAATGGCAAGTGTTCACGAATTGCAAGTATTCACGAAATAGAGAATAAAAAAGATTGAGAGTGTCGTCGTTAGTACAATGGAATAGAAGATAAAACGTTAGGTTAGTACAGTAGAAGAAGATAAAACGCTAGGTTACTGCCGGAGATTTTTTATATTTTTTAAAATTTTCTTAAGTCGGTTATCAATATAACCGTGTTAAACACATTCTAAATATTTACAAAATTGTCACCGCCTCATTTTATTAAATGGTTTAACTAACTAACCGAGTTAAATATAGAGGAAAAAGGGATATATTAATTTTTATTTTTTATTTTTATTGCTATCTTTAAATCGGTTGATAATACAACTGTATTAAACGCGTTTCATCTATTTACAAAATTGACGCTGCCTTATTTTGTTAACTCGTTTACTTATAGAATCGACTTAAATTTATCTCCGCCTCACCTATTAAGTCTGGTGGCACGTAACCGACTTTAACTCACCGTATTAAAAACTCAATTTTCTACTAGTGCGGCAACAACCACAATCCGTATGGATCAACTCTATGAAGCGTCATATTTAGTTTCTAATGTTTATATAAAAAAAATTAATTTCCAAAGTTGCTCAATATTTTTTTTTTTGGGTTAAAATTGTATTTTTTTTCTCAACTTTTAATCTGACGATTTTGATCTCCATATATTTAAAATATCACTTTTGGTTTTCTAACTTTAAACTTTTTTATAAATTGATAGACTCCGTAAATTTGATCAAGTTAAAGTTGTCATAAATCAATATTTTTATTATTCAACACTATGTAGGATATTACTTAGTTTTAAATTATTTATTTGTGACAATTACAATTTTGGATAAAAAAATGATTTTTTTCTTAAAAAAAGACGGAGGACACATTAATAGATATTTCCACCTCCTAAAGTATTGTTAGCATCTTTATTGTTTGATGAAAGAAGGTCAGCAATGCAACCTGAAGAGATAGGAGCTCTTGAGTTTAGGAGAACATCTTTTGCTTGGTTTGCTAACATATAATTTGTACTCGTGTTTTCCACACTTTGGTAGAGATTGTCTTAGCTACCAACCATGATGTTTTGGTTATGAGTTTTACTACCGTACTAACAGACAAGTGAAATAAGTTAAAAAGAAAATATATGACAACTTTGGATGTTTTTGCGAATAGAACTTTCTCATTCTTAGTGATGCTTCTTCCCTCTACCTTTTTTTTTCTTTTCATTTTTTATTCAAAATCAAAATTGTCATAAAGAAATAATAATATAAAATTAAAGTGATATTTTACATGCTATTGGGTAGTAAAAAATATTGGTCAATGTCAGCTTTGATTTGGTGAAAATCAAAGGGTCCACCAATTTTAAAAAAGAGGTAAAATTAGGAGGTCAAAAGTGTTATTTTGAATACAAAAAGAAAAATTGTCAGATTTAAAAAAAAAAAAGTTCACTTTGGAGAGGTGGAACTAAAAATATAATATATTGAGTTGATTCGTTTTTAAAGAGGAAAAATTTGAACACCAAAGTAATAATCAGTTGGCAGGTTGACTCGATACCGTAACCATAAAAACTGTACAAGATACCCATAAAGTCTACCATAACCGGAAGATGATGATAAACTTCCAAAATATCATTTTTTTTTCGAAGATTAAATACATAAGTTCTAGTATGATGTAAATATGTAAGCTTAATTAATTGGAATCAAATTAAAACTATTATTATCCATCAAGTATAATCAAATGATCATTCCAAGGTAGAAGTATTTTAATAGATATTATGGAAGTCAACAAATCTTAAGATAAACATATTTTTATACGATAATATTTATTTTTAAATACCAAACCATACACAAAATAGTCAAATAAAAAATAGAAAATAAAAGAGAATAATACAATATAATTTATTTACCAATCTAATTAATTATTTCAAATGAGAGATTGATTTTTCTCAAGTATATAATGATTGGTATAGCATTTATCAAATGTGCTGCAAATATTTAGGGCTTCTCATCAATTTCTAGGTGGTGGGTTGCAACATGGAAGTCTAGGACAGACGGGTGGGTCACATGGGTACATAGGCTTACAACAATCTTTATAACTACCACTGCCACATTGTACATTGCCAACAAAAATACATGCAATAGCAACAAGTAATACCAAAAACTTGAAGATCAGCCTCAACAGAGTTTCCATTTTAACCAAACTTGATTTACAAAGAAAGACAAAATGAATATGTTATAATGAATGATATGTTAAAACAAAGTACACTTATTTATAGGCAAAGTTAGAATCTTTGAAATATTTTTTCAATATCTAGACATTAATATTGTTCAAACTTTAAATTATCATATTAAGTTCTTTTATTATATGTTGACCGACTTCAAATATTTTATTATTTTATTAAAATATAATTTCTAATAATGTTTATTATGAATAATTTCTGTATTCTTCATTAATTTCATGCATTTTATATTTATCTATGATATAAATAAAGTATTATAAGTAATTCATTTACAATTATAAAAAATAATATTTTAACTATTTTTTACAAGATATTAAGTCTTAAAAAATATATTTACTACACTAACTTTAGTGTTTTGTTTCCAATATATATATAAAATATAAACTTAAAAGAGAAGATCAGAAAACAAAATTTAATTATAAAAACAATATATATATATATATATATATATATATATATAATTATAAGGAAACAAATATAGTATATACAATTTTATTAAACAAAAAATGAGAGAGAAAAAGAAGAATAATAGAATTAAGGGAAACAGACCGAACGTATATTGAGAATCAAAGAAAGCGAATTTAAGAAAGTAAACTTTATTACGGTTAAAGTTTTCCCTAATGAAAGTACAGAGGGAATCCCACTAATTAAGTGACAAAAACAATTGGAGTACTATGACATGTTAGAAACATATAAGTATGTTACAAATGAAATTAAAGAGGGAGTCCCACCAAGTAGTCAAAACAATTGCAATACTATGACTTTTTTTTAATTAATTAAATTGACACAGATGACTATTTTAAGAAGATTTAAACTCATTACTTTGAGGCTATAAGGGTATGCACTTAACTCAGCTAACACCTCAAGTTTATTCCATAACATATTTGAAACATATAGGTATGTTAAGGAATTGCTTGAAGATTGAATTTGAACATTTATCTTTAAGATGAAAATAACAACTCCAATCTTACAAAATAGAAACCTCTAAAGTAACTCCCACTCTAAACCCTAAAAAGAGACTTCTAATTTTTAGACTTTCGATATACAATCGATCAATATATTATTAATCACTCGCATCTAGAGCAATTGCCCAAAAATGGATACCTTACCATTGTTGTTTCTTACTCAAAAACTCGGAAGTAAAATTAAAAATAAGTGTGGACTCTTGTTCATAATAACAAAATTCTTCGTCAGCAAAACCTCTTGATCAAAGTTGCATCTTACGGATTAAAAAAATAGTTGTTGATTGGGTTCTTTGATCAAGATCAAATATTTGTCAAAGTTTTTCAAGAACACTATAAATTTAGTGATACAATTCTTCTTTCTTTTTAGCCTCATCGGCATTTCTAGCTCCCATAAAAATTAGTTGGTTAAACAAAATTTCTTTCTTTTTATCCTTAATTGGCTTTTCAAATTGTATCCATAAAAAAAATATACATCGTTGAAAGTTTTATTTGATAGATTTTGATACTTCATATTCTTTGTAGTCAATATATTTTCGACATTGTTTTTAATTTTCAAACTAAAAATGTAATAGACACACATTTCAATTTGCGAGGGACTACAGACATATTAATTAGTTAGTTAGTTATACAAATTAAGTACAATAATTAGTTAGTTATACTAATTATTTGTTACTCATCAATTATATAAGTATTATGTATGATTTGATATACTTGAACTATTCCTTATTATTCAATATACTTTTCTTTACTTATATCCTATTTTATGATTTATTGTAATTGTGTATATAAATTAAATCATTTCTTGTATTTTGTAGGAGCTAATTATATATTTAAATTTTAAATAATTAATTACTCAACTGAATTAACTGAGTGAGACATTAAAATGATTAAATAAAAAGACTGAAACAAAAAATTTATATTTTGCAATGATTTGAACAATACGAAATTTTTTATTTTGCGAAAGTTTAAGTCAAATTTCTTTTATTTTGCATAATTAAGTTTAAGTCAAATTTAAGTTGAACATGTAAATTAAAATTACCACAATGTATCTATTTAAAAAAAAAAACCACTTTTATTAAAATAAAAAAAAGTTTACCACGATATTTATATATATATAAAATTATCACAATAAAATCTATTAATCTTTTTATATAAAAGATATAATCCATTATTGTTCTCAAGCACCCGTAACCATGAAATTACTGTGTGAAAGTACCTATATGTGTCCTCGTCCGATACATTCCAAATAACCAACTTAAATGAAAGCAAGCAAAATAAACGAATAAAAGCTATGGGCCAATACTGCACATCCTAGTTGTAAAATATAAGGATGATGGTTGAGTTGTATTGTTATATGTACACTAAAAATGTTCACAAAAAAAATAAAAAAAAGAACGTTAAGAATAGTTGTGCCATGTTGGACCCAAAAAAAAAGATGGATGTGGCATTTGTATACTAGAGTATGGTCTTTAAATCTTGTTTATGGTTGTGTTAACCATCACCTTGCTCCTTTTTTTTCACCCTTCTTATAAAGTTGTAATTGATTTGCTTTACTCGGTTACTAAAGTCTAAAGTATTGTACTACTCCTTTTTGTATAATATTAGATGTGTGGGAAAAAAGATTTAGTCTCATCACGAATCAATGAAACATGAACATATATTTCATATTTTTATCTTTTTAACAAGTATACACTTTTTGTACCACTTTAATTTTTGTTTTGACAAACCTATATAATTTATTCAATAATAATATAAAATAAATTTTTTTACAATATATATATATATATATATATATATATATATATTAAATTTTTTACAATATAAGCGAACACATTTGTCTTTTTCTGCTCTCTAAAAAAAACAATAATTGGACTCCTCGCCTAAAATTCACCATAATTCCATACCAAAGAAGTTGACCTAGTACACCTCTTTCGTTTTCCATTCACGGTGAGAACAATGTCAATTTTTCTCCCAAGAAGTAAATGGACGTGGGGCTCTGATAGAAAATGAACAATATTATAAATCTCTTGTCGATATTGTCTTTGAACAATTGCTTTCATCCCCTATTATTAGTTGTAATGCCGTTGTATTGACAACCTGACCACATAAAAAATTTATGTAGTCAATTTCATTGACCTCATATATTAAGCAAGGATTGACAGCATTGACAGGGTCAATTTGACCAGCTCTATAAGCAAATTATACATCACGGTTATCTTCTGTACTCATTTGTTTAGCTATAAGGAAGAAATAAAATTGATTTTATTAGCTTAAAACATACTAACTAAATTATACTCATATAAGAAATGTCCACTGCATGTCTATTTTATCATATAAACAATTTTAAAATAGTTGCCAGACAACTTTGAGAGAACATTAAAAAAATACATTTTTTTAGAGCTTAAATATCACTTGTAAGTAATTATAAATACTTTAATATTAATTTTTTAGACAACCAATTAAAGCTTTAATAATATATATTACCTCTAAACTTTTATCTTAAATCTTATTTTTATTTTTTAAATCATTTTTTGGTATAATATTTTTTTTTTCATTTTTTATGTTGTAGGTAACAAAATGAATTCAATACATTAATAATATCTACAATAAAAAGGAGATAGAAAAGAAACATACAATTTTGAATGTAATAAAATTAAGTGAAGTATAATATATGTTAATGTTTCGATAGAGTATGACTTTTAATATAAAAGAAAAGAAGTGTAACTCGAACTCCTTAAGGATAACTTTTTTAATGGTTTATAATAAATATTAAACTTTTAAAAAGAGAATTCTTTTCAAATATTAGTTAAAATTAAGCATGTGATTGAGGTGAGACATTGTTTATTTAAATTATTTGTTGTCATTAGAGCTGAACATATACCAGCTGATGACCATATAAGATGAAAAAAATTGATGTACAATCTATACCTGACACATGTGGACATGACATTGATGTTCTTGATATAATATTGAACTCCAATTTTCTATTATCATCAAGATTATTAGGAATTGTTGAATGTTTTAATGACAACAAACCTTATGAAATAAATGATTAAGTTTTATGAATGGTGATCTATTAATGAGTGCATTTGAGAAAACATAAACGAAGAATGTTCTGGTTATTAAACATAAAAACGAAGAACATTCTTGACAACATCGAATATGAGATTGATTTACTGACCAAGTGATAGTGTGGACTATATATATTCTCCATATATAAGTCTGAATTAGCTAATGATCCAGATATAAGTCTGAAATAGCTAATGATCCGATAACCTTAACTTGAATGCACTATTTATTGCCTTTTGTCCTCATCAAGATAACTAAAAGGCTTTAAATTGTTATGTTAGGCCGTTTCATATGTCGGATTAATCATTTGAATTTAAAATGTATAACTAATAAATATGATATAATTATCCTTAAAGTGAAATTGATGTTATATTTGTTATTTCATTAGAAAGTTGTGTTTCGATTATAATCACCGATTGATTTTTACCAGTTTTGGTTGAAGACTAATGTATTATTTCATTTATGAACAATATTAGTGGATTAAAAGACTCATACATAACCTTTTGTATTCGTCGGTTTAACTATTGGAAAATCATCTATTTTAATATCATTAATTGAAATATTATCAATTTGTGTTAACGTGGAACCATATTATAGTGAGTTTTCAATGCAATATAGTATTGGACCATTAACCATGCAATTATTATAATTGAAAAGCAATATGTATTATTTATGTTACACAATATTCATTGTATTTGATATTTTTTATATATTAAGAAAAACAGTAAATGGATAAAAAAAGAATGATAATATTATTAATTTATCATTATCACCTATTAGTGTATTATCATTATAATAAATATAAAAGGGAAAAATAATAATTTAAAAGAGATAAAAATTGTATTAATTAGAGAGTACAGTTAAAAAAAAGATAATTAAAGTTGGATTAAAAACTAAAAATAATAATTTTTTTTAGCCGAATAATGGATTTATTAGTGCTATTTTCTGACGAAGCAATCTTGATTCAAATATCGGTTAAATGAGAATCATCGAATAGTAGTACTTCAAAAATATAAATAAATAAATATATATATATATATATATATTATATATATATATATAATATTTTATTTAAATATAAATGTACGATTGCGATGTAAAAATATAATTTAATAAAAAAAAATCTAGAGAGATATTGTAAACTAGTTATTTGATAACAATAATCGAAAGAGATTGTGAATAATGAAGTGGATCCAAAAAATTCGAAGGAGACATTAGAAAAATGGTTTCGTAAATTTATTATTTTTGATTTTAGCAAATTTGTATGTGTATTATTCTCGATCGATATATTCTTTTAATTTTAATGAATAAAAAATAATTTTACATTACCATTCAATAAGATATGTATTCTTTCACATCATTTTACTGCACCCCATTTTTATGATTAAACCAAACAAAATAAATAATTCTTATTGGATGTCATATTAGTGTAAAACTCTTTTATTTATGTATTTTTTTTGAATAAAGTATAAAACTACTTTACACTACAATATATATTTATTAAACTCAAAGACTAAAAGATGGATTCAAATTCTAAGTCCAATCGACTTCGAAGGAGGTCATCATCTATCACACTATTCACATTTAGTAAACACATATAAACGCGTTTTTTTTATAAATTTTTTTAATAAAAAATTTGGTAAAACCTTTCATTAAAAAAAGTAAAACCTAAAACAAGAAAACAAGCCTCTATAGTTTTGTTGGCCAACAATTGAGCCGCTTAATTGATTGTTGGAAACTCTACCAAAGTTGTTGTGAGCAATCAAAATCAATGAGAAATCCAAGTTTTCCTTTTTTTTTTAATAATTATTTTATATTTTTCTCCCCCTTTCTTGTAGTGCATGAACATAAGACAACATTAGTGTCACGTAAAAGCTATAGAAGAATAAAATCCGTGACTGAACTCATCAATTGCCATGTGTCTGAAGAAACCATGCACGACGAATTACACTTCATTGAATTATGGATCGGTTCAAAGTTTTGAATTAACTGAATTCGATCTAGAAACTTCTCTCGTCGGGTTTCTCGACCAAGTTCTGTTTAGTCTTCGACATTATGCGTGTTACCCAATGTTATCCGATCGTGTGAGACACAATTTCAAACATATGATACTCGTCAATGTGAAAATCAATTTGAAATATGATATAGTGTGGTCAACAAATATTGTTGCCGTAAAGAAAAAATTAACATAGATGGAGGAGAAAGAGACATGAGATACATATTTTTCTTAACAATTTTACTGGTTTTCTAGAAAATGGGATGAAGAAGAAGAAATGTGAATAGGTTAAAGACTTTTTATTTTTTACTAACAATTTTTCTATTTTTTGTTGTTGAAAATGCTTATATATCTATGTGTAAATACAATTGAAGATGCCACATAATTAAAATTGTCCAATTGAGAAATGAGAGACTAAATGCAATTAAGCCTAAAACTAAAAACACATATAAATAGGGTTTCTGGTTTATCGTTTATGTTTTTACGCTCACTTCTATCGTCTTTCTTAAAACTCCAAAACCATTCTGACTTTGCCATCATCCAAGACCACCGACCTTCCACCTTCTGGCACCGTTTTCCGGCAACTCGGCCGGAACCGTCCTTCCCTCTTTCTTAATCGTTTAGTTCTGGTTCGTTTCTATTCATCCTTACCAACTTTTTTCTCTTATTTATTCTTCTTTTATGTTGTTTCAATGGTTGTTTTGGTTCTTATTTTGAACTTTTAGTTTTCTTTTGATTTTTTTGGTGTGTTGTTTTGTTGAATTATTGTTCTTCTATTATGTTGATTTTTTTTCAAACATTATGTTATTTTTTGAAGGAGGAGAAGGGTTTTTTTTTCTTCAAAAATTGTGACTTGATTTTTTTTCTCTTATTTAATATTGATTTTTTTATCGTATTTGAAATCGTGACTTGCAAATGATTTTTTTAAAAGAATCTTGATTATAAGGAGGACATTATTAATGTTTTTGCAAGAAAAAATATAATAATCACGGGGTTTTATTTTTATAGTTCGCCTAGGGCACCAAATATCTTAGGACCGGCCCTGGATGGAGAGTACTGTTGTAGGATTATCCTGTATCTGTAATTAGGGTACTCTACATGGAGTTACGATTATCATTTCTTCTAGTAGAGAGATTTTCTCCAACCATCTTATTGTAACCTCTGATGCAATGCAATATCTTAATTCTCCTATTTGTCATGGTTCCCATTATATTTGTATGCTAAATGTGTTTACAGTTTCAAATACAAAGTTGCGGCGACTTCTTCAAGCCATTAATTTTGCATCCTTTTCTTATTTCTCTCTCAAATGGAAACTAAATCCTCCACAAACTTACTTGATCAATTAGTGGTGAGTGCTTGCTGCTATTTGTTAACGTGTACAACTATTTTGCACAATTTTTTTCATTATGTTAATAAAATAATAATGTATGGTTTTATAGTATCCGGGAGATGTGGTTCTTGACCTCTCTACCATGACAAACCAGACCATAAAGCTTGGAGGCGGTTTACGTCAAGTACCTCTCCACTTTCACAAAATTACAACACTCATTCATTACTATTCTTAGGCCCTGTTTGGATAAACAACTTAATTGAATGTTTATAATATAAAAATGTATTTATGCATAAGTTATTTCTATAACAAAAGAGAAAACATAGTTAAATAGTTTTCATAAGCTATCCTAGAGAGCTTACGGGAATAAGGTGAAAAAAGCTTATGGATATGCCATAAGTTTTTTACATAAGCTCTGTCAAACAGTCTCATAAATGTTTATGCCAGTAGATAAGTTCAAAAATGCCAATCCAAATAGATCATAAGTCAAGTGTCTCACTCTTTTTTCAGTTCAACATTAGTGCAGCATATTATATTGGAAGCACACTGACACTCATTTTTATCAATGCCTTTTCTTTATTTGATACCATGTTTAGTTTGACACTAAGGACCCTGACAGTCATGCTAGATAACAATCAATTGATAATTTCCCTCTGAGATATGCTGTTTGAAATTTGAAAATTTATGATTGCACTAGTCAAGTGTCTCACTCTTTTTTCTGTTCAACATTAGTGCAATATATATTAGAAGCACACATGGCACTCATTTTTATCAATGCCTTTTCTTTATTTGATGCCATGTTTAGTTTGACACTGGACCCTGACAGTCATGCTAGATAACAATCGATTGATAATTTCCCTCTGAGATATGCTGTTTGAAATTTGTAAACTTATGATTGCACTAGACTTTTTTATTTGAATTTCTTCTTCTTTACTATTAATAGATTTTTAGGATTGGGATGTGAAAACTTGTTTGTTTTTCATTAATTCACTTTCCACCTTTAGAATGGCAAACTGTGTGGATCTAGCTATGGTAACTACTATTCTTTGTGGGGGTACTCTAGCTTAAGTAATTAAGTAAACATATTTCTGTTGGTTCCTTGATAGAACTCAATAGCGAAAGGGAATTATTCGTCCCTGATTTTTATTGATTGAAAGAAAATGATACACAACAACGGATACGCTCCTACAATGGTTTAAACCACTCAATTTCTAATTTTGCCAAATATCCTTTCAAAGGGGTGGGAGCCTTTATTTATAGGCTGATTATACAAGGGATAGGATCCAACTAACAACTAACCACCTAACTATAAAACAGTAACTACTAACAACCTAACCATAATACAGAAACATCATTATTTTCTATTCTTATAATAAGCCGGTAAAGGTTTATTACTATTTACATCTTCATTATTCCTATCAATTTCACTTAGAAATTATAAAGTGGTTTTTCTTCTTTTATTTAGGCATAAAGTGAGTGGAAACTCATCATTTCATTAACTCTAAAATTTCAACTTACTGATATTACGATGTTTAGATCTTTTTAATTTCATTATGTGGAAATTTGCTGTGTATAATATATATATATATATATATATATATTATGGAACTTCAAATTTAAATTTTTTGTGAACCTAAGGTGTCTTGCTCTAAATCTCTTATTTCTTTATTCATCTCGATATTTGGTATCTTCTAAGCAAGAAGGAAATAGTAAAGGATTTTTCTTGCATTTTTCTCATTTTTTCCAGTATATTAGTAACAGATTCTCATTTGTATAATTTTTTTTTAGGACGATGATGTGATTTCTGTAATGAAGGCTGGCAAGCTTAGGTTCTCCAAGCCTAATAAATACTGGGTTGAAAGCTCTGAAAAGAGGGTGAGTATAGTAGTGTAAAGGATTTTTTTTATCTGACGTGACAATGTTGATTTTTCAAAGTACTGGTTCAATTCCATTATGGTTTTATAACATGTTTATCTGTTATTTGAATTTACTGCCAAATATCGATAATATGCCTTACAATCAAGCATGTGTTTCTATTATATGTATTTCTGGGATATTTTAATAGAATGGACTAATATGTTTCCGACCTACAACAAGAGGGGGCTAAAGTGGAAGTTGGTGGAAATAATATCCCAAAACCAATGCTTTCATTTTTCATTGTAATGTCATCTGTTAGTATCAAAATTTGGTTGTCTTTTATATTTGGAGACAATACCTGTCATGTAATTTGTGTTGAACCTTTTACAATGTTTGCTTTCGATCTCTTTCTAACCTTATTGAATGAGGTTGTAAGTAACCATGAAATTAGGTTAGTGATGTGTGCGCTATTTTGCTTTTAAATTTTTACTCCTTAGCACACTCTGTACGTATTAGTATACGAGAGTTAATTTCTTGCTTTTTAAGATGAATTGTAATTTGCATTCTGGAAGAGGCTTGCAATTATTTTTCTCTAGGCTCAGAGAAATGCTATCTTCTTTCCTTCCTTATTCTGATTATGCTGTTTTGTACAGTATTCCTCATGCAGAGGATTCGGTTCTTGGAATAGTTGTTGACTCCAGATCAGATGTAAGAAACTTTATATTTTTGTTTAGTTTTTCTGTTCATTGAAGTTCTTTAGGTCTGCTCTACTTTCTTGCTGAATGCAATTTTTATAGGTTCTATAACTTGTTGGTTTCTATTAACTATATAAAGTTAATTTGGATTGTCTTATTCCAGGATAAAATAGGGTTATTTTATTTTGGTGTTCTATGATCAAGATACCATCAGTAAATTATTTTGTACATTTTCTCGCATAACCATACAATATTGAGATCTCTTTTTCTCGAAGTTTCTGAAACCCGAGTCCGATGAGTACATTGCCCTAGAGGAGTGCTCAAGGCTTATAGTTCTAGATTAGTATTTATCTACTTTGTTAAGTCCTTAATGTTGGCCAAGAAAAGTGAATTAGCCATTGCATGGTGATACTGGCCTTCTTCAAAATAAAGTTTTTGCCTACACCAACACAAAGCACATGATGGTAATTCAGGGCGGTTGTATCTTAACATATAACAACAACCAAGCTTTATTCCACTGGGTGGGGTCGGCTACATGGATCAAACGATGCTATAATGTATCTTAACGTATAACATGTAAATAAAAAATTACTACAAATTGAATGAATTTCTTGGTTCTGTTCAACTCTTGAACTTTCTATTTCCTTGAAAGTAATTGAATTTTTTTCTTAGTTTTGAGGTTTATTCTATTTTATTTAAAATTTCATTTTATATCTGTGCAGAACTTTCTTGTGGATATAAAGGACCTGCTTTAGCATTTCTACCAGTGCTTGCATTTGAAGGAATAACCAGAAGAAATATACCTAAGTTTGAGGTGTGCATAAATTCTATATGTATGCTATTTGCATAACTTATATTTGGTATCTCTCACGACTCATATTGATAAACTGTGCAATAGTTCAAGTTTAATTTCTGTATGTATCATTTTATCTTTTTAGTGCATGTAGAGAACCTTCTTTCGATAAAATAGAGATCTGTTTAGGATAATTATTTCGCTTTGCGGTATCCTTTTCCACATTAACTAATGGCAACATCTTTTAGTTACTTGGCTTTATGAATTATGACATTCACAATTATCATGGTTGTTGAGGGATCTGGGACGACATTAATGAATTAAGAGTTCGTTACTGTGCACGCATAGTAGTTAAATGATATGGGGTTCATTTTATAATATAACCCTAGAGACATAGACTATAACTATAAACATACTTAACTAGATATAAGTGAAGAGACCTGTTTATACATTATACCAAGGACAAAAAAATTGTGTCCAAACATTGGCACTAGTACCTTTGAGTAGTTATGTCCAAAACACAGATTTTGAGGCCAGTTACATGACACGGTCTTGTTACTTATCTTTAAGTCAAGTCACTAGCCTGCTTGATAAATCTTGCCTCTTGTGTCTATGTTAGAATAGATAGTAAAGAATTAAGAATACCATTGAGTAATGGTTCTTATATCGTAAATAACAATGAACACAACCAGAAAACAGAATATGAAAACAGTGAGTCCTCTGTTTCACAAATAAAAGGAAAACAAGAATGAAATTTACATATTCAATTTATAGGTATTTGTGAGTCTTCCTCTCCCAACTGCAGTTTACACTTAACCTGTAATTCCCTTGGTGGTGTTAATGTTAAATAGTGTTTCCTGGTTCGTCTACCCTGTTTTTGTAGGTGTTTGTGTTTTTTTGCTTAATTCTTCACCTTGCAGGCAGGCACCTTGCTTTATGTACGGGTTGTAAAAGCAAACCCTGGAATGAATCCTGAGCTGTCATGCATTGATGGTTGGTGTCTTATTCCGTTACTTCATTTTTAAATTCCTTTTTGCTTGTATCTTTTAATCATGGAGTATTTCTCTGGTTAATGTTAAGTTTCTTTCCATTCTATATTTGCAAAGATAATTCTGTTTTTTATTTTGTTATGATGTTTGTTTAGCCAGTGGGAAAGCAGGAGAGTTTGGTGCTCTAAAAGAAGGCTATATGTTCGAGTGTTCAACCGGTCTCTCAAGGATGTATGGAATTTAAATTTCTTTTTCTTTACGTGCATACTTTTAACAGATCATGATATGAGAAATTGTATGTTGTTTGTAGGCTTCTCAGCTCACCCACATGTCCAGTAATTGATACATTAGGGAAGAAACTGTCTTTCGAGATAGCTATTAGCTTAAATGGACGTGTTTGGGTATGCAGATGCCCTCTAGTCTCAGCGTACCATATTATATTATTTATTTTTTACTTGTCCTATTTTGAAGTATTGGCAATCATTTGTAAGTTGGACTTGGGAAATTTTCATTCCACTAATTTGAGTTTCCTTTGGAAATTGTTGTTTCATCTATAGGTCAATGCCTCTTCTCCATCAACAACTATCATCGTAGCTAATGCTATTATGAACTCTGAGACATTGAGTGGTGTACAACAGAAAATAATGGCTGAAAAGCTGCTGCAGAGAGTCCAATGACCAAGTTAACCGTATGTATATAATTGAGTTATAGTTCCTTGTGATTTTACATTACAATTCTTGTGTTGTAAATGCCATTTCCAACTCATGAGGTACATATTTTTTTGTCTTACCATAATATCAATGCTTCTGCAGGGCGAGTACTGTTGATGAGACTACAACAATAGGTAAGTGCATGAATGATTTTCAACACCTTGGTTGTTTAATGTAAGTTACATGGCGTTTAGATAAAGGTGGAATTTAACATGGACCAATGATAAATTTGTTCATTGTAGACCGATGTCCGTTATAGCAATTAGATTTAATAGTTAAAGTATTCAACGACCTAGATTTTTAAAGGGCTATTTGTTTGCTAACTTGTAAGGCCATTAAAAAGTTATTTTATTGACAGTTTTTCAAGAGTGTTGGAATTCATTTGATGGCTACTGGCTACATCATCTAGTTTTTCAGGTCTTGGAGATATGTTATTGTTTTAGGTTGCAATGTTTTTTTTTTCTTCTTTTTCTGTATTTACAGTATACTTTGCTGCGAGGTGCTTGGGCACAGCTAGTGGTTTAATTTTTTTGTTACTTTCATAGTTTTAGTTACACTTTTTATTGATGAATTCTGTTTGTTTACAAAAAATAGTAATTGTAGTTTTTAGGCAAAGAATAGTGACCTTAGAAAGGAATTAAAACTTCAAATTAAAAATTAAAAGAGCAAAAATAAAGAACAAAAATTTGTTGTTTCTAATTGATGTATTACTATTAAATTTGTTGTGATGTTACCAAGACCTTGACTCTATCTTTATATAAGAGCTAGTCAATCGTGATATTGGTTGATAAAAAATGAAATTCATATAATAAGGCAATAAAACATGCGGCACTTGTTAATCACGGTGTACAGCATGTGGTGCATGCATGAATTTTCCTTTGAATATGTAAGGTGGTAGCATGTCTACCCAACATTATGAATATGTGAATGATATTTATTAATTGCATGTGATATTCTGCAAGATGCTATGATACTGAAATGAGTTTATAACTGGCATGTCTTCCTAGTGTTGACAATCACAAAACGTTATGAGTCATCAATTAGTTTATCTTCTCTGCTGCCACATTACCCTCGATCATTTGAATTTTATAATTGGTGCTGCTTGTTGCTCTGAGATTTGTGCAGTGGATTGTCTCAATATGAAGGAGTTGCAGGCTGCAATATGTTGTTTTAATATAAGGTTGGGATCTCGATCATATGGTATAGAAAAATGTACAAAAACTGAACGGGTATTTAAGTTAAATACAATTCAGAAAATAAAATGATGACCAAATTTGTAGCCTTTAGATTAGAAATGTTTTTGTACTTCTGTCAAAAATTAGGAATGTGTTTTCACGAGTGGAATTTGCTAATTCCCCCCCTTTTTTGTTGAAATAAAATAGTTTAGGTGAGGTGAGACAACATTAGGGAATGAGAAAATCTAAGGTTCAAAGAGTGCTTAAATAGGTACTAACATATTACCCACAAATAAAACTTTCACACCTGCAGTAGAATTTAGGCCTAGGTTCTTGGGAAAGATTAGCTAAATTCTTACCATCTAATATTGACTTATATCTTTTTAATGTAAAACTTGATTTTTTTTGTCACGATGAAGTTGATCTTAATATAGAGTTTTTGTTAGAAAATTGTTGATTGTAATGAGTGTAGCTTGTTCCTCTCATCTCTTTGAAACACATTTTTATTATGAATACCACTACCACTATTATACTCAGATGAGAAAGAGTCACAATATTTCAGTTCTCTTCCTATTTATTTTAGTTCTCAAATTAGGAGCATGAGGCAACAAGTTGCTTGGACAGTCACATTAGGAGGAGGAGAATTCCTAAATAAAAAATAATGTCTCATTTGGAGAGATGAGAATATAGAGAAGAAGAAACATAAGAAATAAATTGAAGTATGACAATGGATTTAATACAAAAAAAATCTAGTAAAACAATAGACAGAAGTTTGGTTAAAAATATCACATTTTTTGTTATTTTGAATTAAATAGCTATCAGCAATCATATATCGCATATCAACAATTAGTTATAGCCTATCACCTATTAGGGATCGCATATCAGCTATCGGCTATCGCCTATCAACTGATAGCTGATAGGCGATAACCGATAGCCAAGCGATCGCTTATCGGCTATAAACTATCGCCTATCAGCTGATAGCTTATAGGCGATAGATAGCCCAACGATCGCCTATCAGTTATCAACTATCAACTATCAATTATCGCCTATCAGCTGATATGTGATAACCGATAGCCGAGCGATCGCCTATTTGGCGATAGGCGCGATAGGCGATGTCGCCTATCAAGCGATAAGCGATAGGCGAGAGCGCCTATCGTGCGATAGGCGAAGGCGCCTATCGGGCGATAGGCTAGGGCGCCTATCAGGCGATAGGCGAAGGGCGTATATCGGGCGATACGCGAAGGGCGCCTATTAGGCGATAGGCAAGCGCGCCTATCGGGGGATAGGCGAGGGCGCCTATCGGGTGATAGGCGAGGGCGCCTATCAGACGATAGGTGAGTTTCCTATTGGGCGATATGAGAGAGCGCGTATCGGACGATAGGTGAGATCGCCTAGCGGGCGATAGGCGAGATTAGGCAAGAGCGCCTATCGTGCGATAGACAGAAGATTGGTTAAAAATATCACATTTTTTGTTATTTTAAATTAAATAGCTATCAACAATCATATATCGCATATCAGCAATTAGTTATAGCCTATCACCTATTAGGGATCGCATATCAGCTATCGACTATCGACTATCTCCTATCAACTGATAACTGATAGGCGATAACCGATAGCCAAGCGATCGCTTATCGGCTATAAACTATCGCCTATCAGCTGATAGCTTATAAGCGATAGATAGCCCAGCGTCGCCTATCAGTTATCAACTATCAATTATCGCCTATCAGCAGATAGGTGATAACCGATAGCCGAGCGATCGCCTATTCGGCGATAGGCGCTGTCGCCTATCGTGCGATAGGCGAGGGCGGCTATCGGGCGATAGGCTAGGGCGCCTATCAGGCGATAGGCGAAGGGCGTATATCGGGCGATAGGCCAAGGGCGCCTATCAGGCGTTAGGCGAAGGCCCCATATCGGGCGATAGGCGAAGGGCGCCTATGGGGCGATAGGCAAGGGCGCCTATCGGGCGATAGGCGAGGGCGCTTAACGGGTGATAGGCGAGGGCGCCAATCGGGCGATAGGCGAGGGTGCCTATCGGGCGATAGGCGAGGGCGCCTATCGGACGATAGGCGAGATTGCCTATCGGACGATAGGCGAGATTGCCTATTGGGCGATATGAGAGAGCGCGTATCGGACGATAGGCGAGATCGCCTAGCGGGGGCTAACGGGCGATAGGCGAGAGCGCCTATCGGGCGATAGGCGAGGCCGCCTATCGGGCGATAGGCGAGGCCGCCTATCGGACGATAGGCGAGGGCGCCTATCGGACGATAGGCGAGATTGCTTATCGAACGATAAGCGAGATTGCCTATTGGACGATAGGCGAGATTCCCTATTGGGCGATATGAGAGAGCGCGTATCGGATGATAGGCGAGAGCGCGTATCGGACGATATGCGAGAGCGCGTATCGGACGATAGGCGAGATTGCCTAGCGAGCGCTAGGCAAGATCGCCTAGCGGGCGATAGGCGACATCAGTTATCGGCTAATAGGCGAGAGCGCCTATCAGGCGATTGGCGATAACAGCTATCAATTGATAGGCATTATCGCCTATCAAATATCAGCTATCACATATCACATATCTACATATCTACATATTGCATATCACATATCTACATATCTACATATATACAGATATCATATATCAGATTGCTTTTCAGTTATAAAACAACTTATAACTTAATCTTACCAAATAGAGCCAAAGAGTCCATGTGATTTCAAAAGATTTGCTGAACTTCAAAAAATATTATAATTCACTACTTTATTTAATTTCAAATCATCCTCCCACAAAAAAAAAATACTTCGCGAAAATAGTAATAAAAATAAAATGAGAATGACCTGAACATTCTGAGCATTGACTTCAAGGTGATTAGCTATGAGGAAACGGAAGCGAGATGAGCGAGATGAGTCCTAGTTGGTACCCGACTCGATAATTTGATTGGATGGAAACCCGGAAAGCTTCCATGCGATGTAGGTGAGAGCAACGACAGGGTTAGACACGATGAGGCGAACTGTATGCGGTGGGTAACGAGCCAGAACGGTTATGATTTCTTTCAATAGAGCGAGGTTCCTCTGAAGGAGGTTCGACCTTAACTCGGCGATAACGATACAAAACTTGATTTCACAATATTTTTCTCAATTCAAAACATGCATTTAGGTGTCAAATAATTTAGTATCAATTATAAGAAATGACAAGTTGGTTTAGGAGGCAAATTTTAAGGTGAACCATTTTGATTGAAAGTCGAAGATGGATTGATACTTAAAAATTTCTTAAAAAGTCATTTAAAACTCCAACAAAAACATCGTCTTTTAGAAGTAGAAATAATCACTTGATCTCAACAAAAGGAATCGAAGTGTGATTGAAAACTCAACTTGTATTGGTTACTTTTTCTTGTTTTTGATAAATAGAAACCAATTAAGTTACTATTTTAGCCATAAGAGAAAGACTATAAGCTTGTACTTCCCTAAGAGGCATCGTCGTTAGTTTCAAATAACTTTTAAGTTATGGCCCACCATAAATGATATATGATGCCAATCCACCTTTGGGCCCGTTAGTTCATGAAATCAAAGAATCTCATAAATTGCTAGATAAAGATCAAATATAAGTTATAAACAAATTTTTAGAGACATGTTCCAGCAGAACATGTACTAAATAATGTGCTAACTCAACATTTCTAATCTATTAAACGACCAATAGATTGAATTGATTGACGATTGTTAAGTTCACTCATTTGTTTGATGATTTTTGTGCTTAGTATACTAACCAACCTAATAGATAGTGAGAAAGTTTAAAGTGTTAAATAAAAAGTGTTATTTATGCAGGCATGCATAGTAGGGGAGCACGGGGGTATTTCAGTGGCATTGTGGTCAAGTATTAGTGTTAGGGGTGTTCCTGTGCTGAGTTTTTTTGGAGAAACAACAGATTGTGTATGAGAAAGAAACACTGGAAAATATACACAAAACAGTGATAGACAGCGCTTATGAAGTCATTAGTCTGAAAGGCTACACTTCTTGGGCCATCGGGTATTCGGTTGCTAACTTGGCTCAGTCCATTATTAGGGACCAGAGGAAGATTCACCTTGTTTTTGTTCTGGCTAAGGGATTTTATGGCATTGGTGATGTTGAAGTGTTTTTGAGCTTGCCGGCACAACTTGGTAGAGGAGGTGTGCTTGGTGTAACCAATGTGCACATGAATGAAGAGGAGGAACAAAGGCTTCGGGACTCTACTAAAACCATCTTAGAGGTTCAGACTCAGTTGGGTCTCTGATGAAACCAAGTAGATTGTCGTTTGTCCTCAAAAACTCACTAATAACCATGATTTTGTTTGTCATTTACATTACATACATTTCCCATGGTTTTCTTACATTGTGATGTTGTTTGTGGCCTAAATTGTCACTGTTAGCCTTTCCATTGCAAGTGTTTTTTTGTTTACTATTGCTTGCATCCAAAATGGTGGTAGGATTCGGATCTAGTGATATGTTTGTTTAATACTCTTATGTAGTACATCTTAACCCATCACACGGGTCACGTAAAAAAACTAAAACACGATCTAGTGATATGTGTGTTTAATACTCTTATGTAGTACACCTTAAACTCATTCATTACTATGCTTAGGCCCTATTTGGATAAACAACTTAATTGAATGTTTATAATATAAACAATGATCATATAAGTGTTTATGCATAAGTTATTTCTATAACAAAAGATAAAAGGAGAGCTTACGGGAATAAGGTGAAAAAAGCTGATGGATATGCCATAAGCTGTTTACATAAGCTCTGTCAAACAGTCTCATAAATGTTTATCCAGTAGATAAGTTCAAAAATGCCAATCCAAATAGATCATAAATCAAGTGTCTCACTCTTTTTTCAGTTCAACATTAGTGCATCATATTATATTGGAAGCACACCGACACTCATTTTTATCAATTCCTTTTCTTTATTTGATACCATGTTTAGTTTGACACTAAGGACCCTGACAGTCATGCTAGATAACAATCAATTGATAATTTCCCTCTGAGATATGCTGTTTGAAATTTGTAAACTTATGATTGCACTAGACTTTTTTATTTGAATCTCTTCTTCTTTACTATTAATAGATTTTTAGGCTTGGGATGTGAAAACTTGTTTGTTTTTCATTCATTCACTTTCCACCTTTAGAACTGGCAAACTGTGTGGATCTAGCTATGGTAACTTCTATTCTTTGTGGGGGTAGTCTAGCTTAAGTAATTAAGTAAACATATTTCTCTTAGAAATTATAAAGTGGTTTTTCTTCTTTTACTTAGGCATAAAGTGAGTGGAAAGTCATCATTTCATTAACTCTAAAATTTCAACTTACTGATATTACGATGTTTAGATCTATTTAATTTCATTATGTGGAAATTTGCTGTATATAATATATATATATACTTTATGGAACTTTAAATTTCAATTTTGTGTGAACCTAAGGTGTCTTGCTCTAAATCTCTTATTTCTTTATTCATCTCGATATTTGGTATCTTCTAAGCAAGAAGGAAATAGTAAAGGATTTTTCTTGCATTTTTCTCATTTTTTCCAGTATATTAGTAACAGATTCTCATTTGTATAAAGTTTTTTTAGGACGATGATGTGATTTCTGTAATGAAGGCTGGCAAGCTTAGGTTCTCCAAGCCTAATAAATACTGGGTTGAAAGCTCTGAAAAGAGGGTGAGTATAGTAGTGTAAAGGATTTTTTTTATCTGACGTGACAATGTTGATTTTTCAAAGTACTGGTTCAATTCCATTATGGTTTTATAACATGTTTATCTGTTATTTGAATTTACTGCCAAATATATATAATATGCCTTACAATCAAGCATGTGTTTCTATTATATGTATTTCTGGGATATTTTAATAGAATGGACTAATATGTTTCCGACCTACAACAAGAGGGGGCTAAAGTGGAAGTTGGTGGAAATAATATCCCAAAACCAATGCTTTCATTTTTCATTGTAATGTCATCTGTTAGTATCAAAATTTGGTTGTCTTTTATATTTGGAGACAATACCTGTCATGTAATTTGTGTTGAACCTTTTACAATGTTTGCTTTCGATCTCTTTCTAACCTTATTGAATGAGGTTGTAAGTAACCATGAAATTAGGTTAGTGATGTGTGCGCTATTTTGCTTTTAAATTTTTACTCCTTAGCACACTCTGTACGTATTAGTATACGAGAATTAATTTCTTGCTTTTTAAGATGAATTGTAATTTGCATTCTGGAAGAGGCTTGCAATTATTTTTCTCTAGGCTCAGAGAAGTGCTATCTTCTTTCCTTCCTTATTCTGATTATGTTGTTTTGTACAGTATTCCTCATGCAGAGGATTCGGTTCTTGGAATAGTTGTTGACTCCAGATCAGATGTAAGAAACTTTATATTCTTGTTTAGTTTTTCTGTTCATTGAAGTTCTTTAGGTCTGCTCTACTTTCTTGCTGAATGCAATTTTTATAGGTTCTATAACTTGTTGGTTTCTATTAACTATATAAAGTTAATTTGGATTGTCTTATTCCAGGATAAAATAGGGTTATTTTATTTTGGTGTTCTATGATCAAGATACCATCAGTAAATTATTTTGTACATTTTCTCGCATAACCATACAATATTGAGATCTCTTTTCCTCGAAGTTTCTGAAACCCGAGTCCGATGAGTACATTGCCCTAGAGGAGTGCTCAAGGCTTATAGTTCTAGATTAGTATTTATCTACTTTGTTAAGTCCTTAATGTTGGCCAAGAAAAGTGAATTAGCCATTGCATGGTGATACTGGCCTTCTTCAAAATAAAGTTTTTGCGTACACCAACACAAAGCACATGATGGTAATTCAGGGCGGTTGTATCTTAACATATAACAACAACCAAGCTTTATCCCACTGGGTGGGGTCGGCTACATGGATCAAACGATGCTATAATGTATCTTAACGTATAACATGTAAATAAAAAATTACTACAAATTGAATGAATTTCTTGGTTCCGTTCAACTCTTGAACTTTCTATTTCCTTGAAAGTAATTGAATTTTTTTCTTAGTTTTGAGGTTTATTCTATTTTATTTAAAATTTCATTTTATATCTGTGCAGAAATTTCTTGTGGATATAAAGGACCTGCTTTAGCATTTCTACCAGTGCTTGCATTTGAAGGAATAACCAGAAGAAATATACCTAAGTTTGAGGTGTGCATAAATTCTATATGTATGCTATTTGCATAACTTATATTTGGTATCTCTCACGACTCATATTGATAAACTGTGCAATAGTTCAAGTTTAATTTCTGTATGTATCATTTTATCTTTTTAGTGCATGTAGAGAACCTTCTTTCTATAAAATAGAGATCTGTTTAGGATAATTATTTCTCTTTGCGGTATCCTTTTCCACATTAACTAATGGCAAGATCTTTTAGTTACTTGGCTTTATGAATTATGACATTCACAATTATCATGGTTGTTGAGGGATCTGGGACGACATTAATGAATTAAGAGTTCGTTACTGTGCACGCATAGTAGTTAAATGATATGGGGTTCATTTTATAATATAACCCTAGAGACTTAGACTATAACTATTAACATACTTAACTAGATATAAGTGAAGAGACCTGTTTATACATTATACTAAGGACAATAAAATTGCGTCCAAACATTGGCACTAGTACCTTTGAGTAGTTATGTCCAAAACACAGATTTTGAGACCAGTTACATGACACGGTCTTGTTACTTATCATTAAGTCAAGTCACTAGCCTGCTTGATAAATCTTGCCTCTTGTGTCTATGTTATAGAATAGATAGTAAAGAATTAAGAATACCTTTGAGTAATGGTTCTTATATCGATGAATAACAATGAACACAACCAAAAAACATAATATGAAAACAGTGAGTCCTCTATTTCAAAAATAAAAGTAAAATAAGAATGAAATTTACATACTCAATTTATAGGTATTTGAGAGTCTTCCTCTCCCAACTGCAGTTTACACTTAACCTGTAATTCCCTTGGTGGTGTTAATGTTAAATAGTGTTTCCTGGTTCGTCTACCCTGTTTTTGTAGGTGTTTGTGTTTTTTTGCTTAATTCTTCACCTTGCAGGCAGGCACCTTGCTTTATGTACGGGTTGTAAAAGCAAACCCTGGAATGAATCCTGAGCTGTCATGCATTAATGGTTGGTGTCTTATTCCGTTACTTCATTTTTAAATTCCTTTTTGCTTTTATCTTTTAATCATGGAGTATTTCTCTGGTTAATGTTAAGTTTCTTTCCATTCTATATTTGCAAAGATAATTCTGTTTTTTATTTTGTTATGATGTTTGTTTAGCCAGTGGGAAAGCAGGAGAGTTTGGTGCTCTAAAAGAAGGCTATATGTTCGAGTGTTCAACCGGTCTCTCAAGGATGTATGGAATTTAAATTTCTTTTTCTTTACGTTCATACTTTTAACAGATCATGATATGAGAAATTGTATGTTGTTTGTATGCTTCTCAGCTCACCTACATTTCCAGTACTTGATACATTAGGGAAGAAACTGTCTTTCGAGATAACAATTGGCTTAAATGGACGTGTTTGGGTATGCAGATGCCCTCTAGTCTCAGCGTACCATATTATATTATTTATTTTTTATTTCTTGTCCTATTTTGGAAGTATTGGCAATCATTTGTAAGTTGGACTTGGGAAATTTTCATTCTACTAATTTGAGTTTTCCTTTGGAAATTGTTGTTTCATCTATAGGTCAATGCCTCTTCTCCATCAACAACTATCATCGTAGCTAATGCTATTATGAACTCAGAGACATTTAGTGGTGTACAACAGAAAATAATGGCTAAAAAGCTGCTGCAGAGAGTTCAGTGACCAAGTTAACCGTATGTATATAATTGAGTTATAGTTCCTTGTGATTTTACATTACAATTCTTGTGTTGCAAATGCCATTTCCAACTCATGAGGTACATATTTTTTTGTGTTACCATAATATCAATACTTCTGCAGGGCGAGTACTGTTGAAGAGACTACAACAATAGCTAAGTGCATGAATGATTTTCAACACCTTGGTTGTTTAATGCAAGTTACATGGCATTTAGATAAAGGTGGAATTTAACATGGACCAATGCTAAATTTGTTCATTGTAGACCGATGTCCTTTATAGCAATTAGATTTAATAGTTAAAGTATTCAACGACCTAGATTTTTAAAGGGCTATTTGTATGCTAACTTGTAAGGCCATTAAAAGGTTATTTTATTGACAGTTTTTCAAGAGTGTTGGAATTCATTTGTTGGCTACTGGCTAAATCATCTTGATTTTCTGGTCTTGGAGTTATGTTTTTGTTTTAGGTTGCAATGTTTTTTTTTTTTCTTTTTTTTCTGTATTTACAATATACTTTACTGCAAGGTGCTTGGTCACAGCTAGTGGTTTAGTGTTTTTGTTACTTTCATAGTTTTAGTTACACTTTTTATTGATGAATTCTGTTTGTTTACAAAAAATAGTAATTGTAGTTTTTAGGCAAAGAATACTGACCATAGAAAGGAATTAAAACTTCAAATTTAGTTTCCTATTTTGTGGAAAAAAAATCTATCATTAGTTTACAATATTTTGGTTATATTTATTTTACTAAATAGTGTTTTGTCTAGGGTTTGTCGAGTTATACATATGTAAGAATATATTTTGTGTAATTTGTGATTAATAAACCATATTTCAATTTTCAATTGAAATGAACTATATCAAAATAAAATTAGAAATTAATATGAAAGAGAAATCATACAATTGTTTAGATAGAATAAAATTTTTTTACACGTGTATTTAATATTATTTTAACAACACCTTCATTCAATCAAATTGGTGAAGATGGCTTATACTGCCTCGTCTATTATTCATTGACAAATCTTACCTAGATGGATGAACCGTTTCAAGTTATTAAAGAATGTGACTTTTACTATTTTGTATATTTATTGAGATGGCAATCGTTGTACAAATGATATTGTCTCTCGTTATATTTCACATTATTGATTATTTTTAGTGGGACACTCTTTCTCATTGTATTATAGGAGACTTTATTTGTAAAAGATTAGGTGTTTTTGCCTTAGAATACATATTTGATCGTTTGGCTATTAGTTGATGTTGACTCCTAGACTTCTCGTATGCTCATGTTCATGTTGCTGATATTCTAATGAATAGGTGTGTACTTACAAAGATACTCTGATACCAAAGTAAGACAATGTGATAACAGAGTGTTAGTACGGATGGCTTAAGTTAATGGGTACCCTAAGCTAATATACCTAGGGGGATTGTCCCCCTATTTATAGTAGTATTGGACCTCAAATTGTATGGTGATCATAGACGATGTAGCTCAGTCATGATAAGAACTAATGGATTGTCCTTTCATTTGAGTAAATGCAATTATGGATAGAGTCGTTGTAGTTGGTATTTGGATAGAGACTATCGTGTTGCTCATTGATATTAGTATGTCGTTGTTCATTATACATGGACTTTGTTTGATAAAGTTTTCTCTTCATGATAAGGTATTTTTCTTATTGGTTTGTTATGTTTACAGCTTGTAGCTATTTGGTTGATGTGTAGTCGATGCTTATCATTTCAAGTAAAGTTGATATTTGCTCATTTGGTCTTTTGTCAATTCATTGGCTCAATTTCATAGTCCAAAGTGATTAGGCAATTATAAAAAATTCATAAATTTATATATAATAAAATCAAGTGTTAGAATGTCTTAACATGAGACCAGAACTATTTATGTAATTTATTAGTATTTATTATAATAATAATAATAATAATAATAATTATTATTATTATATTTTTTGATTTGTTGAATTTTTAATGTATGTCTGTTTTGAACCAATACAATTGATATGACATCTCCTTAAATTTTGATGATACTAAAACACATATATATTTCATGGACATAAATAAAAAAATTATTCAATGCAACTAAACTCAAACACATTTATATTATATAAGTCTGAAAAATGTTCATCTTATGGTTTTTTATATTGAACTAAATTATTATCATTTCAATGGAAAAATGTCGTAAATAATCAAAAAATTGGGAACTAGTCAAAATGTGACTTTTTTAGGTAGATAATAAGTCACCACATTTGTTTATTTGTCGTCTAATGAACTTAAACTTGAAAATGTGACCTCATCTTATAGTTACATATAAGGATGATGGTTGGGTTGTATTGTTATATGTAAATTAAAAATGTTCATGGTTGTGCCATGTTGGAGCAAAAAAAAAAAAAAGAATGGTTGTGGGATTTGTGTGGCAGAGTATGGTCTTTAGATTTTGTTTATGATTAACACCTTACTCCTTTTTTTTTGTCATTCATCTTATAAAGTTGTAATTGATTTGCTTTACTAAGTCACTAAAGTCTAAAGTATTGTACTATTCCGTTTTGTGTATTTGTGCAACATAAGATGTGGAGAAAAAAATTTAGTCTCATCACGAATCAATGAATAACATGAACATATATTTCATATCATATATATATATATATATTTTTAACAAATATACACTTTTTGTACCACTTTAATTTTTGTTTTGACAAACATATATAATTTATTCAATAATAATATAAAATTAAATTTTTTACAATATAATATATATTAAATTTTTTACAATACAAGTGAACACATTTGTCCTTTATACTGTCTCATAAAAAACAATAATTGGACTCCTCATGTAAAGTTCACCATAGTTTCAAACTAAAGAAGTTGATCCAGTAGACCTCTTTAGTTTTCCATTCTCGGTGAGAACAATGTCAATCTTTCTCCTAATGAAGTAAATGACAAAATATTAGGTTTCACTGAAACAACGAGTCCTTTAAGAACTGTCACAACTATTTTGTATGTAGACATCAGCAACCCAACATTTGTAACAGTTCTATTAAAACTTTCAGTTAGATGATGTTTTGGGCGTGGAGCTCTGATAGAAAATGAACGATAACTTAAATCTCTAGCCGATATTGTCTATGAACGATTGCTTTCATCCCCCGTTATTAGTTGTAATGTCGTTGTATTGACAACTTGTCCACATAAAATTTTTATGTAGTCAATTTCATTGACCTCATATACTAAGCAAGGATTGACAGGGTCAATTTAATCGGCTCGATAAGCAAATTCTACATCACAGTTATCTTCTTGACTCATTTGTTTAGCTACAACGAATAAATAAAATTGCTTTTATTAGCTTAAAGCATACTAGCTAAATTATACTCATAAGAAATGTCCACTGCATGTCTATTTTATCGTATAAACAATTTTAAAATTTTAAAATACTTGCAAGACAACTTTGAGAGAATATTAAAAAAAGAAAAAACTTTTTTTAGAGCTTAAATACCACTTGTAAGTAAATATAAATATTTTAATATTTACTTTTATACAACCAAGTAAAGCTTTAATAATATATATTACCTTTAAACTTTTATTTTAAATCTCATTTTTATTTTTTTTAATCATATTTTGGTATAATAATTTTTTTCATTTATTATGTTGTAGGTACCAAAATGAATTCAATACATTAATAATATCTACAATAAAAAGGAGATAAAAAGAAACATACGATTTTGAATGTAATAAAAGTAAGTGAAGTATAATATATGTTTATGTTTTAATAGAGTATGACTTTTAATATAAAATTAAAAGAAGTGTAACCCGAACTCTCTAAGGATAACTTTTTAATGGTTTATAATAAATATTAAACTTTGAAAAAGAGAATTCTTTTCAAATATTAGTTAAAATTAAGCATGTGATTGAGGTGAGATATTGTTTATTTAAATTATTTGTCGTCATTAGAACTGAACAGATAGAACTGAT
>JBBPBP010009778.1:39695196-39718559 GCA_037974735.1 Cicer chorassanicum | reverse complement strand
TATTAATTATATATATATATATATATATATTTTGTTATTTTTTTATGAATTATATTAATTATATATATAATAAAAACTAAAAAAAAACTGAAATTTTATTTTATTTTATTTAAAAATCTCCTTGGAAGTTGCCATTTGCAACGCGGGCTTCCTTAAGGAAGTCGCCATTTGCAATGGCGACTTGTAACTTGAAACAGAAATGGGGGCATTTGCGTATATAGTTTTCAAACAGTGGTACTATGGTGTTTTTTTTTAGAAAAGAGGACATTGAAAAAAAAAACCCCAGTTTTCAAAACATATATCAAGACATTCACTTAAAATTGACCGTAGATCTATATTTCACTGGAAGTTAATTTTGTTATAGGTTATGTGACAAAATTTTATTGAGTGATGAATGAGTAATCTATGCCTCACATAATATATAATTGAAAAGAATAGAGAGGACATGGCAGTATGCCTCACATAATATATAATTGAAAAGAATAGAGAGGACATGGCAGCCTTAGTCCTTGAGAAATTCTGCTACTAGTCCCATGAGTCGTTAATTGAACTTTCCTTATACATCGGTAGTTACTTTATGTTCTCGTCAATTTCAGGCATCACAATATGATCAAATAATTTATTCACAAACAATGGAATCACATCATATCGTGCACATGCTTTTTTCTATGCTTTGGAATTGGATGAAGATACAAAAAGTTGTTTGTGTTTGGCCTAGTGTCATGCATGTATATACATACCATAGAAAACCAAATTGGTTTGGTGTGATATAGATGATTACCAATTGGCCATATTTTTATTTTACATTCGCCGTAGGAAACAAACAAGGACATGCAATGTGTTGCTTTGGGAGTCTTATGATTTTTAAAAAATAAGACGAAATTCTATGTTTAATCAAGAATTGTTTTAGACATGGGAAATGCTTTATAGTACAATCATTAACTCGTGAAAACATTAAGATCGGAACACTAACCAATCTATGTATGAAATAAAGACAACAATGAAAAGGATGTATGAAATAAAGACAACAATGAAAAGGATGTAAAAGAAAATATAATAAAATACAACGAAATTCATTACGAAAATTCATGAAGCCTTACTTCATGCTAAACAAAAAATTTCTTTAGTAGCGTCAAAACATTTCCAATTATGATATCTAAGAAGAATCTCACTTGCTTATAAATAGTTACATATAGTTTTAAAAATTCACTATAAGATATTCATTTTGCTTTTCTTTGCAAATCAAATTTGATTATTATGGAAGCTCTGTTGAAGATGTTTTTCAAGTTTGTACTGATACTTGTTGCTATTGCAGGTTCTCTAGTTGGTACTGTTCATGGTGACTTACAACCTTGTTGCCTATTTGGTGGTGGTGCTATGTGCGAGCCAATTGAATGTCCTAGGAATCCATGTTGTCGTCCTCCATCTAATCAAACGAAGCTGTAAAACTTTGCATTATGTTATTATACACCGATCATTTTGTATTAAATATAATTCCATTTAATATGTAATAATGGATTAATAAGATTGGTTAAGATAATATATTTTTTTATTTTCTATTATTTTCTGTCGTTTATTGGACACTTTATTTTGTAAATAAATATTTTAGAAAGAAAATGTACAAAAGTTTTGGATCAACTTAATACTTCATTATATCTAATATATTATGCAAAGGAGGTGGGTTCTTTAAGTTTTTGAAATTTGGTTTTCAATATTTAACTCATTAAAATTCTATATTTAAAAAAACACATTAAATTGATAGAAACTAATAATGTTCTGGAAAACCAAAATAATCAGAATAAACCAAGTTCTGAAAAACCAGACTGATCAGAGTTAACCAAGAACGTTCTTGGTATTGAAAGTTTTGTAATTCAAGTTAAACATTGATTGTATGTAATTACTAACTAATTAACCACTTGATTAGTTAGTTAGGTAGTTAGAGGACAGTTAAAATGAACTATGTATAAATACCACACTTCAATCATTCAATAAATGAGTCCTACAACACATATGCTATTCTACTTTTCTATTTTCTTGCACTTGAAGCAATAGCTTGAGAGCTAACAATTGATATCTAGAGCAAAGTTATTGATCCAAATTAAAGAGTGATAAACATGAGTGAAGTGTGAGGATCAAACACGAGTGAAGTGAGGATGAGTTCAAGTGCAAACAAAAGAAACTTTTCAGTCTACATGCCACATTTTGATGGAAAGGATTGGGATAGATGGAGAATGCATATTCGAGCATTGTTTGGATTTCAAGAAGTGTTGGAAATCATAGAAAAATGTTTTGAAGATTTGGGAGCCAATCCAACAAAGGAGCAGAGGTCGAATTTTAAAGAAAACAAGAAGAAAGATTGCAAGGCTACTTTTATTCTTCATCAATGCCTTGACACAACCGACCTTGACAAAATATCTGATGCAAGAACTGTCAAAGAAGCATGGGACAAGAAAGTGAAGTTGCAGACCTTGTAGAGACAGTTCGAATTGTTGCAGATGGAGGAGCAAGAGAATGTGTCAGATCTAATTTCAAGATTAAGGAGTATCACCAATCAAATGGCTGACTGTGGGGATAATCTTACAGAACAGAAACTATGTGAAAAGATATTGAGATCTTTGCATCCCAGATTCGGTTACATTGTGTGCGCCATTGAGGAGTCTAAAGACATTTCCATATTGAGTCTTGAAGAGTTCCAAGGAACCTTAGAAGCAAGAGAGTTGAGAATGGATGAAAGAAGCGGGATTAAATCTGGAGACCAGGCATTAGCAGCACAAGCCTACAAGAAGGTAGACTAGAAAAAGAAGTGGAAAAAGAATAAATTCAAGAAACCTGAAGGCAAGTCTGAGTCCTCATCAAAAGGAGGAAGCACAAGTGGTAAATCAAAAGGGATATCAAAGAACTTTGACAAGAAGAAGGTGCAGTGTTACAATTGTGAGAAATTTGGACACTTTGCTGATGAATGCTGGTCTGGCAAAGGAAAACAGAAGAAGAAAGATGAGGATGAGGCATGCGTTGCTCATGAAGATTGAGACTCAAACATAGTCTTGTTGATGGCTACCACAAACGAAGAACATTTTTCGTCCCAATTCTAGCTTCTTGATACTGGTTGTTCAAATCACATGACAAGTCACAAAGAATGGCTGATGGATATTGATACATCAAGGAGGAGCAAGATCAGGTTTGCTATGCTTTCTTTTTATAATAAATATGTTTTATTGAAAATGTAGACTTATATTGTCTACACTGGAAAAACGATAAACGATGAAACTTCTTCATTGCTCAACTACAAAAATCTGCTACAACAAGTTAGGGTTAGTAGAAGGAACAACAAGAGGTGGAGCTCCATCAGCTCGCATTGCTGTCTACAAATCATGTTGGTCTAGTGTTGCAATGATGCAAATATTCTGGCTGCTTTTGATGATGTGATTGCAAATGGGGTTGATATCTTATCAGTCTCAATTGGAAAAGATTCAACAAATGAAATGTATTTCAGAGATGAATTGTCTGTTGGATCATTTCGTGGAATGAGTCATGGGGTGCTAATAGTATTTTCAGCGGGGAACAAAGGTCCACACCCTAAATCTGTTTTTTTTTCTTCATGTATTATATTATTCCTTAGTTAATGATTAATTTCAAAATATAAAGTCACATGATCATGGTATCCTTTCTTAAATCAAAACTAATTTTACTATTTCCATTTTATGTTCAGGGAGTCTCTTTGAACACATTTGACCTTAAGGGAACATTATATCCTATTATCTATGGTGGAGATGCACCAAATACTATTGTTGGTTTTGATCGACACACATCAAGGTAAAATTAACAAACAATTTAAAATACTAACATTATGAAAAATATATTTTGAGTTCCTGTAAATAATTATTGTTCTACTTTAGTCTTACAAAGATGAGTTTAATGGTATTGCTTACATTTAAAAAACAAGAAACAGAGTCCCTTTGTTTAGACTATAAATACACTTTTTTTTTGCAAGGCCTACAAAATGAATAGCATCTTTATAAGAATAAATAATATTAACTTGAGAAAATATTTTGAAAATCAATATTTCTTTAATTAAATTATTTTAAAATCGCAGTAATTGCTCAACCAACTCTTTGGATGGTAAGCTGGTGAAGGGGAAAATTGTTCTATGTGAAGCGAGCATAGGAGCGCCATAGGCTTTTAGAGTTGGTGCTACTGGTGTCCTGCTGCAAGGTCTAACTATTAAGGATATTGCATTCTCCTACCCCTTGCCTGCATGTTACCTTCAATCGAAGGATGCAACCAAAATACACAAATACATACGCTCTGCAAGGTAGTGAAAGTTCCAAATAAACTAACAATAATTTAGAAAACCTTACTCATAAAAATTTCATTGTATTAATCAATTTGCAGCTTACAACCTGCAACCATATTTAAGAGCAGTGAGTTAAAAGATACTTTGGCACCTATGGTTGCCTCTTTCTCATCAAGGGGTCCTAACAATGCTACATCAGATATTCTCAAGGTTACTTCAATTCTATTAATGAATAAATGAAATACATATTTATCATTTTAACAATATCGGTAATTAATCTTTTTAGTTTAAAATTGTAGCCGGATTTGGTTGCTCCTGGAGTAGACATTATAGCTACTTGGTCTCCGATTGCTCCAATTTCTGAATTTTTTGGTGGAAAACGGAAATTGGAGTTCAATATTATATCTGGAACATCAATGTCTTGTCCCCACGTGTCTGGTGCAGCAGCATACATCAAATCATTTCATCCAACATGGTCACCTGCTGCTATACGTTCAGCCCTAATGACAACGAGTAATATAAATGAGTTAATCAATATGTTCATGTTAAAGAAAACTAAACTTAGCACATGCTTTGTTTTTATTAATATTTGAGCCATTACCAAGTATTAAAAAACAATGAACTTACAAGTAATATTGAATAAATGAATTTTTTACGAACTATTGTCGCTACTATTTGAAAAATTGTTTATATTAAAATAGACATTCAATGCATATTTACTTATTATTATGTTTTAAGTTCACATAAATAGTTTTGTGTTTCTTGTGTTGCAGCTACACAATTGAGTCCAGAAAACAACCCCGAAGCAGAATTTGCCTATGGAGCTGGTCAAATTGATCATGTCAAGGCGTTGAGTCTTGGCTTAATATATGTAGCTAGTGAAGCGGACTATATAAGATTTTTATGTGGACAAGGTGTCAATGAGACCGCTTTACAACAAATCATATGGGATGAAAATAGTTGCTCTAACACATCGTCGGCAAGAGATTTAAATTATCCTTCATTTGCTCTCAAAGCCCCACGACCCAAGCATCATCTTAGTGGAAGCTTTAGTAGGAGTGTTACAAATGTTGGATCTTCGATGTCTATTTATAGAGCAATTGTGATTGCACCGAAAGGACTCAATATTTCAGTGAAGCCTAATGTTTTGTCATTCACTTCAGTGGGAGAAAAACAGACATACGTTCTCACGATAGACGGAGTACTGAAGAGGTCTATTGCATCAGCTTCATTGGTTTGGGATGATGGTAAGTTTAAAGTGAGGAGCCCAATTATTATCTATGATGAACGAGCTGAGAGAGGCACGGGTGCCAATTTATATTGGATACATTTCATACATATTGTAATGTTTAACTTTCTATTTTATATTATTATTGAATAAATTGTATAATTGTTAAAAAATAAATAAAAATATGAAATATGTCTTTATCTCGTTTAATTCATGACCAAGCTCATAATCTTTTGTTTGGTCCACATCTAATAACACAACAATTTGTTGACTAAACTATGCAAGTCACTTAAAACTTACAAATAAAAGGAATGGAAATATAACAAAGCATAAAAAATTAGAGAGAGGTGTTAGTCAACACAACCCCAAACCATTCTTTAATATTCCATAAATCGATCAAAATCACTTGGAGGCTCAGTATACAACACTGCAACAAGATCAAAATCACACTTTAAATACAATATTAATGCTTAAGACCTCGTAAAAAATACTTAATGTTATATTTTATAATTATAAATACAATATTTATAATATTTTAATTCATAGGCATAGATAAATATCCAATAGATGGCATTAATAAAGAATGAAAAATTCCTCTTAAAAAATATAATTAAAAATTATAGCCTAATAAAATAATAAGGTATTTGAAGTCGGTCAACAAATAGAAAAAAAATACTTAATATAATAAAAAAAATTACACTTTACACATTATTAATGTCAAAATATTTCCAATTATGATATTTTAGAGGATTCTCATTTGCCTATAAATAATTACATATTGTTTTAATATACAACTCACTATAAGATATTCGTTTTGCTTTTCTTTGCATATCAAACTTGGTTATTATTGAAGCTCTATTGAAGATGTTTTTTAAGTTTATGGTGATATTTGTTGCTATTGTAGGTTCTCTAGTTGGTACTCTTCATGGTGACTTACCACCTTGTTGCCTATTTGGTGGTGGTGCTATGTGCGAGCCAATTGCCTGTTCTAGGTATCCATGTTGTAGTCATCCTCCTCCACCTAGTCAAATGAAATCTTAAAATTTTGCAGTTATGTTATTGTACACCGATCATTTAGTAATAAAGACAATTCAATCTAATATATTATAATGGATCAATAAAATTGGTTAAGAACTTTTTTTATTTATTTTCTATTAATATTTTTCTTTTATTGTATTATTGTTTTTTAAAATAAATATTTTAGATAGAACACGTACAGTCGCACACAAAATATTTGTTTTAGATCCACTTAATTCTAAAATGTATCTCATAATACTTCTTACACTAACTAAGATCATCTTTCTACTTGACGACAAATTTATATCTAGACTTAAAAAAGATATGGAGTTTTGAAAGTTTAGTCAATCATTATACTAGATTTTTGTTTATTTAAATTTGAAAATAACGGTATTTACAAATTTAGTTTAAGAACAACAAATTATTAAATGAATTAAAATTTAATTTTTTATTTCGCTATATTGGCAAAAAGTTTATTATCAAAATACATAAAAATTGAAGTCTATCCAAAATATACAAAATAGATTGCTCACAATATTTTGTATGCGTTCTTGTTTATCATTGACGAGTGTCTAGAAAACTTTTTAAAATAATGTTTCCAAATATTAATAAATTTTCAAGATACAGATCGTAGATAAACATACCCTGCAAGGTGGGTTCTTTTAAGTTTTTGAATTTTAATTTGAATATTTAACTCATTAAAATTAAATTTTTTTAAAAGACGAAACTCATTAAATTTCTATTTCTTTTATAATTATACTTTTTCATATTTCTAAATATTTTTATAATAGTTCTTGAAAGTAAAAGATATATATCTCATATTATCTTAACATTTATAGTGGTGTTAGATGTTACTTACATCACAAAATATGTTTTTGTAAGAAATAGCTTTTTTCTTATGTGTATAATATTAATAGATTCATTATTCGTTTTTATCTTAAGTGTGATTCATGTGTTTCTGGAGATTTTATGTAAAGTTTTTTTTTTTTCATTTTATCATTGAATATAGTTATCTATTTGTAATTAGTTTAGACCTCAAACCTCTAATTGAGTACTCAATTTGCATTTGCACCTCAAATGATGGAAATAATAAACCGACAATACTAGAAAATTGATTTTAGCGTCGGTCTAAAGCCCACGCTAACAAGCTAAAAGCCGACGTTAACGTTGATTTAACGTCCGATTAACGTCAGTGTCGGACCTAGGCTATGACAGTCGAAGCTAATACATAGCGTCAATAAAATAACATCTTGCACTATATTTAGCCTTTAGTCAGATTGACTCTAAGCCGACGCTACCAGCAAAATAGAACATCAAACGCTAGTTTATATCTGTTGACACGTTATTTTAAAAAATTGTATTGCGTCGACTATCCGTCGCTAAAGTCAACAAGTTGTAGTCAACGAATTAGTTAGCGTCGGATACACCGACGCTATAGTCAACTAACAAAAATGAACAATTAAATAAAAGTCAACTTTATATATAATATAGCATCTGTTAGACCGACGCTATGGTTAACAATGAAAAGTCAACTAAACGTGTAGCGTCGGCTACACCGACGCTAATTGTAAATTGCTTTCATTTTTTTCTTCCTTTTTGCACATGCTCAAAATATTTTTTTACGGCTTATAAAATAATTGATACTTAAGAAACATTAAAATACTTAATATTTTAACAAAAAGTCATTGCATTGACAACATAACAAATGCATCATAAAATATCATTTGTTCTCAAACTACAAAATAATAACATAGTATGAAATAAAAACATAACAAAGACACCTATTACATATTTGTAAACCAACGACTACAAAAAGTACGCATAACTATAAGATCATTGTTCGTTCAGTAATAGGTCATCCAAATCATCATTATAATGAGGATGCGATGGAGGATGACTTGCACTAGATGATCCATTAGCTGATTAACGTTGCAAAGCGTCAATTTTATCTACAAAAATTGCATTAATGCATCAAAATCATTCTCTAACTTCTTTGAATGCTTCTCACCTCTTCAGTGACCTTGGTAGCCACTAGAGCTTGGGCCACTACATCCTAAGCAATTTGTTCATCTCTAATTCTTCTAACTGCCCATTCCACTTCAAAAGACATCAATCATAGAATTAGTAGGATTATATGATTATTGTGTAAGCGATATACACCCATGTCAGAGGTTAACAAATAAGTCTCTCGTACCATAAACTCAACCACAAGTGCGACCCCCTGCAGATTATATCCATAACTTAAGTATTGTCGCTCAATGTACCTCTTTAGCATCATGTCCACTTGTTTCGCTAAGTTGTGTTTGTACTTCCTCCAATTTTTTTTTAAATGTTCCCTGATCAATGGAAAAAAATAATAAGGTAATATACGATCCAATTTCTAAAATAAATTAAACAAACAAGTCAAGATATAGATAACATACTAACTTACACCAATACATGTATAATAAAGGGATTGCTCTTCTAAGACTTTTGTTGTAAATGGGATCATATTCTTTTTTGGTTGATTTGTATTATTAAGAATTTACAAAAATAAAGAACATACATAAGTAGATTATGCACGAGTGCGCCATTTTTCCTCTTATGGGTTCTAAAAAATAACTCATCGGGGAGTCAATCTCTTTGAAGGTTATTGCTTTACAAATAAAATCAAGATTATTGGACCACAAATAAAATCAACATCATATGAATATGTAAACATTTCATAATATGTCAAATTAACTTAAGATCATAACTCACAAGTAGATATCATAACATTAAATTGTATTAATCTTATGTAAATGTGGATTTGGTACATATGAGCTCAAGTGCAACATCAATATGAGTCTTACAACTTGAGGTGTGGACAGCTCCGTCTCTTGTTGAAGCTCGATTGGTCTTATTTTGGTTAGAGATGTTCTTGAATGATATACCTTCTCAATATGCTTGAAGACCAGTCCAAGCTTCCTCACCTATCCAACTAGGCCGAGTCCCTTTCTTCCTCACCTTTGTAAGCATATCTGATAGTCTTTTAGCGGCTTTTTGTTCAAACACATGTTTCACAATATCATTATCATGAGGATCCCACGACATCTTTCTCTTGGGAATAACAAAAAAGTATATATGTATTAACTACAACCAACAAAACAAATAATGCAATTCTCCCTATATATGCTAGAAAGATGAAATGCACATATAATTATATTCAAAGGCTTACCTCAAAGTTTTCAAACCAATCTTGTCTAATTATGTCGGTGGTTGCACTCCAATCATGCATAGGCTCACAAAACTGTTTTTGTATGGCATACCTAATGGCATATGCAACTGCGTTGCTAGGATTGAGTCTACATTAATGTATTGAAGAAACACAGTTAATGTAAAAATACATGTTTTTGATTATACACAAAGACCAATGGTGACAAAGCAACAAAAAGAAGAATTCCTCCAATTCATTTTCAAACATCCTTTGATGAATTACAAATAAATAGAGTATGAAAAGGTAAATGAGTCAAGACATAATTCAACTACAAGAGAACCTTACATACTTTGCATATGCATAAACAATATTTTCAAAAGTCCAAAATAATATTTTCAAAATGTTAGAATCTTTATTTTTAACTAAAAACAATATTGTAATCGAATACAACCCAGGTGTATTCGAATACAGATGCAATTTGCTAAGTCAGAAGCAAAAACGTATCATCTGTATTCGACTACAACAAAGGTGTATTCGAATACAGATGAAACATCAATAAGTCAGAAGCAAGGCCATCTCATCTGTATTCGACTACAGATGAAAAATTGCCAAGTTAGTAGCTAAAACTCTTCATCTGTATTCGACTAAACAAAAGTGTATTCGACTACACAGTGAAAAATTTGAATAATTTTTAACGTTACAGCAAGTTGTATTCGAATACAGATATCATGTAATCGAATACAATTGGAAGAAATGCAATGTTTCAGTTCTGAATTCAATTTAAAACATTGCAATTCTTCCTCAAACCTCTTGGATCAAAGACCACGAATCTAAAGAGATGTTTGAGGACTATAAATAGGTCATAACTTCATATTTAAATTACGAATTAGAATTACACAATTTCAAAGACTTTGAACTAAATTTTCTGAATTTTTCTCTAAGTCATTTTCAGAAATTCAAGTACTTGCATATCATTTTCATATCCTTAAGGTTCTCAAAGTACTTGAATAAATCTTGAATTGTTATCATTCTACCTCCTTCCTACTCCTATACTCTTATCAAAACAACAAGTGTTTGTAAAAGAAAGTTGTACTTTCTTTAAGTGTTATATCTAAGATAGTAGTGTTCTATAATAGAAAGTTTGTTAGAAGATTGTAGCCAAGGTCCCAGGGTGAGGACTTGTACATATTCTAACAGATAGTGAAGAAAATCTCTTGTGGTGAGCAAGAGGACTGGACGTACCCTTGGTTATTAGGGGAACCAGGATAAATTTGTAGTGTTCATTTACTTACTGTTATTTACTTCTTCATCTACCAACATTAAACGCAAAAATCAATCACTAAAATTCTAAAAACGATCAAAATAACCAAACACCTAATTCACCCCCCTCTTAGGTGCACATCTAATCTTACAATTGGTATCAGAGCAGGTTCAAGGTAACTTACTCCTTGATCAAATAACTCATGGCTTCCGCACAACCAGTTTTTAGAGACGGTGGCAGCAGTAACAAACCACCATGTTTCGTCGGCGAACATTATGATTTCTGGAAGATACGAATGCAAGCATATCTTGAGGCACAGGGAGACGAAATATGGGATGCTGTCGAAAATGGTCCTTACATTCCAACAACAGTCATCAACAACAAAGAAGAAATTAAGGTAAAGAATTCTTGGACCGATGACGATAAAAGAAAAGTGCTATTTGATAAAAAGGCTAAAAACATTCTACAATCAGCACTTGGTATGGATGAATTTTTCCGCATATCTCACTGTAAAACAGCCAAGGAAATATGGGACACATTGGAAGTAACCCATGAAGGCACCATAGAGGTAAAAAGATCCAAACTAAATACACTTTCTCAAGAATATGAATTGTTTCGTATGCAGCCTGGAGAATCTATATTAGACATGCAGAAACGATTCTCCCACTTGACAAATCACTTGACAGCCCTCGGAAAGGTCTTCTCCAACGATGAACTGAATCTGAAAGTATTACGATCACTAACTAGGGCATGGCAACCAAAGGTGACAGCGATATCAGAAAAGAAGAGTTTGTCCAAAATGTCACTTTCTGCATTATTTGGCAAACTACAAGAACATGAAATAGAACTTGGACGATTAGAGCAAAATGAAACCCAAGAAAAGAAAAGCAAAAATATTGCTCTAAAGACCGAATCAAAGGAAGTAGTCAAAGAAGAAATTTCTGATGACGACGAAAACATCAACTTCCTTGTCAAGAAATTCGGTAAATTTCTTAAAAATAACAGAAGTTTCAAGAAGAAGAACTTCAGAAAGAAAGATAGCACGACTAACCAAAACTTCACATGCTTTGAATGTGGGAAACAAGGACATATTAAAGCAGATTGTCCAGATCTCATCAAAAAGAATGCCGGTAAAAGAAAAGACTTCAAGAAAGCATATATAGCATGGGAAGATAACGACATAAGTTCAACATCAGAAACTGAAAGTGATGAATGTGCTAATGTTGCACTAATGGCGTCACATCATTCAGATGACGAAGAGGGATGCACACAAAGTACTTCAAATTTATGGTACTTAGATAGTGGGTGCTCCAAACACATGACGGGAGACATAACAAAATTTTCAGCATTGACCCTTGAATCAAAAGGACATGTAGTATATGGAGATAATAACAAAGGGAAGATCCTAGGCATTGGAAAAGCACCTTCTCCAACAATTGAAGATGTTCTTTATGTTGAAGGCCTAAAGCATAATCTAATAAGCATTAGCCAGTTATGTGACAAAGGACACAAGATAGTCTTCAACAAAGAAGAGTGCATCATTCAAAATGCAGTAACAAGTGAAATTCAATTTATCGGTAAACGTTTCAAGAATATTTTTATACTTAATCTTGATGATTTATCCTTGAAAATGAAATGTCTTTTGGTAAGCGACAACAATGATGCATGGTTATGGCATAAAAGAATTGCTCATATTCACATGGATCATTTAAACAAACTAGTCAAGCATGATCTTGTTGTTGGATTACCAAAAATGAAATTTGTCAAGGATAAATTATGTGACGCATGTCAAAAAGGTAAACAAACAAAACTTCTTTCAAAGCTATAAATGTTATATCTACTACAAGACCACTTCAATTAATACACATGGATTTGTTTGGTCCATCAAGAACTAAGAGTCTTGGTGGAAATTCATATGGACTAGTTATTGTTGATGACTTTTCAAGGTACACATGGACCTTATTTTTGGCAAACAAAAACGAAGCGTTTAAGGCATTTAAAAATTATGCCAAGCTAGTCCAAAATGAACAATCATCCAAAATTGTATCGATTAGAAGTGATCATGGAAGAGAATTTCAAAATACCTTATTTGAAGAATTCTGTGAAGAAAATGGAATTTTTCACAACTTTTCTGCACCAAGAACACCTCAACAAAATGGGGTTGTTGAGAGAAAGAACAGATCCTTGATAGAACTCGCAAGAACTATGTTAAGTGATTCAAATCTACCAAAGTATTTTTGGGCGGATGCCGTAAACACGGCATGCTATGTTACTAACAGAGTAAACATTCGGCCAATTCTTAAGAAGACTCCGTATGAACTATACAAAGGTAGAAAGCCCAACATCTCTCACTTCCACATCTTTGGATGCAAGTGTTTTGTGCTAAATAACGGAAAAGACAATCTTGGAAAATTCGATGAAAAGGAAGATGAAGGTATATTTATTGGGTATGCATTATCTAGTAAAGCTTTTAGGATTTTTAATAAAAGAACTTTAATTGTAGAAGAATCAATACATGTTACTTTTGATGAAACTAACCCCTTGAAAGAGGACAAAGCTATTTCTTTTGATGATGATGATACTGAAAGTAGTGATCCACTTAAAGAAGATCCAATTGATCAACCGAGTCAAGAAAATGAAGTCAACATGGAAAAGGAAACCAATGAACTCCCAAAGGAATGGAGAACCCATCGATATCATCCGATTGATAACATCATTGGTGATATCAACAAAGGAGTTACAACTAGACTCAAATTGCAAGATGCATGTTTAAACATGGCATTTGTTTCGCAAATCGAACCTTCCAAAGTTGGTGAAGCACTAAAAGATGATCAGTGGATACTTGCAATGCAAGAAGAACTTAACCAATTCAAAGAAACGAAGTGTGGGAACTTGTTCCTAATCCAGGTGACAAACACGTAATTGGTACAAAATGGATATTTAAAAATAAACTTGACGAAAATGGTATAGTTGTTCGCAACAAAGCAAGATTGGTCGCCCAAGGATACAATCAAGAAGAAGGAATCGACTTTGACGAAACATTTGCTCCGGTCGCAAGATGGATGTGAAAAGCGCATTTCTAAATGGATACATCAATGAAGAAGTATATGTCAAGCAGCCACCCGGCTTTGAAGACTTCAAGAATCCTACACATGTATTCAAACTAAGGAAAGCTCTCTATGGTCTAAAACAAGCACCAAGAGCTTGGTACGACAGATTGAGTGCCTTCCTGTGTGAAAGAGGTTTTGAAAAAGGGAAGGTTGACAAGACATTATTTATTAAACAAAATAATGGTCACACCTTGTTGGTCCAAATTTATGTTGACGATATCATATTCGGTTCAACAAACAATGAAATATGTGAAGAATTCTCATTGATGATGCAAGGTGAATTTGAAATGTCCATGATGGGAAAATTAAACTATTTTCTTGGTCTTCACATCAAACAACTCAAGCATGGCATCTTCATCAATCAAGCAAAATATTGCAAAGAACTGCTAAAAAGATTTGACATGGAAAAATGCAAAGAGAGTGCAACTCCCATGGGCTCCGGAACATATGTTGATAAAGATGAAACTGGTGCGTCTGTAGACATTTCAAAATATCGAGGTATGATTGGATCTTTATTATATCTAACGGCCAGTCGGCCAGATATCATGTTTAGTGTTTGTCTATGTGCAAGATTTCAAGCAGATCCGAAAGAATCACATCTTGTAGCTGTCAAAAGAATCATGAAATACTTAAAAGGCACCATCAATGTTGGACTATGGTATCCTAAAGGTAGCATCTGTAGTCTCGTTGGATATTCTGATTCAGATTATGCAGGATGTAAAACAGACCGTAAAAGCACAAGCGGCACTTGTCATGTACTGGGCAATGCACTCGTCTCTTGGTCATGTAAAAAGCAAGCATGTGTCGCACTCAGTATTGCTGAAGCCGAATACATAGCAGCAGGAAGTTGTTGTGCACAAATCCTATGGCTCAAGCAACAACTATGTGATTATGGAATTGATCTTGGATGTATTCCGCTACGATGCGACAACACTAGTGCAATCAATATTTCAAAGAATCCAATCATGCATTCTCGGACCAAACACATTGATATACGACACCATTTTTTGCGCGACCATGTGCTTAAAGGAAATGTTGAAGTAACCTTTGTGGATACTCATAACCAACTTGCGGACATCTTCACTAAACCGCTTCCTAAAGACTCCTTTTTCAAAATACGACGCGAACTCGGCATCTTAAGTGAAAGTGATCTTTAAACATAAGGTAAAGTGTTATCATCATGTCAAAGGTATGAGTTAATTCTTGTCTTCACATATTAGAATTTAGTTGACTATGTCTACATGTTATTTATGTGATTATATGAAGTTTGTGTTCTGATCTGCTTGATCAAATCATCACTGTTTCAAAAATTTGGAAGTCGTAGCCGGATACATTCAAACTGTAGTCGAATACAGATGATTCTGGAAAACTGTATTCGATTACCATCCTACTGTATTCGAATACAGATTCGCAGTTTTCTGTCATATATAAAGCTGTGCAGTCAGTATTCGAATACAATTTCCTCCTTTCCCTCGAGCTCGTCCTTCCATCCTTATCATCTCTGCGAATCAAACTTCACAGAACTGGTTCGTTCAGTCACGATTGCCTTCCCAAACTTTGATTTCCTTCAATTAATTGCGAAATCACTCGTCCCTTTCTTCAGATTCGCGAATTCAAAAACCCTAACCCCCAAATTTCCTTCACTTTCCCAACTCAGTCTCGAATCCCGAACTCTAAAACCCCAACAAACATGTCAAACATCTCCAACACTGTTGAAAACGCACGCAAACGTGGACCTCGCACCAAGCATGCAAGCGTGGGTCCTTCCAAGAGACGCACCAAAAGTACCAATGTGACGGATTTATCTCATCTCCTGCACTCTCCCGAAGAAATTACTCGGTTTCGCACACTTTACTCCGACAAGAGGCTCATCGTTCCCAAAATCGGTACTTTAGATTCGTTCTCTGCTTTTCAATTTCTTGCTTTACTTAGGGCTCAACATATTGAGGACTTTATTGCTTACAAAGGTCCGATATATCCTGATTTGGTTCGAGTCTTTTATTGTAATCTTCGTCGGGATGGCAAAATGTTGATTTCTCGTGTCAAAGGAAAAACCATTGAACTTGATTCTCATATTATTGGTGACATTTTGAAAATACCTGATATCGGCCAGAAAACCAGTCCGACTAATTTATGCAAATGGTATAGTGTCTCGAAATATGATGCTTATGTGGCTCTGTGTCGCTTTGACAAACAAACCATGGAACGCAAGCGACTTCAGGCTGGCTCCACCTTTGCAAAGCAACGATTTAGTGTTGGAAATTTAACTGTCGACTATCGTCTGCTTCATTACTTCTTAAGCTACATTCTCGTTCCTAAGGCCGGTAACTACTCTCAAATTTCTGAGTTCGAACTTCAGATTCTGTACTACATGTATGAAGGCCTTCCTCTAAACTGGGCATATTTTGTTAAGTCCGTCATGTTTGTCTCCCGCAAAGCTGTTGGATTGCCATATACTAAGGAAGTTTCTCGCATTCTTGAACACTTTGGGGTGGATTTTTCTGAGGAAGTTGTGTATACGGTTACTAAGGATAATCTGCTGGATTTAAGTGTTCTTCCCAGCATGAAAATCGTTTGGAGTGAATCGCTGCAAAAATACATCCATCTAAGTGATATGGATCAAACATCTGCTGGTGCTCCTACCGACCCCTCTGCCCCTGATACTGCTCCTACAGATGATGCTGCTGCCGATACTGCATCTGATGATGATTAGGTATCCAACCGCATGATTATGGCTAAACTTGATTCTCTTCAGACCTGCTTCTCAGGATTTACCACTTCGGTCGATGCTCGCTTTCAAGCTCTCGAATCCACCATCGCTTCCAATCACGACAGCCTGGTCCACGAGATGTGTATCATCGCCGATAAAATTGATCACCTCCATCTCCCTCCTGATCGTCGCTGATTTGTACTTCGTTTCCTAGGACTAGTTCGCTTTTTGTATTACTAGGATTGACTTTCCCTTCTATTTTGCTTCATGTAATCGTTGCTACTTTCCGGTTACCTTTGCTATTATTGTCTGACTTTTATGACTTCATCTGATTGCTTATATCAATGTGATCATTCTTGGTTTATGTTACATTTCTTGTGTTCAATCCCTTACTTTCCTATTGTTGGTATTCTTCTTTTTGATCATGTCAAAAGGGGGAGAAAAACTGTGTATTTTGTTGCTTGTTGATGTCCATTACAATTTACATGTAGGTACTCAAAACACATATTCCCTTCCTCCTCCAACACAGAAGTTTGCATACATTACGGGGGAGTACAATACGCATACATTACAGGGGAGTCGTCAAAAACAACAGCAATGGTTTTGTCATAATCAAAAAGGGGGAGAATGTAAAAATACATGTTTTTGATTATACACAAAGACCAATGGTGACAAAGCAACAAAAAGAAGAATTCCTCCAATTCATTTTCAAACATCCTTTGATGAATTACAAATAAATAGAGTATGAAAAGGTAAATGAGTCAAGACATAATTCAACTACAAGAGAACCTTACATACTTTGCATATGCATAAACAATATTTTCAAAAGTCCAAAATAATATTTTCAAAATGTTAGAATCTTTATTTTTAACTAAAAACAATATTGTAATCGAATACAACCCAGGTGTATTCGAATACAGATGCAATTTGCTAAGTCAGAAGCAAAAACGTATCATATGTATTCAACTACAACAAAGGTGTATTCGAATACAGATGAAACATCACTAAGTCAGAAGCAAGGCCATCTCATCTGTATTCGACTACAGATGAAAAATTGCAAAGTCAGTAGCTAAAACTCTTCATCTGTATTCGACTACACAAAAGTGTATTCGACTACACAGTGAAAAATTTGAATAATTTTTAACGTTACAGCAAGTTGTATTCGAATACAGATATCATGTAATCGAATACAACTGGAAGAAATGCAATGTTTCAGTTCTGAATTCAATTTAAAACATTGCAATTCTTCCTCAAACCTCTTGGATCAAAGGCCACGAATCTAAAGAGATGTTTGAGGACTATAAATAGGTCATAACTTCATATTTAAATTACGAATTAGAATTACACAATTTCAAAGACTTTGAACTAAATTTTCTGAATTTTTCTCTAAGTCATTTTCAGAAATTCAAGTACTTGCATATCATTTTCATATCCTTAAGGTTCTCAAAGTACTTGAATAAATCTTGAATTGTTATCATTCTACCTCCTTCCTACTCCTATACTCTTATCAAAACAACAAGTGTTTGTAAAAGAAAGTTGTACTTTCTTTAAGTGTTATATCTAAGATAGTAGTGTTCTATAATAGAAAGTTTGTTAGAAGATTGTAGCCAAGGTCCCAGGGTGAGGACTTGTACATATTCTGACAGATAGTGAAGAAAATCTCTTGTGGTGAGCAAGAGGACTGGACGTACCCTTGGTTATTAGGGGAACCAGGATAAATTTGCAGTGTTCATTTACTAACTGTTATTTACTTCTTCATCTACCAACATTAAACGCAAAAATCAATCACTAAAATTCTAAAAACGATCAAAATAACCAAACACCTAATTCACCCCCCCCCCTCTTAGGTGCACATCTGATCTTACAGTTAAAAATTGTTCAATTAGATGCAAAAAATTGTATACATATGACAGATGAATACATATGTAAAAGTTAAAATCTGCAGTCATATCCAAACTGATTCGATAGATATCAAGTATATTGACGACTCTTCATCATATGCATATTTTTCATTGTTCTTAATTTTATTTATCTTTAATCATTAGTTAATTTAAGGAGTTATTTGATATATTTTGTTGATTTTAGATCTTGAATTTAATGAAATGTTTATGTTCTTATTTTCTTGATTAAGTAGAGATTTTTTGTAGTTTTGCGTTGTTTCTTTTTTTTTTAGTGCAGAGCTGAATTTTGATGAGAAATCATGACTTATGTGGAGTATTTCAGCCATATCTAGAGTTGTATATGTCCAATTGGAGTCAAACCAAGTGAAAATGAAAGCTAGGATCCATATCTACAACTTTCATGAAGACACCGAAACCAAATGCGGACTCAAAAGAGGAGAAAAATGCACTAAACGCCAGACAAAAGATGTTGTGCGCTTGAAGCGCAAAACATGCGCCTGAGACGCATTTCGACACCACTGGATCTGTTAGATTGCGCTTGAAGCGCGTCTAGGGCGCGCGGCGCGCATCTGAATACATTAAAACATTTTTTTTCACTTTCTAGGTATCTTTTAGACTATTAGGAAGTTTAGAGACTGGTGATAAACCTATTTTTATAGGATTTTAAGAGGGTATTTACCCTCTATTTTATCTTATTTTATAGTTTTGATTTCAACTTCTTATTATTTATTCATTTATTTATGATATTTGCGGAATTGATCATGAGATGATAAAATAAGTCAAATTGGTCAAATCTATTAAGTTTTTAGTGCAAAAAAAAAATCAAGTTTAATATTTCAATTAATGAGTACAAGAAGGAGATTTGTTGCACACTTCAAATGTTGAATGTCATGATAACAAAATGTTAAACAAGAAAGGGAGAAAGTTGTTGTCAAAGAAGAGGGAAGGTTATTGCAAAAAATTAGAATCGTTTGAGACCACAAACAGAATTGGAGAACCAAAAAAAAATAGTGAAAGAGAAAATGAAGAGAAACAACATTGGAAACTTAGGAGTGCTTGGAGCTGGAGTAAAGTGTCTCAAATTTTGGAGCAAAAAAATCATATTCTTTGAGGGTTTTGTTTCTTTTTCTTTAATTGATGAACACTTCTATTATTTACTTTATTTTCTATATGTCAATGTGTAACTAAACTCTCTTCTAGGGTTTTGGTGAATCTTCTTATTAAGATACCTTTTTACTATGTCTTAGTTTTAAATTCTAGTTTTATTTTAGATTTTTGTTGTTTATCTCAATTAAATTATTCTATTGTTTTATTTACATGTTTGGGATGGCCGACTTTTGCATGCCTTAATCAATCAATTGACTAGTCACCAACTACAATTAATTGGTAGATCTATAGGATAATTGAGATTATGATTTTCGTATGATGAAACATAGATACTAATCTTTCAATCACCTAACCTTTTGGTTCTTTATACTTTCTCTTAATTATATTTTTCGTATGATCAATCAAAGAATTAATTTAGGGAAAAAAATATTACATTGAATTACGAATCTTTGTTAATAGTTTTAAAGAGGGATTGATAATTGAGAAAATAAATAAGAATTCATATAAAACTAGGACTTGAGGTATTGATATTACAAGTGAAACAATGACCTTAGGTTTACTTTCTATTTATTCAAAGTCGTGTTGTTATATACTTTATTTATAAGTTGTATGTTATCGTTACATTTTCGTTATCGCGAACCAATAATAATTTTCATTAGTATAAATAATATAAAATCTCGATTAATTTGGTAGTTGTTAAATTAATCTATGTGGATACGATAATCTTATATACTACTTGGCAAATTTGTACTCTAGTGAAATTTTGCGCAATAGTGCCCTAGCAGAGGAACTCAAAGACCTCTGTTTCTAACATCATTTGAGGAGTTTTATCAAGAATCATTTGTGAATCTTTCTTGTAATTCTTCTTTAATCTATATCTTTTGCATCTCTGTAATGAGTAACTAAACTCTATTTGTTAGGGATGAGCGAAACAAGATGAAATCCTTCTTTGTCATATTTGATTTCTAGTTATATGAATAAGTTTATTGAATTATTTTTTTCATCTTTGTGCTTAATGTTTTTTATTGCTTGATCAACTTTTAAATGTTCTACGATTCGTATTTTGAAACGGAAGTGGACTTTACGAATGTTTGAGATGAGAAATTCATGATATTGTAATCTAAGGATAGATGTAGGCCATGAAACCAATTAAATTAGTTGCAAAGACAATAGTTTAATAAGAGAAATCTAGTATTGTAAAACTTAGTTCTAATCTTAAATCCACTAAGGAATTAGGGATTACTTTGGAATTAAAGGTTCTATCACTAAGACATTAAAGCAATAATAATAAAGAAAATTCGGTAATAGTTCAATAAAGGCATTTAGTAACTAGGATCAAATTAGAAACCAAAGTTAGATTCAAAGTGAAACTCATCTCTGACATTTTTCTTATTATAAAAGCTCAATTTTATTACTCTTGTTAGTTTCAAATATAATTTCAATCAATTCTGAAACTTTTTGTTCAATTTTAGTAACTAAACGTAATTTGATAATATAACGCAATTCTTGAATTCGACACTCAGTACTATCATTTTAATTATTACTTGCAACGACTCAGTACACTTGCTGAAACGCTATCATATATACAAATAGATTTTCTTCTGAAGATCAAAGTCTAACATAAAAAAGATAAAGGGAGAAATTATTAGCAAAGGATTTAATGGCTAATCAATTTCTTAACTACAATCATTATTAGCTATAAACAAATCATTCAATTTTAGGTTGCATTGGGTATGTGGTTTGCAAATTTGCTGCATAATAAAATAAATAATTAGTTCAATTCATCCATTTGAACTTTGCAACTTTGAGCATGTGTGATTTGCAACTTTGCTGCACTTGTCAGTTCAATTCATGCTAATTTTGAAATTTGACCAATTAACATAAGTTACATGCAGTTGACAGTAGAATTTCCTTAAAATGACATATGCCATTGTGTCCTACTTTGATTTAATACAAAAAGCAACATTTGCAGCATTATTACAAATGTTCATGTATTAAACATAAATATATATATATATGAAATAACTTTGCAGCACTATCTCAGTTTGGTGTTCTTCGTCCCCTTCCATGGTTCGATTTCACTTTAAAAGGAAAAATTAATTGAGAATCAAAGGTTCTTTTTCAACATGGTGTTTCTTGATCCAGTACAAAATTCCAGCTTAAGGTATAGTGAAAAAAGGTTCAAAGTTCAATAACTGTGAGTATGTCAGTACAATAGTTTCTTAATTTTGTCATAAGCTCTCATTTAAATTTTTGAAGTGAGAGAGGCACGGGTGCCAATTTATATTGTATACATTTCATACATATTGTAATGTTTAACTTTCTTTATCTCGTTTAATTTTAATGACCAAGCTCATAATCTTTTGTTTGGCCCACATCTAATAACCCAACACTTTGATGACTAAACTATGCAAGTCACTTAAAACTTACAAATAAAAGGAATGGAAATATAACAAAGCATAAAAAATTAGAGAGAGGTGTTAGTCAACACAACCACAAACCATTCTTTAATATTCCATAAATCGATCAAAATCACGTGGAGGCTCAGCATACAACACTCCTACAAGATCAAAATCACCCTCTAAATACAATATTAATGCTTAAGACCTCGTAAAAAATACTTAATGTTATATTTTATAATTATAAATACAATATTTATAATATTTTATTCATAGGCATAGATAAATATCCAATAGATGGCATTAATAAAGAATGAAAAATTACTCTTAAAAAATATAATTAAAAATTATAGCCCAATAAAATAATAAGGTCTACAAATAGAATAATAATACTTAATATGATAAAAAAATTACACTTTCTACATAATTAATGTCAAAATATATCCAATTATGATATTTTAGAGTATTCTCATTTGCCTATAAATAATTACATATTGTTTTAATATACAACTCACTATAAGATATTTGTTTTGCTTTTCTTTGCATATCAAACTTGGTTATTATGGAAGCTCTACTGAAGATGGTTTTTAAGTTTGTGGTGATATTTGTTGCTATTGCAGGTTCTCTAATTGGTAATGTTCATGGTGAATTACCACCTTGTTGCCTATTTGGTGGTGCTATGTGCGAGCCAATTGCCTGCTCTAGGTATCCATGTTGTCGTCATCCTCCATCTAGTCAAATGGAATCCTAAAATTTTGCAGTTATGGTATTGTACACCGATCATTTAGTATTGAAGACAATTCAATCTAATATATTATAATGGATCAATAAGATTGGTTAAAACAATTTTTTATTTATTTTCTATTAATTTTTTCTTCTATTGTACTATTGTTTTTTTAAATAAATATTTTAGAGAGAACACGTACAATCGCACACAAAAAGTATTTTGTTTTAGATCCACTTAATTCTAAAATGTATCTCATAATATTTCTTACACTAACTAAGATTATCTTTCTACATGAAAATTTATATCTAGACTTTTAAAAAAAGATATGGAGTTTTATTTCGCTATATTGGCAAAAAGTTTATTACCAAAATACATAAAAATTGAAGTCTATCCAAAATATTTATGCATGTTATATAAGTTAATCATATATATAT
>JBBPBP010009778.1:39676582-39694882 GCA_037974735.1 Cicer chorassanicum | reverse complement strand
AAAAAAAGTTATTCATATTTTTTTAATGCTATAATTTTACAAAAAGGGAAAAGCATAGTGCATTTGAACAAATATATTGTGTCATGAAAAATAAAAGTAAATGGTGATAGTGGAGAATATAACACTCCAATTTCTTATTATTATATTTTAGTAATAATATAATGATATATTATTATTATTATTTGTGTGTTTGATATAAGTGACAAATTTCTTTGTATTTATCTTGTGTGTTTGCTTTAATAATTTATTCAAATTATTAATATTAAAAATATTTTGTTTTTGTTTTATAAAACAAAAAATTAATAATAAAAACAAAATTAAAAATCACCTAAAAGTATTGCTACGTGCTGGCTCCTTTTTTTTAATTCGGGCCTATTAACAATTTAGCGACTAACTGATTTAGGATTTGCTAACTAACCTAGTATATGTATATATATAATTTAGTACAAGGCTTGTTCACGATTTCTATCGGTTCCGCAGATTACACAACTCCACCTCTTTTTATCCTTTACTTCCAATCCTTCCATACACACTAACAAGCCAACACATAGTAACAGCCCCACACTTGTTTTCTACGTTAGTGTGTCGCATTAGTTTTTCTCTCTTATTACTACCATCGTTTTCTCTCGATCTTAATTTTGTTGGCTACTGTTATCAAATTACATAATCAATCATATATTATCTTCTTTATACAATGTTTACAATCATATATTACCAAAACTTTCTAAGCCTTAGATCAAATAGCTCCCAAAATGAAGTAGCATCAGTTATTATCAATCCTTACAATTATCAGCTATAACTTCCCCTTTAGTAATAAAAATACAATGTTTTATTCCTCTATATATTATATTTATTAAATATATTGTCTTTATCTTATATTCGGGTCGGACATTTTATCTTTTGAGTCACAAAAAATAAAGGAAATCTAATTTATGTTAAAATTATATATTTCAATATTATAAATTAAATATTACAGCCAGTATACTAAATATATATTTTAATGCTTAAAATTCACGTAAAAAAACTTATGATGTTATATTTTATAATTATAAATATCATACTTATAATATTTTATTCATAGACATAGATAAATATTCAATTGGTGGGATTAATGAAGAAAAAAGATTATTCTTAAAAAATTTAATTAGAACTTATAACCTAATAAAATAATAAAGTATTAAAAGTCGGTCAACAAATAGAAACAAATATTTAATATGATAAAAAAAAAAATTACTCCTTCCGCATTAGTAGCGTCAAAACATTTCCAATTATGATATATAAGAATATTCTCACTTGCTTATAAATAGTTACATATAGCTTTAAAAATTCACTATAAGATATTCATTTTGCTTTTCTTTGGAAACCAAACTTGATTATTATGGAAGCTCTGTTGAAGATGTTTTTCAAGTTTGTAGTGATACTTGTAGCTATTGCAGGTTCTCTAGTTGGTACTGTTCATGGTGACTTACCACCTTGTTGCCTATTTGGTGGTGGTGCAATGTGCGAGCCAATTGAATGTCCTAGGCATCCATGTTGTCGTCCTCCATCTAGTCAAACGAAGCCGTAAAACTTTGCAGTTATGTTGTTATACACCGATCATTTTTGTATTAAATAAAATTTTATTTAATATGTAATAATGGATTAATAAGATTGGTTATTAAGACAATATATTTTCTTATTTTCTATTATTTTCTGCCTTTTATTGGAATTTATTTTGTAAATAAATATTTTAGGAAGAAAATGTTCAATAGTTTTGGATCTACTTAATTCTTCATTATATCTCATAAAATAATGTTTCCAATATTAATAATTTTTTCAAGATAGAGATAGTAGATATACTATGCAAAGGAGGTGGGTTCTTTAAGTTTTTGAAATTTGGTTTTCAATATTTAACTCATTAAAATTCTATATTTAAAAAAAAGCATTAAATTGTTAGAAACTAATAATGTTCTGGAAAACCAAATTGATCAGAATAAACCAAGTTCTGAAAAACCAGACTGGTCAGAATTAATCAAGAACGTTCTTGGTTTTGAAAGTTTTGTAATTCAAGTTAAACATTGATTGTATGTAATTACTAACTAATTAACCACTTGATTAGTTAGTTAGGTAGTTAGAGGACAGTTAAAATGAACCATATACAAATACCACACTTTAATCATTCAATAAATTAACGAGTCCTACAACACATATGCTATTCTACTTTTCTATTTTCTTGCACTTAAAGCAATAGCTTGAAAGCTAACAATTGATATCTTGAGCAAAGTTATTGATCCAAATTAAAGAGTGATAAACATGAGTGAAGTGTGAGGATCAAACACGAGTGAAGTGAGGATGAGTTCAAGTGCAAACAAAAGAAACTTTTCAGCCTAGATGCCACATTTTGATGGAAAGGATTGGGATAGATGGAGAATGCATATTCGAGCATTGTTTGGATTTCAAGAAGTGTTGGAAATCATAGAAAAATGTTTTGAAGATGTGGGAGCCAATCCAACAAAGGAGCAGAGGTCGAATTTTAAAGAAAACAAGAAGAAAGATTGCAAGGCTACTTTTATTCTTCATCAATGCCTTGACACAACCAACCTTGACAAAATATCTGATGCAAGAACTGTCAAAGAAACATGAGACATTCTTGAGAAGTGTTATTCTGGAGGAACCAAGGTCAAGAAAGTGAAGTTGCAGACCTTACAGAGACAGTTCGAATTGTTGCAGATGGAGGAGCAAGAGAAGGTGTCAGATCTGATTTCAAGATTAAGGAGTATCACCAATCAAATGGCTGACTGTGGGGAGAAGCTTACTCAACAGAAACTATGTGAAAATATATTGAGATCTTTGCATCCCAGATTCGCTTACATTGTGTGCGCCATTGAGGAGTCTAAAGACATTTTCATATTGAGTCTTGAAGAGTTGCAAGGAACCTTAGAGGCAAGAGAGTTGAGAATGGATGAAAGAAGCGGGATTAAATCTGGAGACCAAGCATTAGCAGCACAAGCCTACAAGAAGGGAGAGTAGAAAAAGAAGTGGAAAAAGAATAAATTCAAGAAACCTGAAGGCAAGTCTGAGTCCTCATCAAAAGGAGGAAGCACAAGTGGTAAATCAAAAGGGAGATCAAAGAACTTTGACAAGAAGAAGGTGCAGTGTTACAATGGTGAGAAATTTGGACACTTTGCTGATGAATGCTGGTCTGGCAAAGGAAAACAGAAGAAGAAAGATGAGGATGAGACATGCGTTGGTCAAGAAGATTGAGACTCAAACATAGTCTTGTTGATGGCTACCACAAACGAAGAACATTTTTCGTCCCAATTCTAGTTTCTTGATACTGGTTGTTCAAATCACATGACAAGTCACAAAGAATGGCTGACGGATATTGATACATCAAGGAGGAGCAAGATTAGGTTTGCTATGCTTTCTTTTTATAATAAAATATGTTTTATTGAAAATGTAGACTTATATTGTCTACACTGGAAAAACGATAAACGATGAAACTTCTTCATTGCTCAACTACAAAAATCTGCTACAACAAGTTAGGGTTAGCGGAAGGAACAACAAGAGGTGGAGCTCCATCAGCTCGCATTGCTGTCTACAAAGCATGTTGGTCTAGTGTTGCAATGATGCAAATATTCTTGCTGCTTTTGATGATGCGATTGCAGATGGGGTTGATATCTTATCAATCTCAATTGGAAAAGATTCAACAAATGAAATGTATTTCAGAGATGAATTGTCTGTTGGATTATTTTGTGCAATGAGTCATGGGGTGCTAACAGTATTTTCAGCGGGGAACAAAGGTCCACACCCTAAATCTGTTTTTTTCTTCATGTATTATATTATTCCTTAAGTAATGATTAATTTCAAAATATAAAGTCACATGATCATGGTATCCTTTCTTAAATTAAAACTAATTTTACTATCTCCATTTTATGTTACTGGGAGTCTCTTTGAACACATTTGACCTTAAGGGAACATTATATCCTATTATCAATGGTGGAGATGCACCAAATTATATTGCTGGTTTTGATCGACACACATCTAGGTAAAATTAACAAACAATTTAAAATACTAACATTATGAAAAATATATTTTCAGTTCCTGTAAATAATTATTGTTCTACTTTAGTCTTACAAAAATGAGTTTAGTGGTATTGCTTACATTTAAAAAACAAGAAAACAGAGTCCCTTTTTTTAGTATAAAAATACACATTTTTTTGCAAGGACTACAAAATGAATAGCATCTTTATAAGAATAAATAATATATTTAATTTAGTATTATAAATAATCATTTGTGATCCAAAATGGATATTATTAACTTGAGATAATATTTTGAAAATCAGTATTTCTTTACTTAAATTATTTTAAAATTGTAGTAACTGGTCAACTAATTCTTTGGATGGTAAGCTGGTGAAGGGTAAAATTGTTCTATGTGAAGCAAGCATAGGATACTGCGTTCTCATACCCCCTGCCTGCATGTTACCTTCAATCGAAGGATGCAACCAAAATACACAAATACATACACTCTGCATGGTAGTGAATGTTCCAAATAAACTAACAATAATTTAGAAAACCTTCCTGATAAAAAGTTCATTGTATTAATCAATTTGCAGCTTTCTAACTGCAACCATATTTAAGAGCAGTGAGTTAAAAGATACTTTGACACCTATATATGATTGCCTCTCTCTCATCAAAGGGTCCTAACAATGCTACATCAGATATTCTAAAAGTTACTTCAATTCTATTAATGAAAAAATGAAATACATATTTATCATTTTAAAAATATTTGTAATTAATCTTTTTAGTTTAACATTGTAGCCGGATTTGGGTTGTTCCTGGAGTAGATATTATAGCTACTTGGTCTCCGACTGCTCCAATTTCTGATTTTTCTGGTGAAAAACGAAAATTAGAGTTCAATATTATATCTGGAACATCAATGTCTTGTCCCCACGTGTCTGGTGCAGCAGCGTACATCAAATCATTTCATCCAACATGGTCACCTGCTGCTATACGTTCAGCCCTAATGACAACAAGTAATATAAATGAGTTAATCAATATTTGAACCCTAAACCCTAAACCCTAAACCCTAAACCCTAAACTAAACTTAACACATGCTTTGTTTTAATTAATATTTGAACCATTCACAAGTATTCAAAAAAATGAACTTACAAGTAATATTGAATATATGATTTTTTTACGAACTTTTATCGCTACTATTTGAAAAATTGTTTATATATTAAAATAGACATTCAATGCATAGTAACTTATTATTAAATTTTAAGTTAACATAAATAGTTTTGTGTTTCTTGTGTTGCAGCTACACAATTGAGTCCAGAAAACAACCCCGAAGCAGAATTTGCCTATGGAGCCGGTCAAATTGATCCTATCAAGGCGTTGAGTCATGGCTTAATATATGAGGCTAGTAAAGCGGACTATATAAGATTTTTATGTGGACAAGGTGTCAATGAGACCGCTTTACAACAAATCATACGGGATGAAAATAGTTGCTCTAAGACATCGTCGGCAAGAGATTTAAATGATCCTTCATTTGCTCTCAAAGTCCCACGACCCAAGCATCATCTTAGTGGAAGCTTTAGTAGGAGTGTTACAAATGTTGGATCGTCGATGTCTACTTATAGAGTAATTGTGATTGCACCGAAAGGACTCAATATTTCAGTGAAGCCTAATGTTTTGTCATTCACTTCAGTGGGAGAAAAACAGACATACGTTCTCACGATAGACGGAGTACTGAAGAGGTCTATTGCATCAGCTTCATTGGTTTGGGATGATGATAAGTTTAAAGTGAGGAGCCCAATTATTATCTATGATGAACGAGCTGAGAGAGGCACGAGTGCCAATTTATATTGTATACATTTCATACACGTTGTAATGTTTAACTTTCTATTTTATATTATTATTGAAAAAATTGTATAATTGTTAAAAAATAAATAAAAATATGAAATGTCTTTATCTCGTTTAATTCATGACCAAGCTCGTAATCTTTTGTTTGGCCCACATCTAATAACACAACACTTTGATGACTAAACTATGCAAGTCACTTAAAACTTACAAATAAAAGGAATGGAAATAATAACAAAGCATAAAAAATTAGAGAGAGGTGTTAGTCAACACAACCACAAACATTCTTTAATATTCCATAAATCGATCAAAATCACTTGGAGGCTCAGTATACAACACTCCTACAAGATCCAAATCACCCTCTAAATACAATATCAATGCTTAAGACCTCGTAAAAAATACTTAATGTTATATTTTATAATTATAAATACAATATTTATAATATTTTATTCACAGGCATAGATAAATATCCAATAGATGGCATTAATGAAGAATGAAAAATTACTCTTAAAAAATATAATTAAAAATTATAGCCTAATCAAATAATAAGGTATTTAAAGTCAGTCAACTAATAGAAAAAAAAATACTTAATATGATAAAAAAAAAATTACACTTTCCACATTATTAATGTCAAAATATTTCCAATTATGATATTTTAGAGGATTCTCATTTGCCTATAAATAATTACATATTGTTTTAATATACATCTCACTATAAGATATTCGTTTTGCTTTTATTTGCATATCAAACTTGGTTATTATGGAAGCTCTATTGAAGATGTTTTTTAAGTTTGTGGTGATATTTGTTGCTATTGCAGGTGGTTCTCTAGTTGGTAATGTTCATGGTGAATTACCACCTTGTTGCCTATTTGGTGGTGCTATGTGCGAGCCAATTGCCTGTTCTAGGTATCCATGTTGTCGTTATCCTCCATCTAGTCAAATAGAGTCCTAAAATTTTGCAGTTATGTTATTGTACACCGATCATTTAGTAATAAAGACAATTCAATCTAATATATTATAATGGATCAATAAGACTGGATAAGACAATTATTTATTTATTTTCTATTAATTTTTTTTCTTTTATTGTACTATTCTTTTTTTAAATACACTACAACAATTGTGGTCTCTAGCAACACTTTTTTAAGCAGCGTGTATAAAGTGTTGCTTAAAAGTGGATAAGACAACATTTTACGTCTGTTGCCATCACTATTCTTGCAACAGTGTATAAACGTTCCCTAAAATATTTATGGGAACAATTTTGAAACGTCTCTGTGCTAGCTCTTTGACAATATATGATAACTGTCCCCTTATGTATTTCTAGGAACATTTTTCAATTGTTACCTTTCTTCAAATAAAAAGCTACATTTTTAAAATATTGCTTAAAAATTTAACATTGATGAGAAATTTTGCGGAATAATTCTTTCAAATACATTTTTTAATATTATATTTTTTATTAAAATTTAAAAGAAAAATTTATTAATCCGTAAATAAAAGAGAGCTATTCTTATTAACCATTATCATTCTCGTTTACAAAAATAAGAAAAACTGTAAAAAGAATTTCTATTAATTTATTATTATTATTATTATTATTATTATTATTATTTTAGTTCTAGTTAAAAGAAAAGAAACATATCGTAATAAAAAAAAAAGAAAAGGAACGAACATAAAATCAGGGAAAATAGAAACCCTTGACATCTCCTTCATTATGCAACTCATCTCCTTCCTTCTTCTTTTTGTCTCTGTTCACAATCTGCAACGCCGGAGACATCCCCATTCCACGAGAACATTCGATATGACAGCGACATCCTATTCTATCGTCGTTCACAATCCTTTCATTCCTTCTCTTCCTCCTTCTTTTTTCCACCATAAAATCTATCTCAGTCTTCTCTTTGCTCTTTCTCTTTGAATCATTCCTCTTTTCTCTTTGTCTCTGAATCGTTCTACCTTTGCAACTCTTGAATGAATTGTTTATGGTTTCTCCCAAATCAAAAAAACACACCTAATCGTTCCTATTTTATTCGCTCTTTCTCTCGAAATCGTTCCTCTTCTCTGTTTTTCTCTGATTTGTTCTATTACTTTCACACAAAGACTTAATTTTAGGGCAAGATTACAGGTTCGAAATGTAACTAAAAACCCTAAACCACTACTTTTGTTTTGGGTAAAATCTCCATCTTGCATTTTTTATATTCTTTTATGAATAAGTTTTTAGGTATTATTGAAGTTCTCTGTCAACCTATGAGATTCAAATGAAGATCTTGTTGCCTAAATGTGATTTTAAGGTAAATAGGTTTCATCTCTATACATTTCTTTTACAAAGGTTGAAGAAGCATTTCTCAGTTATTTAGTTATGTCGTCGGTAACTAGATTTTTCAACATGTGTGCTATTTGTATGTGTTGTTGCGTTTAAATAAATAAGAAGGGAAAAGGATATGCAACTAAAGCTTAAACCTGATTTGAGTCAATTTGTGAATTTGTTAGTGAAATTATTGATAGTGAATTTGTGAATAATTAAGTAGGACCTCTGTTTATATTGGACCTATGTAATAGACTGGAATAACAATAAGAGCATACCAAGTCTAGCTGTCACAGGGTATTAATTCAATTATGATATATGTATTGTATAGTTGAGTTTCAGTTTGCTGTATTTGTGGTTGGGTGATCTAGTTCTTGGTCTAAGACTCTAAATGGCCTTATTAGAAAGGAAAAAAAAACTTATTGTAATGTTCTATTGTTAGAGTACTGCTTGTATTGAATATGTTAGAAAGAACCTTATATCTCTTTTGCTATTTAAAAAGAAGAAGACTAATTCTTCTTTCTTTGTATTTGATTCTAAACTTCATGAAATTCTCTAGCACCTTATGTGTCTTTCCTTCAATTTTTGATTTATGCTTCTTAGATGACAAGGATTAAAAAGCAGTCAACATTTTTGCAAGATTGGAGCAAGATTATTGAGAGGTAACTACACTTCGAACCTACTATTGATACTTGTATTGGATTTTGGATTTTTTATTTAAGGACTGTTTTATTTTAAATTTTGTGATGTTGTTTTGCTAGAAAAGTGAGGTAGTTTGCAGTGGATACTTACTTTTATCTGTTATTTAAAGCATTGCAGCTGCTATCATTCCTCTTTTGGTAAGTTTAGGACCTAGCTTATTTGACTTTTTGAATATGAATTAGATTTTTAGCTCTTTTATTTTGATACTTAAAAGGTAGAGGAATAATGCATGAAAGAGTTAATTTATTTGAGTTATGTTTTGGTTTAGTGTTATTCTTTCTATATTATTTTTATGTAATAGTAATGTTATCCTCTAAGTATTCGTTAATTGTTACTTTCATGATCACTTGAGTTCATCCTTCCAATTATTTACTTACAACTGCCATTAAATGTTTGTAATTCAATTTTTTTAGGATTAATCTATTAGCTTTACAATTCTTTAAAGTACTTATTCCCTTTAAAGGCTTATAGTAATAAATTGATATCTTTGGTGATTTTGAAAACTGATCATAAGTTCAAGTTTTAGTTTTAGTTTTGTTGGTAATTATGAAAACTGATCATAAATTCTGGTTTTAGTTTTAGTTGACCATAATTATTATCAAAACCCTAATGCAACATTGCAATCCTTCAATTAATATGGAATCAATAGAAGATTTGTTAGGATTTTCTCATGGTGAGGCTAATGGTTCCCCAAAGGAGACTACAACACAAATGCATTCCTCTACATCAACTCATGTTCCATGTCTTGAAAAGGTAATCATATATAGCAATTGATGTTGTAATTGAGTTTGATCTTAATTCTTGTTGTTATAAGAGTGAAATTGAGAAGAAAAAAATGATAATGAATAATTTACTTGTTGTTGTCATCATCTATTTTGTTTTTTTTTTTTTTTATGCAGCAGGGTATCAATGGAGATGATGAAAATGATAATGAATTATTTTAAGATGACGAAGTAGGTGATAAATTTCAAGATGATGAATTTGAAATGTACGATGTAGATAATGAATCTAAAGAAGATGCACTTGAATGAGTTGGATGACGAATTTATGGATGACTTTGAATGATGTTTTTTGTTAGACATGTACTTAATTGAAGCGTCAAAACTTCAAGAAACTATATTTTGTCATTTTGCTAGACTTGTACTTTAAAATGTTAAACTTTATAAATTATATTATGACATTTTGTTTGCTACTATGTATTTGAATATAGCTTATTTAACAACTGTTAAATTTCTATTATATTTTCCTTGATTCAATTCTTTTGAGTTATGCATAATTGATATAAGTAAAATAAAAGAGAAGATTTAAAATTGAATGAGTTGTGTATGTAATTAAATTATTATGTTTACAAAATAATTTATTATAAAATAATAGCATAATGTCTAGTTTATGATTTATATTGAAATAATAGAAAAATAAAAATTTTATCTACATAATTTAAATATAGTTTAAAATTGTTGCCTATAAGCTCTAGCAACATTTTATTAATGTTCTCATTGTATTGCTTTAAGGCAACATTTATCAACTGTTATCAGCTATGACAACAATTAGATGACAACAATTACAAAGTGTTGTCTTAGATGCATTGAAAAATTGTTCCATATTCCTGTAGTTTAGGCAACGTTTATAAATAGTGTGTCCAAAAGCGCGAAAAAAACGTTGCCAAAAGTAATAGGCAACGCTCGCATATGAGACGCATGAAAAATGTTGCCTATTTTCTTTGGCAATATTTTTCCGTGTTTTAACAATATTTTTCAAATGTTGCCAGAGACTATAAATAGAGAACATGTATAATCGAACACAAAAAATATTTTGTTTTAGATCCACTTAATTCTAAAATGTACCACATAGTACTTCTTACACTAACTAAGATCATCTTTCTACTTGGCGACAAAATTTATATCTAGACTTTTAAAAAAGATATGGAGTTTTGAAAGTTTACTCAATCATTATACTAGATTTTTGTTTATTTAAATTTGAAAATAACGGTATTTACAAATTTAGTTTAAGAACAACAGATTATTAAAAGATTATTAAAGGAATTAAAATTTAGTTTTTTATTTCGCTGTATTGGCACAAAGTTTATTATCAAAATACATAAAATTTGAAGTCTATCCAAAATATACAAAATAGTTTGCTCATAATATTTTGTATGCGTTCTTATTTATTATTAATTGACGAGTGTCTAGAAAATATTTTAAAATAACGTTTCCAAATATTAATAATTTTTTTCAAGATACAGATCGTAGATAAACATACTCTGCAAAGGAGGTGGGTTGTTTTAAGTTTTTGAAATTTAATTTGAATATTTAACTCATTAAAATTCTATTTTTTTAAAAGAAGAAACTCATTAAATTTCTATTTCTTTTATAATTATATTTTTTTCGTATTTCTAAATATTTTTTTAATAGTTCTTGAAAGTAAAAGATATATATCTCATATTATCTTAACATTTATAGTGGTGTTAGATGTTACTTAGATCACAAAATATGTTTTTTTTTGTAAGAAATAGCTTTTTTCTTATGTGTATAATATTAATAGATTCATTATTCATTTTTATCTTAACAGTGATTCATGTGTTTCTGGAGAGTTTATGTAAAGTTATTTTTTATTTTTTTTTTCATTTTATCATTGAATATAGTTATCTATTTGTAATTAGTTTAGACCTCAAATCTCTAATTGAGTACTCAATTTGCATTTGCACCTCAAACGAGCACCTCTCACTACGTCAAAATTGACATTTTATAGCGCGTCTTTTACAACGCTTATTAAATACAAGTGCTGTTGTATAATTTTTTAGAAATTACGGAGGATACAACAACGCTTTTTTACAAGTGCTGTTGTAGGGTCATGTAGGGTCATATACGCTTGCACATAACGTTTACAACTCTTTTACAGCGTTTTTTTAAAAAATGTTGTAAATTGAAGCACTCTCACATAGCCTTTTACAGCACTTTAAACACAAGGGCTGTAAAATGTAGCGCTCTCACCTTATGTTACATAGCTTTTAAAGCGCTATAAAAGTCTTGTGCTTTCACATAATAAAATGACCTATTACGGCGCTTTTCATTACCGAGGCTATTGTCAACTAACAAAAATGAACATTTAAATAAAAGTCAACTTTATATATAATATAGCATCCGTTAGACCGACGCTATGGTTAACAATGAAAAGTCAATTAAACGTGTAGCGTCGGCTACGCTAATTGTAAATTGTTTTAATTTTTTTTATTCCTTTTTGCACCTGCTCAAAATATTTTTTTTACGTCTTATAAAATAATTGATACTGAAGAAACATTAAAATACTTAATGTTTTAACAAAAAGTCATTGCATTGACAACATAACAAACGCATCATAAAATACCATTTCTTCTCAAACTACAAAATAATAACATAGTATAAAATAACAACATAACAAAGTCACCTATTACATATTTGTCAACCAACGACTACAAAAAGTACGCATAACTATAAGATCATTGTTCGTCTAGTGACAGGTCATTCAAATCATCATTATAATGAGGATGCGATGGAGGATGACTTGCACTAGATGATCCACTAGCTGATTAATGTTGCAAAGCGTCAATTTTATCTACAAAAAATTGCATTAATGCATCAAAATCATTCTCTAACTTCTTTGAATGCTTCCTACCTCTTAAGCGACCTTGGTAGCCCCTAGAGCTTGGGCCACTACATCCTAACCAATTTGTTCATCTCTAATTCTTCTAGCTGCCCATTCCACTTCAAAAGACATCTCAGTCATAGAGTTAGTAGGATTCTAGGATTATTGTGTAAGCAATATACACCCATGCGAAGGTTAACAAACAAGTCTCCCGTACCATAAACTCGACCACGAGTGCGGCCCCATGCAGATTATGTCCATAACTTAAGTATTGTCGCTCAATGTACCTCTTTAGCATCATCTCCACTTGTTTCGCTAAGTTGTGTTTGTACTTCCTCCAATTTTTTTTAAATGTTCCCTGATCAATGGAAAAAATTAATAAGGTAATATATGATCCAATTTCTAAAATAAATTAAACAAACAAGTCAAGATATAGATAACATACTAACTTACACCAATACATATATAATAAAGGGATTGCTCTTCTAAGACTTTTGTTGTAAGGATCATATTCTTTTTTGGTTGATTTGTATTATAAATAATTTACAAAAATAAAGAACATACATAAGTAGATTATGCACGACTATCAACTCAAGCGCCATTTTTCCTCATATGGGTTCTAAAAAATAACTCATCGGGGAGTAAATCTCTTTAAAGGTTATTGCTCCACAAATAAAATCAAGATTATTGGACCACAAATCAAATCATCATATGAATATGTAAATATTTCATAATATGTCAAATTAACTTAAGATCATAACTCACAAATAGATATCATAACATTAAGTAGTATTAATCTTATGTAAATGTGAATTTAACACATACGAGCTCAAGTGCAACATCAATATGAGCCTTACAACCTGAGGTGTGGACAGATCCGCCTCTTGTTGAAGCTTGATTGGTCTTATTTTGGTTGGAGATGTTCTTGAATGATATACCTTCCCAATATGCTTGAAGACCAGTCCAAGCTTCCTCACTTATCCAACTAGGTCGAGTCCCTTTCTTCCTCATCTTTGTAAGCATATCAGATAATCTTTTAGCGGCCTTTTGTTCAAACACATGTTTCACAATATCATTATCATGAGGATCCCACGACATCTTTCTCCTGGGAATAACAAAAAGTATATATGTACTAACTACAACCAACAAAACAAATAATGCAATTATCCCTATATATGCTAGAAAAATGAAATGCACATCTAATTATATTCAAAGGCTTACATCAAAGTTTTCAAACCAATCTTGTCTAATTATGTCGGTGGTTTCACTCCAACCATGCATAGACTCATGAAACTGTTTTTGTATGGCATCCCTAATGACATATGCAATTGTGTTGCTAGGATTGAGTCTACATTAATGTATTGAAGAAACAGAATTAAAAACTGATCAGTTAGATGCACAAAAATTGTATACATATGACAAATGAATACATCATGTATTAGTTAAAATCTGAATTCATATCCAAACTGATACGATAGATATCAAGTATATATTGATGACTCTTCATCATATGCATATTTTTCATTGTTCTTAATCTTATTTATCTTAAATCATTAGTTAATTTAAGGAGTTATTTGATATATTTTGTTGATTTTAGATCTTGAATTTAATGAAATATTTATGTTCTTATTTCCTTGATTAAGTAGAGATTTTTTGTAGTTTTGCGTTGTTTCTTTTTTTTAGTGCAATGCTGAATTTTGATGAGAAATCAACATGACTTATGTGGAGTATTTCAGCCATATCTAGAGTTGTAGATGTCCAATTGGAGTCAAACTAAGTGAAAATGAAAGCAAAGATCCATATCTACAACTTTCATGAAGACACCGAAACCAAATGCGGACTCAAAAGAGGAGAAAAATGCACTAAACGCCAGACAAAAGATGTTGTGCGCTTGAAGCGTGAAACATGCGCCTGGGGCGCATTTTGACACCACTGGATCTGTCAGATTGCGCTTGAAGCGCGTCTGGGGCGTGCGACGCGCATCAGAATACATTAAAACATATTTTTCTCACTTTCTAGGTATCTTTTGGACTATTAGGAAGTTTGGAGACGGGTGATAAACCTATTTTTACAGAATTTTAAGAGGGTATTTACCCTCTAATTTATCTTATTTTATAGTTTTAATTTCAACTTCTTATAATTTATTCATTTATTTATGATATTTGCAGAATTGATCATGAGATGATGAAATAAGTCAAATTGGTCAAATCTATTAAGTTTTTAGTGCAATTAAAAAATCAAGTTTAATATTTCAATTTAACGAGTACAAGAAGGAGGTTTGTTGCTCACTTCAAATGTTGAATTTCATGATAACAAAATGTTACCCAAGAAAGGGGGAAAGTTGTTGCAAAAGAAGGGAAAGTTTGTTGCAAATAATTAGGATCATCTGAGACCACAAACAGAATTGGAGAACCAAAAAAAAAAATAGAGAAAGAGAAACAACTTTGGAAACTTAGGTGTGCTTGGAGCTGGAGTAAAGTGTCTCAAATTTTGGAGCAAAAAAAATCATATTCTTTGAGGGTTTTGTTTCTTTTTCTTTAATTGATGAACACTTCTATTATTTACTTTATTTTCTATATGTCAATGTGTAACTAAACTCTCTTCTAGGGTTTTGGTGAATCTTCTGATTAAGATACCTTTTTACTATGTCTTAGTTTTAAATTATAGTTTTATTTTAGATTTTTGTTGTTTATCTTAATTAAATTATTCTATTGTTTTATATACATGTTTGGGATGACCGACTTTTGCATGCCTTAATCAATCAATTGACTAGTCACCAACTACAATTAATTGGTAGATCTATAGGATAATTGAGATTATGATTCTTGTATGATGAAACATAGATATTAATCTTTCAATCACCTACCCTCTTGGTTCTTTATACTTTCTCTTAATTAGATTTTTTGTATAATCAAACAAAGAATTAATTTAGGGAAAAACATATTACATTGAATTACGAATCTTTCTTAATAGTTTTAAAGGGGGATTGATAATTGAGAAAATAAATAAGAATTCATATAAAACTAGGACTTGAGGTGTTGATATTACAAGTGAAACAATGACCCTAGGTTTACTTTCTATTTATTTGAAGTTGTGTTGTTATATACTCTCTTTATAAGTTTTATGTTATCGTTACATTTTCGTTATCGCAAACCAATAATAATTTTCATTTGTCTAAATAATATAAAATCTCGATTAATTTGGTAGTTGTTAAATTAATCTATGTGGATACGATAATCTTATATACTACTTGACAAATATGTACTCTTGCGGAATTTTGTGCAACAGTGCCCTAGTAGAGGAATTCAAAGACGTCTGTTTCTAACACCATTTGAAGAGTTTTATCAAGAATCATTCGTGAATCTTTCTTGTAATTCTTCTTTAATCTCTATCTTTTGCATCTCTGTAATGAGTAACTAAACCCTATTTGTTAGGGATGAGCAAAACAAGATGAAACCCTTCTTTGTCATATTTGATTTCTAGTTATATGAATAAGTTTATTGAATTATTTTTTTCATCTATGTGCTTTATGCTTTTTATTGCTTGATCAACTTTTTAATGTTCTACGATTCGTATTTTGAAACGGAAGTGGACTTTACGAATGCTTGAGATGAGAAATCCATGATATTGTAGTCTAGGGATAGATGTAGGTCATGAAACCAATTAAATTAGTTGCAAAGACAATTGTTTAATAAGAGAATTCTAGTACTGTAAAACTTAATTCTAATCTTAAATCCACTAAGGAATTAGGGATTACTTTGGAAATAAAGGTTCTATCACTAAGACATTAAAACAATAATAATAAAGAGAATTCGGTAATAGTTCAATAAAAGCATTTAGATAAAGGCATTTAGTAACTAGGATAAAATTAGAAACCAAGGTTGAATTCGAAGTGAAACTCATCCCTGAAATTTTTCTTATTATAAAAGCTCAATTTTATTACTCTTATTAGTTTCAAATATAATTTCAATTAATTCAAAAACTTTTTGTTCAATTTTAGTAACTAAACATAATTTGATAATATAACGCAATCCTGGAGTTCGACACTCAGTACTACCGTTTTAATTATTACTTGCAACGACTCAGTAAACTTGCTGAAACGCTATCATATATACTAATAGATTTTCTTCACTCAATAATAAAATGAAGATCAAAGTCTAACAGAAAAAAGATAAAGGAAGAAATTATTAGCAAAAGTTTTCAAATGGCTAATCAATTTCTTAACGGCAATCATTAGCTACAAAGGTTTGCAAATTTGCTGCATAATAAAATAAATAATTAGTTCAATTCATGCACTTGAACTTTGCAACTTTGGGAATATGTGATTTGCAACTTTGCTACACTTGTCAGTTCAAATCATGCTAATTTTGAAATTTTGACCACTTAACATAAGTTACATGCACTTGACAGTAGAATTTCCTGAAAATGACATATGTCCTACTTTGATTTAATACAAAAAGCAACATTTGCAGCATTCTTACAAATGTTCATGTCTAAACATAAAAAAAAAAAATATATATATATATATATGAAATAACTTTGCAGCACTATCTCAGTTTGGTATTCTTCGTCCCCTTCCATGGTTCGATTTCCCTTTAATAGCAAAACAAAACTAATGCTATTGATTACACAAATACAGAGGAAAAAAAAATCAGCAAGCATGAATACAAATACAGAGAAAAACTTAGCAAGCATGAATGCAAATTTTAAGCAATTATTAATTCATAATTTTAAAAATACATAGATAAACAAAGCCAAGTTACACGTAATTTCAAAAAAAAATACAACAAAACAATCAAAAGCAAAGTACCAATCACGGTTGGAATATAATGCATGAACTCGAATTTTCAACACATAACTAGTTTTTCATTTCAAAAGTTTTGGATGGTAAAAGCATGAACTAAAGTTTTGGATGGTAAAAGCATGAACTCGTCACAAAAGGGTATGGATATATGTTGCGAAAAGAGAGAAGAGACGAATGACTTTTCTATTTGCAGCGGAAGCCATGGGCATGGCTTCATTTCATTTCATTTCCATTTTAGAGTTTTGAACATATGAAAATGATTCTGAATAAGGTGTGAGGTTTGAGGGAAAAAAATAAAAGGGTTATGTGAATTGAGAGGCAAAAGAGTAGGTAAAAATAAAAATATTTTATTGAAAAAAAGAAACAGTAAAATATTTAATTTTACAAATTACAAATTATAGTTTCGGATCAACCGACACTACAAGTGTGAAAAATATGAAAAATATGAAAAATAATAGTGTCTGGCATATTTTACATAGTGTCGGACAAATCGACGCTAATGTTAAATGAAAAAACAAAAATAATTAATTCAGTAGCGTGGGCTGCGGACGCTAACTAGCGTCGTGGTGGTGTCTGACGCTAAGCATAGAAGTAATGCGAAGAATGCCCTATTGTTTATCAATTTATGTTTTATCCTTTTCTTCGTATAGACAAACATTTGTCAATTAAATATTTTAGGATGTTATGTTCAAAATTAGAAAAATATCCTACAAGATTTTTGGAGTTTATTAATTATAAAACACATAGTTTAATTTTCCAATTCCTCTTTCTCACAATGCTAGTTATAAATTTAGAACAGAGTAAGAAAATCTGAATATGCATATGCATCAAAACAATTTATAAAATAAAGTTAAAATGAAGTTTGAGAGTAACTTCCACCGTAAAAATGTAAAAAATATTTAATATATATATATATATATATATATATATATATATATTAATTTTGTTGGCTACTGATATCAAATTACATAATCAATCATATATTATCTTCTTTATACAATGTTTACAATCATATATTACCAAAACTTTCTAAGCCTAGAT
>JBBPBP010009778.1:39662436-39676289 GCA_037974735.1 Cicer chorassanicum | reverse complement strand
AAGGAAATCTAATTTATGTTAAAATTATATATTTCAATATTATAAATTAAATATTACAGCCAGTATACTAAATATATATTCTAATGCTTAAAATTCACGTAAAAAAACTTATGATGTTATATTTTATAATTATAAATATCATACTTATAATATTTTATTCATAGACAGATAAATATCCAATAGGTGGGATTAATGAAGAATGAAAAATTATTCTTAAAAAATATAATTAGAAATTATAACTTAATAAAATAATAAAGTCGGTCAGCAAATAGAAAAAAATATTTAATATGATAAAAAAAAAATTACTCCTTCCACATTAGTAGCGTCAAAACATTTCCAATTATGATATATAGGAAGATTATCATTTGCTTATAAATAGTTACATATAGTTTTAATATACAATTCACTGTAACATATTCATTTTGCTTTTCTTTGCAAATATAACATATTCATTTTGCTTTTCTTTGCAAATCAAACTTGATAATTATGGAAGCTCTATTGAAGATGTTTTTCAAGTTTGTAGTGATACTTGTTGCTATTGCAGGTTCTCTAGTTGGTACTGTTCACGGTGACTTACCACCTTGTTGCCTATTTGGTGGTGGTGCAATGTGCGAGCCAATTGAATGTCCTAGGAATCCATGTTGTCGTCCTCCATCTAGTCAAACGAAGCCGTAAAACTTTGCAGTTACGTTATTATACACCGATCATTTTGTATCAAATATAATTCCATTTAATATGTAATAATGGATTAATAAGATTGGTTAAGACAATATATTTTCTTATTTTCTATTATTTTCTGCCTTTTATTGGACAATTTATTTTGTAAATAAATATTTTAGGAAGAAAATGTACAATAGTTTTGGATCCACTTAATTCTTCATTATATCTGATAAAATAATGCTTCCAAATATTAATAATTTTTTCAAGATAGAGATCGTAGATATACTATGCAAAGGAGGTGGGCTCTTTTAAGTTTTTGAAATTTGGTTTTCAATATTTAACTCATTAAAATTTTATATTTAAAAAAAAACGCATTAAATTGTTAGAAACCAAAAATGTTCTGGAAAACCAAATTGATCATAATAAATCAAGTTCTGAAAAACCAGACTGATCAGAATATACCAAGAACGTTCTTGGTTTTGAAAGTTTTGTAGTTCAAGTTAAACATTGATTGTATGTAATTACTAACTAATCAACCACTTGATTAGTTAGTTAGGTAGTTAGAGGACAGTTAGAATGAACTATGTAAAAATACCACACTTCAATCATTCAATAAATAAGTCCTACAACACATATGCTATTCTACTTTTCTATTTTCTTGCACTTGAAGCAATAGCTTGAAAGCTAACAATTGATATACAGAGCAAGGTTATTGATCCAAATTAAAGAGTGATAAACACGAGTGAAGTGTGAGGATCAAACACGAGTGAAGTGAGGATGAGTTCAAGTGCAAACAAAGGAAACTTTTCAGCCCACATGCCACATTTTGATGGAAATGATTGGGATAGATGGAGAATGCATATTCGAGCATTGTTTGGATTTCAAGAAGTGTTGGAAATCATAGAAAAATATTTTGAAGATCTGGGAGCCAATCCAACAAAGGAGTAGAGGTCGAATTTTAAAGAAAACAAGAATAAATATTGCAAGGTCACCTTTATTCTTCATCAATGCCTTGACATAACCAACCTTGACAAAATATCTGATGCAAGAACTACCAAAGAAGCATGGGACATTCTTGAGAAGTGTTATTCTGGAGGAACCAAGGTCAAGAAAGTGAAGTTGCAGACCTTACAAAGATTGTTCGAATTGTTGCAGATGGAGGAGCAAGAGAAGGTGTTAGATCTGATTTCAAGATTAAGGAGTATCACCAATCAAATAGTTGACTGTGGGGAGAAGCTTACTGAACTGAAACTATGTGAAAAGATATAGAGATCTTTGCATCCTAGATTCGATCGCATTGTGTGCGCCATTGAGGAGTCCAAAGACATTTCCATATTGAGTCTTGAAGAGTTGCAAGGAACCTTAGAAGCAAAAGAGTTGAGAATGGATGAAAGAAGCGGGATTAAATCTGGAGACCTGGCATTAGTAGCACAAGCCTACAAGAAGGGAGACCAGAAAAAGAAGTGGAAAAAGAATAAATTCAAGAAATCTGAAAACAAGTATGAGTCCTCATCAAAAGGAGGAAGCACAAGTGGTAAAGCAAAAGGGAGATCAAAGAACTTTGACAAGAAGAAGGTGCAGTGTTACAATTGTGAGAAATTTGGACACTTTGCTGATGAATGCTAGTCTGGCAAAGGAAAACAAAAGAAGAAAGATGAGGATGAGGCATGCGCTGCTCAAGAAGATTGAGACTCAAACATAGTCTTGTTGATGGCTACCACATATGAAGAACATTCTTCGTCCCAATTCTGGTTTCTTGATACCAGTTATTCAAATCACATGACAAGTCTTAAAGAATGGTTGATGGATATTGATACATCAAGAAGGAGCAAGTTCAGGTTTGCTAATAATAGAACCTTGGAAGCTGAGGGAGCTAGCAACATGGTTATCAAGAGGCGAAATGACAAAACAGTGGTGAAAGCAAAATTATACCTAATATAGAAATTATACCTATATATCCCATAGGTGGGATTAATGAAGAATGACAAATCATTCTTAGAAAGCAAAATTAGAAATTATAGTCTAATAAAAATAATAAGGTATTTGAAGTCAGTCAATAAATAAAAAAAATATACCTAATATGATAAAAAAAAAATACTTTCCACATTATTAACGTCAAAATATTTTCAATTATGATATTTCATAGGACTCTCATTTGCGTAGCTGCATATTCTTTTAATATAAAATTGACTCCAGGTTAGGTATATGATCATGTTCTCTCTTGTCATCATCTTCCACTATAAATCGTCGTCTCCTTTAGAATGTTGTGGGTTGAATCCTATTCGGAGGAGCATCCATCATAAATTATGAAGTATCAATGTCCCATGTTTAGAGCTATCAAAACGGGCTACCCGACCCATTTAGGGTCAGCCCTAACGGGTTGCGGGCTTCTTCGAACCGGGCTAAAAAACCCTGTTTTAATATGGGCTGTTAAAATACTACCCGAGCCCGGCCTTAGACGGGCCGCGGGCTTGGCGGGTAGCCCGCATATTTTTTTTATGTTTTTTTTTTATTTTTTTTTATATCTTTAATTTTCTTGCGACTCTTTTAATTGAAATATTTTCTTCATGCCCATTTAAAATCAACTTAGTTCGAAATTTCTTCATGCCCATTTAAAAACAACTTAGTTCTACATGCCTATTTAAAAACAACTTTTATACAACTTATATGATATTCTAGATCATTAAAAATACACAATAAAATAACACACAAACTAAGTTCGAAATTCGGATTTTCCAATTAACACAAACTCGATTCAAACAACACATTATCCAAGACAACACATTATCCAAACAACACACAAAGTAAAATAAGTTTAAATTTCCAAAAACAACTTAGATTTGTCTAGCATGGCACAAATTAAAAAACTCAAATCAAAAAAGAAGTATTTTTAAAAAGATTAGAGAAAATTTTGGGTGGCCGTGGCCACCCTATGTCTCAACACCTCCACTGTCCATGGTAACCGATTTCATAAAGAACAAATACACATTAAAAGGGAAAAATCTTACATAGCAACAACACAATCAAATGGAGAAAGTTGAAATAGAGTATAACAAAAAGAACCTGAGTAGTAGTAACGATGAGATCGCCGTATGCCCGTGGAGTGAGATGAGTGAGACCGTAAGTTTGTATGTGAGACTGCCGTCACATTTCCCTTCAAAATAGGGTTTGTAGTTTGTTATGTCTTTGTGAATTCTTAAAAAAATTGGAACCGGCCCAATTTAATTTTTGTTTTTCGGACTTTTTTTTTAAGACCAATTTTACTCTTTTTATTTTTTTAAAATTGATTATGTGGGCTGCGGGCTACCCGGTACCCATACGGGCTAACCCTAATGGGTAACGGGTTTATTCGGACCGGGCTCAAAAGCCCTGAAAAAATTCGGGCTGAAATTTTTAGGCCCAAGCCCTATGTTTTAGTGGGCTGGGCGGGTCGGCCCATTCGGGCTAGCCCATTTTGACAGCTCTACACGTGTTATTCGTACTATCTTGCCGCCTCATCATCTAGCACTAGCACCAACTAGAAGAAAAATAAAGTTAAAAATTTTATAAAAAAAAAAAAAGGAAAAGTTTTTTTCGAAAAATTTGTAGTTTCAAGTTTTCCAGCAACAAGGTGTGTTCCGGAAATCTTGAAAAAACTTTTCCACTAGTTTCGGAAATTTTCAAATAAGTTTTTCGGTATCAAAAAACTTCAAATTAGTTTTATGGTTTCTACCAAAAAAACTTAAAAAAAAGTTTTTCGGATTGTAAATTTTGTATTGAAAAACTTAAAAAAAAAAATTCCGTTAAAATTGCAAAAATTGGCACTCACTTGTATACCGAAAAACTTAAATAATATTGTAGGTGAAAATTATAACTTTTAATATTTATATGAGGGAAAATATATCAATTCATCATATTTATGGGGGTAGGAGTCTAATATAGGAGGTACATGGTAAAGTTTACTTTTTTGTTTTAGCCTTTACTTACTCTATACACGGATAATTTGGTTTTGCTTCAAGGCCCATATTCATTTTGGCAAGTGAAAATTAGATTTTGAACCTTATATTTAGATTTCCACTTCCACATTTGTAATTTTTGTTTATGAATTTTTCAAAATAACCCCGTGGTGAATACTTAAAAGCAAAAAAATAAATCGTACAACGTATACGTACATCTCCTTCAAAAAAATTGGTAAAAAATAATTTTTTTTCTGTAACATTCTTGAATAAAAAAATTTATTTTTTAAATTTTTTAATAGTTATTTTGATATCCCTCACTTTGACTTCTATTCCACAAATTTTTAAAAACTCGATCAATTTTTCAGTTAAAAAATTAACTATCAAAAAATTCGAAAAGTGAATTTTTTAGTTCAAGAATTTTAGAGAAAAAAAATTACCTTTTTGGATTTTTCAAAGGAGAGATATTTGTGAATTGTCTGAATTTTGTTTTTACTTTTTGTTTTGACAGTGGGAGTATTTTAGAAAGTTGAAAGACAAAAGTTACAATATAGAAGTATAGATCTAAATATCGTGATACAAATTTGAATGTCTTATCTTTAACATACTATCAGGCCGTATAATCTCACAAATTATGGGCTCATTCTTCTGGCCCAATAAGCCCCATGGTGGTTCCAGTATGTTTATATATATATATATATATATATATATATATATATATATATATATATATATATATATATATAATGATAAATTTTATCATAATTAATTAATTTTGAACATGTGATAAGACTTAAATCTAATAATATTGACAATTAACAGTTAAATTAAGACTTAAGGACATATTTTATTTTACTTTAATACTAGCATAATTGAACCCCAAAAAAAAAAATTAACACTAACATGACACATGTGTTGTCGCACGAGAGATGGGTCATTGACATTTTATATATATTACGTTTAGACTTCAAACAAAAATATTATTTTATGTAATAATGATAAATATATGTCTCATATTTTTAGTATTTATTAATGATAAATACTTGTCTCGTATGTTTTTATGTATTAATGGCAAAATTTATCCTTAGTTTTTTATATTTATTATTGAAAAATATTTGACAATGTTATTAGATAAAAAAAAATTATCACTTGACACTATTTCCGAAAAAAAAACTTAGAAGAATGGAAAACAACAACCACTTTCTCTCTTTTCTAATAAAAAAATTCTAGTTTTCTCTCTTCTTCTTCATCGATCAGAAGGGTGGTTTGTGGTCATTTTTTTTTGTCCAAAATCACCCATTCAATTTATTATATTATCTCATTTTATTCAAATAAGTGGGTATTCACATAGTTTTAGTTTTATTAATCTTCTTATTTTATCTTTAATTTTGTCGTCTGAGCGCAATATTTGATTTACTTGTCATCATGGTGTGACGTAATTTGTTTTCTCGTCTAAATGCGATGTTAAAAAAAATGACTCTTTTTGTCAGTACCGTATTTCAAGTAAGGAGTGTATGGAGAATATCATCAAGTTCAATACTCTTTCAACCTTACATATGATTTGTAAACATTTTATTCAATTAGTCATGACCACTTGTAATTGTATAAGTTTTGGTTCTGTTTTGGTTGTAGGTTACATGTAACAACATGTGAATTTTGTAGTACCACTTCCACCTTTCCTTATACTAAAAAAAAAATCTATTATGATGTTCATACTTTGCAATACTTTATTATTTGCCACTAAAATTACTTTTAACTTTAAGTTTCTTTTTTTATTTCATTTAATGTATTTTATATTTATACACTTAAGTAAAAACACAAAAATATTACCCTCGTAAAAATAAAAATAAAAATACAAACAAAATATTCTTTCATCTATTTGGGAATGGTTTTCCTTCTCTCTCGTTTCGTACCCATTTCCCTTGCTTCATTTTTTATTTTTTCCCGTGTCTCAGAAATTGTTTTGCTTCTCTCCTGCGACAATTCAATTTCATCCAATTGATTTTCCTCTTTAATTTGTATTTCTTTTCAATCGAATTCCTTTGATTTTCCTCTTCAATTCGTATTCTGTACAATCGTTTTCCTTCGATACAATTAAACAAATTTGATTTTTCTCTTCTTCTCTCTCGTAACAATTTGATTTAGCTCTTCTTCTCTCAAATCATAAAATCGCTCTTCTACTTCATTTGAATCGTAAAATCGTTATGCTTCTACTCATCATCGAACCGTTCATCTTTGCTCATAAATTCGAAAAGTTAAGTTTCAACGAAAATCGTTCTTTCCTTATGAGTAAGTGAAAATCGTTTTTCCTCTTTGTAATTTGCACAGGTTGAATCATTTAATTGATTTTTCATTCTTTAAATTTTAAAACTGATTTGAAGGTTCATGTGTTTCTGTCTTCTATTTTCATTTTCAGATTTAGAAAAGAAACTAGGATAGCATAAAATAGATATGAAGTTCTCATCTTCATGTTCAAGTTAATTTTCATCTAGTTAAGATCTGATATTGTTATTTTACTTCATGTTTACAGAGTTCATGCGAGATTTCTGGTTGAATTAATATTGCCTCTGTCGAACTTTGATCGAGGCAAGCTTAATTTTTACGATATCCATTGAACATAAATAAAATTGATTTATTTGGAACTGAATTTTTGTAATATGATGAAGTAATAATAAATAAAACATCGATCTATTATACGGCATGAAAATGAAATTTTTATAATGAAATTCGGTAATGAACTTATGCTTATTGTATAGTAATTTAGTATTGAACTGAAATTTGGTAATGAACTAAAACATGACAGAAGAATGTAAAAATTTGTGGTATAAGCTTAGTCTGTAGTGTGTATTGTAGTATTTCACTATTCAGAGCTCTCATATATATTCATGGAAATGGCAAAAATTTGATGTGTGTTTAAACAATTAAATTTGATTTTGGTTTGGAACAATTTAGTTTTAGTTTTTAAAAACTAGTTCATCAATTAGAAAATACATAATGATCAAAGTTTGTATAACACATCTAGTGGATGTTCTGTTTTGATTCTTAATCAGTAAATTAGTATTTTGTCATGTTATTAATATAGTTGGTCTTTTAGAATCAAATATATACCAATTTGAAAATTTTAGACTATTCTTTGATTTGCTATGCATTTCTGCAAAATTTTAGGTTATAGCAGCAAAATGTCTATGTTAGAGAAGTGTTTTCTGTTGACAAAAAGTTGAAAGTCAATAAGGAGTTTCTGAACATCATTTCTGAGGAGAACTACCCTGCGGAATTCTCTTATATATCAAGAGTAAATTCAATGGTTCATCGATGAAAAAATAAAAATACCTCCAAATGCTTCTTTAGAACTAATTTCTCTTTATGATCACTTCATTATGTTTGTATTATTCAGAAATGTTTCTGACTTTCCCTCGTTAAATGCACAATTACACAAACTCAAAGTAATGTAATCTCCAAACACAATTACACAAACTGAACCCACAAGAGCTAGAAAGACAGTGTATTAGAAATGCACATCATCACATATGCAATAAAAAAAAAGGAGATTCCAAACCCAAGAGATTTTAGAGCTATGAATTTATAAGCATACAAAATTTGTCAACTATTTAAGCTAAAACAATTGATCAAAACTGTACTTACATTTTATGATACCTTTTCATAAAAATTCAAGGTAAGGTAGCTTAAATTATGCTTAATCAAAGCAAGTGATGATTTAAACATCTCCTTGCCCAATACCTAGATGAATCATTTTCTTGTAAAATAAGATAAAGATAAAATGAAGTTTCCTTTCTTCTTTTAAAGACTAAAATTACCATTATGTACTTCTCTTTCCTTTCTTCTTTTTAAAATAAAATTACTAAAATTGCATATTAGAACAACTTTACGTATTGAGATTCCATGTTAGTTGCATTATTTAAACAATTTTTAAACCATATATATCAATTATTCTAGTTTTTGGTGGTTTTATTGAACACGTGAATGAAGAAAGTGAAGTATAATAAAAAATACTATTTTGTTGTCCTTGAGGTTTATAACTTTTCATATCATGTGTTTTCTTTGTTAATGAGAAAAATGCTAGTAATGACCACCCTAGTCTAATTTATTTCTCCCTTGGTAACTTACATTTAATTAGCGTTTTAATTTAGTACCTTGCAGAAGTTAAACCTTGTTGCTTTTGATTGTAGTTGAAATTATTAATGAGCTTTTATTTTGAGTGAATTTTGTTTTTCTTGTATTTTAATGTGTTCATTTCTCTCTGTCAAATGTAATTTAGATTTTTGTGAAACTGTTTAAGGATTTTTTCTTATGCATATAATAATTAGATATTGATTTGTGTTCTCCCTTTAACCTGAATCTTTTACCAAATTTTGTTTGACTTACATTTGTAGAAGGGCTTAGTGGAATCATGAGAGCTGAAGTTTTTTTTTTCTTTCTATAATCTAAAATTTTATTAATAAAAGGGGGGGAAAACAAAATTCTAAGGGCATAAACCCTAACTTCAATATTTGATGATGTAAATTTAATGTTCATATTAATTTTTTTTATGTAATTAATTTTAGTAGTTCATGACATTCTATTTGTGAAGTTTAAAATATAGTAGTTTATTGTATGTTTTAATTGAATTACTTAAAATAAATATTTTATTGTATGTTTCAATGAAATTAGTTAATACAAATAAATTAAAAATTTAAGTTTAATTTTATGGTATTAATAATTTAGAATTGTAATTAATAGTGAGATAAATAAACTTAATTTAATAAATAGTAATAAGCTTCTGTGACAACCAATACAGTAGGAAGACGTCAATTATTTAATTATATTTATTCGATTTTAGTGACAATCATTGTATTAGGTAAATAAAAAACATGTAGTGACAGTTTTCAAAACATATATCAAGACATTCACTTAAAATTGACAGTAGATATATATGTCACTGGAAGTTAATTTTGTTATAGGTTATGTGACAAAATTTTATTGAGTGATGAATGAGTAATCTATGCCTCACATAATATATAATTGAAAAGAATAGAGAGGTCATGGCACCCTTAGTCCTTGAGAAATTCTGCTACTAGTCCCATGAGTCGTTAATTGAACTTTCCTTATACATCGGTAGTTACTTTATGTTCTCGTCACTTTCAGGCATCACAAATATGATCAAATAATTTATTCACAAACAATGGAATCACATCATATCGTGCACATGCTTTTTTCTATGCTTTGGAATTGGATGAAGATACAAAAAGTTGTTTGTGTTTGGCCTAGTGTCATGCATGTATATACATACCATAGAAAACCAAATTGGTTTGGTGTGATATAGATGATTACCAATTGGCCATATTTTTATTTTACATTTGCCGTAGGAAACAAACAAGGACATGCAATGTGTTGCTTTGGGAGTCTTATGATGTTAAAAAAATAAAACGAAATTCTATGTTTAATCAAGAATTGTTTTATCAATGGGAAATGCTTTATAGTACAATCATTAACTCGCGAAAACATGAAGATCGGAACACTAACCAATGTAAGTATGAAATAAAGACAATAATGAAAAAGATGTAAAAGAAAATATAATAAAATACAACGAAATTCATTACGAAAATTCATGAAGCCTTGCTTCATGCTAAACAAAAAATTTCTTTAGTAATTCATCATTTATTATTGTGAGGTTATACTTACTAGTAACAAAACATTTAAGATAATTTCACTTTAAATATAAATATTAAGTAAAGTGACCTCTCCCACTTTTCACACACTAGATAACTTAATGGAAACTCAAACATAAAGAATTTTTAGGTACACATGTGAAAAGATGGGCAATGATAAACTTCATGCAAAATTAATTCCAAATATAAATTATTTAAAATTTCATGCAAAATTAATTCCAAATATAAATTATTTAAAATTTAAAAATGATGTGACTTTAATGATTAATTAATTATTATATTAAATGAAACTCTTTAATACTTAAGTGTTCACCTAAAACAAATAGAACGACAAGAAAGAATAAAGTTAAACAAATTTTTATCTATAAAGTAATTGAGTTTTATACATGAAATAAATTAAGAGAAGCTATGATTCTAAAACTTAATTTAGTTTAATATTTATTCTTAATTTTCTCCAATTAGAGTTTGTCTATGTTTCATCGGTGAATTAATTTTTTTGTATTTCTCTTATGTCATTCACTATAATGAATCACATTCAACTTTCTGATAACAAATTCCTCTTAGAGTTATATTCTTACTTGCAGTAATTATATAAAAAAACAAATCCACGTTCTTTCACTTGCTTTGGAAAAGAATATTTACTATTTTGTGCACCAAAGCGTGGCTTGATAAGTTGCGAAACTGAAATCTACAACAAGAAAAAAGCACTTATATATACCAATAGGACCCATGCACACCTCCAGCATGAGAATGATATGTTTTTATACTTATATAGTTATATAGTGCAGATAGGATAAAATATGAAAAAACTCAAAAGAAAGAATCCTTTTTTTAGGAAAGAAACAAGCACCTTTGTGAAAAGAAAAGAAAAAATCACTAAACATTAATCGTATTCGCACATGCATAGTGTGTAGCACTATCTCTTAACCACTGTAAGTTTTGGACTAAACAAGTAAGCATACAAATGCAAGGAATGCTATTTTAAAATGATTTTATTTTGAAATGCATTACTTATAGATGGAGAAGGGAATGGTAAGTTGAATGTGTCTATGCATTAATTACTTTGAATTTGAAATGCATTATTCAACATGACAAAAGTTAAAGTCTCCTAATATTTCCATTATTGAGAAAATAAGCTTCAACAATTTCACCATAATAATAAGGTACATGATCAAATGAAGAAAAAACAAATTGATAGATGTATCATCACCGTGTTAAAATAAATTTACAGAAAAATAAAGAATTAATCAACTTTAGAAAGCAACTAAGTGATTAGTCTAATGCAGTTAATAAACTCTGGTTTAGGACGAATCGTTTGAAAAAATTCGAATTTGAGTCATAGTTGAAATAATTTTTAATTGAACTAATCAACTTTAGAAAGCAACTAAACGATTCGTCTAAAGCTGTTAATAAACTTTGGCTTAGAACGAATCATTTGAAAGAATATTCGAGTTCAAATCATGCTTGAAACAATTTTTTATTTATTGAAGTTTACTTAACTCTCGACTAAACTCTGAATCAATAAATCAGTGGAGCCTCATTCCTGGAGAGTTAAAAAAAAAAGTCACTTTACAAAACTAACATGCATGCAATTGGTTAATTATAATGTGTGAATGAAAGAAATTTATAACATTTTTTTGAGAAAACTTTGCAACGTTTTAATTTTAGTGTAGCTTGACTTGTATTTTTACTTGAGTGGTGTTTTCTTTATTACTATTTTTTTTCACCTTCCTCTAATTATATAAAAGCTTCCTAAAACTAAAATTTGTAAATAGCAGTATTTGCAAATTTAATTTTAAGAAAAACAAATTATTAAAACTATTAAATGGATTAAAATTTAGTTTTTTATTTCACTATAATGGCTAAAAGTTTATTATCAAGATACATAAAATTGAAGTCTCTTCAAAATAGATTTTAAGTTTATAAATATTTTCTTCCATATTTCTGAATATTCTTTTAACAGTTCTTGAAAGTAAAAGATATATATCTCATGTTATTTGAACATTTATATATTGCTAGATGTTATTTTGATCACAAGTTCTTGTAAGAAATAGCTTTTTCTTATGTGCATTATATGAATATATGGATTCCTTATTCGTTTTTATCATAAGTGTGTTCCACGTGTTTGGAAAGAGTTTATGTAGAGTTTTTCTTTCTTTCATTTTTATCATTGAATTTAGTTATCTATTTTGTAAACTTAAATGTTGTTGAATGAAATTTAGTTATCTATTTGGTTATAAAAAATGTTGGACTCAAATTTAATTATCCGTTTTGTATTTAGTTCATACCTTAAACCTCTAATTGAGTACTCAATTTGCATTTGCACTTCAAATGAGCACTTCTTATTGACGGAAAATTAAACTTTATGTTTCATCATTTTCTTCATATAGACATACATTAGTCAAATAAATATTTTAATACACAAATATTAGTCAAATAAATATTTTAATACACAAATATTAGTCAAATAAATATTTTAAGGTGTTATATTCAAAATTGGAAAAAAGTCCTATAAAATTGGAAAAACGTTTATTAACTACAAGACATGTAGTTAGTTTAATTTTCCTATATATTGCTCTCTTTCTCGCAATGCTTCTTATAAATTTGAATATGCATATGCATCAAAACAATTTATAAAGTAAAATCTATTATATATATTTAAAACAGACTCCGCTGTCATCACATCTTATTTCCTCTACGTATGCGAATATTTTCCACCTCAGTTAAAAAGCTGACGTGTACATCTATTTTCCCTATTCATTTTTCAAGATACCTTTCCTCATATTTTGTGGAACTATTCATGTGGCATAAGTTACCAATTACAATACAATAAATATCAATTATTTCCTCCATTATTATTGATAACGGTTATTCCTCCATAAATATCTTCAAATTGAATATTATATAGTATCATTACTGAAAGAAAAAAAAATCTTTTAAAATTAATATTTAAATCAAATAGAGAGATATAATTTAGAATTAGGCCAACAATTTGTTTTTCTATCTTATTATACCATTACTGATATGGACTTAGAGAAAAATTTATATATTTTCTGAAATATTGATATTGTTATGTATATTTTTAACTTTTTTCGAGTAGTAAATTGTTTTTTTTTGTACAACCCAACATATTTTTTCTAAGAATAAAATCGTGAAATCTTATTATTTTGGATAAAATAATTGAAGTATATAAAAAGTAGAAATCGTGAATTGCGGTGTAAACCAAGTTAAATAAATAAATATTGATACGTTTTCCCCATATTTTGTGTAACTATTCATGTGGCATAAGTTACCAATTACAATACAATAAATATTAATTATTTGACACGGTCCTCCATTATTATTGATAACGGTTATTCTTACATAATTTTGTGGAACTATTCATATTAGTATAAACCAAACTAAATAAGTAAATATTGATAACGGTTATTATTCCATAATTTCACGATTTTGTATTTTTTTTTATTATTGTGTCGTCACATGTATTTACTAAAACAAATAACAATCAGTCAATCTAATAAAAAAATTTGTGTTTTGTTTCGCTTATTAGTTATCAATGCATATATTTACCTTGAGCATTATTTCGAAATTT
>JBBPBP010009778.1:39639980-39662164 GCA_037974735.1 Cicer chorassanicum | reverse complement strand
CCGCGCGAAGTACGGGTCATATTCTAATTAAAATAAAGTTTGAGAGTAACTTCTACTATCAAACTAAAAATGCTAAAAAAGTTTAGTGAATATATATATATATATATATATATATATATATATATATATATATATATTCTACAATCTATTCATTATATAGAAGAATTTATGTATAAAAATGTTCAATTATTTTATTTATGTTACATTGAAGAAATCACGTTTTCAACATTAATACCAATTATGAATATTTTCAACATATCATACCACTTACATACTAATAAACTTAAACTTGAGAGAGCAACCTATTATCTATTCTAATCTATTAAAACAGAACTCCAACACCATATGTTCTCATTTCATCAGATCGAATGCTATGAAATCAAATTTGTGCCACTTCAGCAGATATATGATGTGTTAATCTTCATTTTCTACCTTTCATTTTCTACTAATTCTATACATCAGCCACTACCTTATATTATGTCTCCTTAAAGTACTTAAATATTATTTCAGAACGTCTACTCAAAATCTTCCAAATTAATCCTATATTATCATTTCACAACATCACACTATTATTTCATAAGGTTTGCCAAAATTAATCTCACATTACTACTTAATACGCTTTTTGGTGTGATTAATTAACTTCTCATGCCGTCATTTGAGGTCTTGCCGAAAAAACATATGACCTACCTTTACTTAATAGCTAGCAATTGTATACATCTTAATTATCTTAATGCAACTTCCTCTAAATTGAGAGCACGTATGTCTCCCTTACTTAATGCTAATTAAAATATATTTCAACTATTTATATGTGCCTTTTATTGGTGGATGTGTTAGCTAAGTACATTGGCGGAGAAAATGCCTTTGACTTGCTACTTATTTTTGTTGGGTCAAATTATTTTGAACTAATACACTAATAACATGTATGTAAACAAAATACTATATAAGTAGGTCATATGCTTCTGGTAAGAGGATCATTTCATTTTGAAGCATGTGCTCTCTTGAATGGGAATTCACTCGTATATACTTGTTTTGTTAGAAAAAATATAATACATGTTTTTTGTGCATAACATTTGTAACACCCCAAACTTTATAATAAACTACTTTATTAATTAAATAAGATTTTAAATAATTAATTTGGCGTTTAAATTATTTTAGAATATATGTTGATAAACTTTGTGATTAGTTTTCATTATACGGATGTTTCAGATGATGTGCTAGTTTTATACATATTGGATAAATGAGTAATATAAATAATAAATATTATATTTTTTTCTAAAAATAATAGTATTTTAGTGTATATTTTAAAGAATTAAATTTTAGGCGATTTTACGTGTATATGTGGATACGTAATTAATGTGATATTTTTCTATGCGTTTGAGTGATATTAAGTGTGCACGTAGACACGTAGTTATAATTCAATTATTTATAACTATTTTCTATTTTTAATTATTTTTTTTTATAAATAATCATCTTGAGATAGTAGTAATATTATGTTTAATTTCCTTTACTTTTATATCCTTGTTATGACCTTGTGATTATATATATATATATATATATGTATATATAATATTTATTATAGTTTAGTAATTAATATAAAGTGTTGATTTTACATTTATTTATTTTATAATTTCGAATATTATCTTATGATGATAGTATTTTAATGTGAGTATTTAAAAAAATAAGTATAAATATGGTGATTATTTTGAATATGAGAGTTTTGGTTATTAATGTATTTTAAAAGATTAATTACTTTATTTTATAAAATACTAATAACATTTTAGTAATTAAATTATGTTGAGAAGGTTCAATTGTCCGAAATGAATTTCTAGGTACTCAGATTTATCAACATATTAAGCTCGTAAAAAGAACTCCATTTTTGTTGATAAATTATGTAAAGACCTGTTAAAAAAATTAGTTTTAGTAATTGTTGATTTTATTTAAAAATAAATAAATAAAAGGAATAAAATATGTTTTATGGGTTGGACCCATATACAAGACTAAAACCTAATTAAATAATTAAAATAAAATTAATTGAAAAAAGAAGAAGAAGGAAATGTACCGAAAGAGAGAGGAGCAGTACGTAATAGGAATAACATAGTGATAGGGGCACTTGGAAGAAAAAGGAAGAAAATTGGTACATGTGATCGATAACTCTCTCAGAAAATTTTCTCCGTTTTCGTCCAAATTTCAATTCTTTCATTCATTTAGTTGGTTAGTTAAACATAGTTTTCAGATTTTTAACCATCCCAATTTCTCTCTAAAATACCCGACTTCTCCATTTATGGAATTCATTATTTTGCACCGTTCTTCTTCACCGTCAGTCCGACTTTAGTGAAACCAACGTTAAAACATTCCAGTGAATAGTGACTATATTATCCGCTGAGTATTTTCTAATTTGGGGTAAGCTTATTTGACTCAATTTTGAAATTTACCATTTTAGTGTGGGTTATCATAATTTGTTTTTGACGTTTACCCACAAATTGTCGAGTTAGATCGATTGAAGGACAAGAAGTCAAAGAACAAAGACTTTTGCTTGTGGACTTGTATTCGGGTGTGAAAGCGTCCAAATAAGGTAAGGGGTGAGAGAACGTTTGAATTCATGAGTATAATATATTGTGAGATGAATGGGAAAATCGTATTTTCCAACGATTCATTCGTGGCTCGCTATGTACGACAATAGGCCTTTGAGGAATAAATTAATTAATGTGCAAATATGGAAATTCTGAGATTAAAATGTGGAACATAAATATTTGTAAGGTGTTGATTGATTTAATTTCTTTAAATTTGTGAATTTGATATTATTGTGATATTGGGTGTCAAATGAATTTTATATATATATGTTTGATTAGATGAGTTTATGTGAAGTAATAATAAAAGATGGATGCATTGTGATAATTTCATGTCATGATGATGTATGATTAATAATTGTGATGTTATAAATTTGTGAACGTGATGATGTATGATTGATGATAGTGATGCTATAAATTTGTGATGAGGCTATGTGATGATGACGATTATATATGATTAATGATAGTGATGTTATAAATTTGTGATGAGAATATTGAAGTAACCCCATAGTTGATTAAATAGTGGTGATTCTAATTTGTGTTTGAGATGATGATCTTAATGGAGTATCATAGGTCAACGAGAAAATAAAATAGATATTAAGAATTTTTGAAGTGGAGATTATTTTGTCATCATATAGGTAGGGTCTGACAATCCTGGTGATTTTGGAGACGTACAACTGAATGAGCCTGATTGTGGCAGTCTGCTATTGAGCCTTAAGCCAAGATTGTTAGACCTTGGAGGAATTCGGGGGGAGAATTCCTAGGTGACTTCCAGGTAGCACTTCCAAATGTCGAGAGCTACCATGCAACACACGTTTACCTCGATTGTCGCGTATAAGTGTCTCGGATTGAGTTGATGAGATCTATGAAGACATGGCCAATTTGAATTGTCCGTCCACTTGGGTGGTGGCATAATATCAAGCCTCCTAACCAAATACTTCAGAATTAGAATGGTACCACATTGTGAAGTAGAGTCTAAGCTCATGCATAACATTGCATTTCCCTGTGATTGTTTTGTTGTGATTGATGTGTTTCAAAAGTAATAATAGTTTCTCTTAGATGATTTGATGCATATTATAATGAGATAATTATTTTACTTGAGTGACTTTGGTGTTATAATACGGTACTATTTGCTTGAATATTTTGATATATCGTAATGCGATTATGATACGATCTATTATAATTGTTTGCATGTTCTTCATACTTATATTATACTATCAACATGATTTCAAAACTCATCTCCTTCGTTGTGTGTGTTTGACTGGCTTGACCCTGCGTTTTCGAAATCGCATTTATTACATGTTAATGAGTCTTGAAATTCAAGTTTGGGAGAAACCCGACTTTGATAAGTGATACCGGGGATAAAAGTTGTAATTTATATTTTACTTTTATTTATTTAGTTAGAAACCACCTTTAGTAAGTTTTTGGAATTAAATTAAGAAATTATAGTTAAATCAAATTTATGGAGAGGAAAAAGTTTAAAGTGTTCCTTTTGAATTTTGAAAAATGTGATATCCTAAATAATTTGTAAAAGTTTATTTTTTCTCTGAAAGAGTTTTTATTTATCCTCTGAAAATTTTGTTCAAAAAAATCTAGTATAAATTATTATATATGTTATTTTGGAGTTTAGAGTGTCACAACATTTCAATTTAATACATGTGTTCTTTACACTTTGTCACATGTTATATACTCAATTCAAAACTTTACAAAACATGTGTAATAGATAGACTTTACAAATTAAAAATATGTAATTTTTTCATAATTAAAAATAATATCTCAACTTTTACAAAATTGACTAATAGAGTTAGCAATATGAGTTATGCAAAAACTTTGTCATGACACTCATTTTTTGAAATAATATAACATATCACAACTTGAAAGAATAACCAAGAGATATCCATTTTTTTAAGCAAAGGTTATACACACATATATAAAAGAAATCTAAGCACAAGATGTGCCAACTAATGACTAAAATGAAAAACTAGTAGCTTCACCCTATTGAATACAATCACAATTTTTAGCTATTGTTATCTTTAATTAACACCCCTATAAATATATGTTTTTCCATCTAATGTCACAACCACAAAACTATTACCATAATTTCACCAATTACAAGAACACATTTGGCTGTTTCGTTCATTCACTTTGTAGAGCACATTATTCCAAATATTGTTAGCATACACTAACCCCAATCACCAAAGGTTTTTTAGTCACTATAAAAAAATTTATCCATTTTTACTCAACCATTGTATAAGAATGAAGATCTTTTGGAGATTAAAGTATATTTAACCATTAATTTTAAATTCCAAAGAATACTCAGAACATCATGTTCTACAATATCCTATTAAATAGATAAAATGTTATAAAACACATTTTGACATATACTGCAAATTCAAATTTAACTATTACTTGAAATATATTGCATTACTAATTATACGAATTCTAAAGAGACCATAATTTATCCCGACCTATCCAATACAAAATATAACATCTTCCAACGAGGGTTATCATCGTCCCCTCATATTAATCACGTATATTTAGAAAGCTTAGAATTTAAAAACTATGAATGCTTATATCTTCTGCCTATATTTCTTATTTAAAAACAAATTTTTAATTATTTTACCCAAAATAATTAACTTCACAATATACATTAATATATCACTTTAAAATATAAATTAATTAACAGTCGCGCAATGGTTCACAAACAAATTTTCAATTTTTTACTCAAAATAATTAACTTCACAATATACATAACATATCACTATAAAATATAAATTAATTAACAGCTGCGCAACGTGCGTGTCACAATCTAATCGAAAATAATTACTGAAAAAATTATTGATCCTCAATCACACTACTCACTCACTTGGATCTCTCTTTAGTTTTTTCATAGTTCTTGCTCTATAAATACACAAACTTCACTTCAAAAATATCATCACTCAACTTCTTCTAATTATAATTTCATATTTCAAACTAATCATTCTCACTTCATTTCATAGTAATATATATCCTACCAGCTAACACAATATATAACCTTTCATTTTGGTTGTTCAACTCTTTCATTAACACCACCAATTCCATTTCAATAATATATCCATAGTTCTCTTCCACCATACAAATTAACCTCTTATTTTCACTCCACTTGGACTTAATTTCACAAACACTACAACACTCAACTTGATATGTTAATAACTCTATTTCTTTTGCTTAATTATCATTATATATACTATTATATGCTTTTTATTTCATGAAATGCTTTTTAATATGCATGTCACCAACAACACTCATTCATTTCCTAATTGATTATTTCACACATTCACATATGCACTGAATTAACTCTTATTTTACATTAGTCTCTCATTAACAGAGGAGGAGGCAGAGGCATTATTGTTTTGATTATACTTTCAATAACATACAAATTCTATTTAGTTTAATTGATTTTGATATCTAGCCAGAATATGCAATTTCAATGATAAAGGTTTCAGTGGGCTGCCTACCAAATGAAAAGGCACTTGCCAAGCTCATAATACACATGCAACAAATAATATTATTTGACTTCTTAGAGCCATTTTCACTATAGTGACAAAAAGGTGTATTCATTACAGTAAATGAATGTTAGTTGTTGGGTGAAAGATCAAATGCCTTGTACTATAACATCATGACAAGTGATTTAAAACACAACTTGAACTGTGAGCCATTTAATTTTCCTCCAACGCCCGAATATAAGTTGATTAGTTCTTGAAGTAAAATAATCGGAGCTAAGAATTATATAGCTTTCTTTGATGAATTGAGCGAACAAGATATTGAATCTCCAAGAGATTCTAATGGCCATGGAACATATACAGCATCAATTGCAGCTGGGAACCCGGTAAGAATGGTTATGCTAGAACTAGCAGAAGGAACAACAAGAGATGGAACTCCATCTGCACGCATTGCTGTGTATAAAGTGTGTTGGTCTAGAAACTGCTTTGATTTATATTCTTGCCTCATTCAATGATGCAATAGTAGATGGGGTTCTCAACTGCATCCGAGTTAATTGACACCTCCCATTTTGGAGTTCAATATTATATCAGGAACATCAATTTCATGTCCTTATGGGTCTGGTACAGCAGCGTATATCAAATCATTTCATCCAACCCTAATGACAACACGAGAAATGGGGTTGAATTTGTGTTTGCCAAATTTAACAACTTTTTGATAATTTATAAATATAATTAAAAACTAGTTTGGTTTTGGTGACTTACTTGGAGTAGAAGTAATCAAATTCAAAGTCAGCAAGCAATGAAAACATAAATAATTTGACACGTAAATTCATCCTGGTTCAGCACTAACTTGGCTACATCCAGTACCCTCATTCACAAGACTTTAATCCACTAATTCAAATACCTTGAATTACAAAGTTTCTGACCCTCCAAGTCAGTCTTCACAAACAGCCTGACAACCCCAAACTTTTGATGAACTAACCACCTTGACCCTACAAGTCAAGTCTTCTCCTAACGACCTGAAAATCCCAGATTGAAGATGTAACACCCCAAATTTTATAATAAACTATTTTAATAATGAAATATGATTTTAAATAATTAATTTGGTGTTAAAATTATTTTAGAATACATGTGATAAATTTCGTGATTAGTTTTCGTTATATGGATGCTTTAGATGATGTGCTATTATTATACATATTGTTGGACTACAGGAGTAATCTAAATAACAAATGTTATATTTTATATATTTTTCTAAATAGTATTTTAGTGTAATATTTTAAAGAATAAGATTTTAGAAGATTTTACGTGTATATACTTGTACCAAATTAATGTAATATTTTTTTGTGCGTTTGACTAATATTAAGTATGCACGTAGTTATATTTCAATTATTTATAACTATTTTCTATTTTTAGTTATTTATTATATAAATAATTATCTCAGAATAGTAGTGATAGTGTGTTTGATTTCCTTTATTTTTATATACTTGTTATGACATGGTGATTTTATATATATTTGTTATGATTTAGTAATTAATATAAAGTTTTGATATTATATTTATTTATTTTATAATTTCGACAATTCTCAAATGATGGTAACATTTTAATTTGAGTGTTTTGAAAAATAAGTATTATTATAGTGATAATTTTGAATATAAGAGTTTTGGTTACTAATGTATTTTAAAAGATTAATTATTTTATTTTATAAAATAGTAGTTTTGAAATATTAGTAATTAAATTGTGTTAAAAAAATGTGTAAAAAAAAAACAACTTTCGTAATAGTTGGTTTTATTATTATTAATAATAATAATAATAATAATAATAATAATAATAATAATAATAATAATAATAATAATAATAATAACAATAATAATAATAATAAAAAGAGTAAAATGTATTTCATGGGTTAAGCCCAATTAAAACCTAATTAAAGAATAAAAAAAAAAAATAGAGGAAGAAAAAGGTATGGCACGGCAGACAGCAGCTTCCAAGGAGGAATTGGAGGAAAAATAGAAGAAAATTGATACCGGTGATCGATAATTGTTTCAGAAAATTTTCTCCGTTCTCGTCCAAATTTCAGTATGTTGTTTTATTCATTTAGCTAGTCAAATAAACATACTTCCTCAGATTTTTAACCATCCCAATTTCTCTCTAAAATACCCGACTTCTCCGTTTATAAAATTCCTTATTTTGTATCGTTCTTCTTCACCGTAACTCCGATTTGAGTGAAACCAACGCCAAAACGACTGTGCAAAAAGTGGCTATATTATCCACTGATTGATTTTTTAATTTATGGTAATTTTTCTTGACCGAATTTCGAATTTAGTTTTTAGAGTAGTTTTTCATAATTTATTTTTAACGTTTACCCATAAATTGTGGAGTTAGATCGATTGAAGGACAAAGAGTCAATGAACAAAGGCGGTTTGCTCATGGAATCGTATTCATGTATGAAAGCATCGAAATAAGGTAAGGGGTGAAAGAGCGTTTGAATTCATGAGGGTAATATATTGTGAGATGAACGGGAAAACCGTATTTTCCAACGATTCATCTGGGGCTTGCTACGTACGGCAATAGCCCTTTGAGTGATAAATTAATTAATGTGCAAATATGGGAATTGTGAGATTAAAATGTGGAATAGAAATATTTATAAGGTGTTGATTGATTTAATTCCATTGAATGTGTGTTATTTGATATTATTGTGATATTTGATTTATTTTTGTTAAATGTGTGATATTTAATATTATTGTGATATTGGATGTCGAATGAATTTGGTGCAAATGTTGGATTAGATGAGTTTATGTGATGTGATAATAAAAGATGTGTGCATTGTGATAATTTTATGTGATGATGATGATGTATGAATAATAATCGTGATTTCATAAATTTGTGATGAGTTATGTAATGATGATGATATGTGATTTATAATAGTAATGTTATGAATTTGTGATGAAAATATTGAAGTAACCCCTGATGAAATAATTGTGATTCCAATTTGTGTTTGAGATGACGGTCTTAATGGAGTATCATAGGCCAACGAGGGGAGAAAATAAATATTGTGAATTTGTGAAGTGGAGATTATTTTGTCATCATATAGGTAGGGCCTGACAAGCCTAGCGATTTCGGGGAAGTACAACTGAATTGAGCCTGATCGTGGCGGTCTACTGTTGAGCCTTAAGACAAGATTGTTAGACCTTGGAGGTATTCGGGTGGGGAATTCTTAGGTGACTTGGAGGTAGCACTCCAAATGTCGGGAGCTACCATGCAACACACGTTTACCTCGACTATCGCGTATATGTGTCTCGGGTTGAGTTGAGGGGATCTATGAGGACAGGGCCAATTTGAATTGTCCGTCCACCGGGATGGTGGCATAGTATCATGGCCTCCTAACCAAGTACTTCAGAGTTAGAATGGTACCACATTGTGAAGTAGAGTCTAAGCTCATGCATAGCATTGCATTTTATTGTGATTGATTTGTTGTGATTAATGTGTATCGCACGTGATTATAATTTCTCTTAGACGATTTGATTATAGTGAAATGTATTGATTTTCCTAGATTTTGACTTTGACTTTATTATGTTATTTTATTCCTTGAATAATGTTTGTTTAATGATACGGTTTATTTATGATCAAATGCGTGTTCTTCTTACTTATATTATACTATTAACATGATTTCAAAACTCACCTCCTTCGTTGTTTGTGTTTGATTGGCTTGGCCCTGCGTTTGCGAAATCGCAGTTATTACAGGTTAATGAGTCTTGAAGTTCAAGTTGGGAGGAACCCCGCTCTGATAGGTGATACTGGGAATAAGGGTTGTAATTTGTATTTTACTTATTTAATTTGAAAAGACTTTTTGTATGAAAACCTTATAAGTACTAGTAAGTTTTTAGAATTAAATCAAGTAATTATACTTAAATCAAGCTCATTGAAATTGCACTGTTTTAATTGAGGAACAAAGTTGAATTGTTACATGTGTATTTAGAGAAACATAATATCCTAAATTAGATATAAAAGTTTTTATTTTCTTGAGCAAATTTTCTTTATCCGCTGCGAGTGTTGTTCAAATGATTTACTATAAATTATTATAAATGTTCTTTTGGGGTTTAGGGTGTCACAGAAGAAGGAACAAAACCATTGTCAAGTTGGATACAAAAAATTGGAACTTGAGTAGTTGCTTCTAATAAAGCTGATAATAATAATAACTCTCACACTCTAAGAAAATAACACTTAGAAAATATTTCTAACTCGAACAAGTGTTTCTCTCTTTGAACTGTAAGACTATTCTTTTCTGCTTTTCGATGCTTTTCTCCATCAGTCTTAAGTGTTTATTTATAGTGAAAATTTGGGCTTCAATTTAGTCCTTGTTTAATTATGAATTGTATCTTGTTTAGATTGAGTTTGTAAATTCTTCAAATTGATACTATTTCTATTTTGTTTAAATTGAGTTTGTAAATTCATCACATTGATTCTGTTCATATTTTGATCAAATGTTGATCAAATCTTCTTTCATATTCTCTGAAGTCAAATATACCATTTTCATAAAATACTTTTGTTGTCATCATAACTCTAAATATAAAATCAACTTGGTTCCAATATGTAATTAGAATGTGAAGTGTCTCGACACAACCAACATACTTAGTTTTAACTAATATTTAATATTTAAAAGATGCTTAAAAATTAATAATTAGAAAGAAATATGTTATTTAATACTGAATCTTTTATTATAAACAACCGAGAAATTAAGTTGCCCTTGTGGAACTCAGGTTACACTTCTAGTCTTTTATATTAAAAAATCTATAATCTATTGAAAATAAAAAGTAATATTTCACTTAATTTTATTACATTCAAAATAGTATGCATATTTATCATTTTTTTTATCATCGATAGTATATTAATGTACAGTGTTGAACTCATTTCGTCAACTACGACATAACAAATGATAAAAATATTTAAATTTTAGATAAAACTTTGAAGTTGATAAAAAAAAAAGTATTTAAAACTTTACTTTATTGTCTTAAAGAATTAATATTAGAGTATTTATAATTACTTACAAGGATATTGATAGTTCTAAAAATATAATTTTTTGAGTGATCCTCTTACTACTATTTAAAAAATAGTTTATATGTTAAAATAAACAGGCAGTGCATATATTCTTATCATAGAAGGACAGTGTACTACATGTTTATTTAATTTGAGCTTGTTAAAACGGTGAATCTTGGCTAAATATATGAGTCTAATGAAATTGATTACATAAGATTCTTATGTGGACAAGGTGTCAATGCAACACTTTCAAAACAAATAATTGGAAAAGAAAATCCATTGGCTATGAGACAATGTCAGCAAGGGACTTGAATTATCCATCATTCTTTATCAAAGTTCCACGACCCAAACATCATCTAAGTGGAAGTTTCCATAGAACCGTTACTAAATTCAATATTTTATCATTCACTTCACTGGAAGAAAAACAGACATATACAATCTTTGATTTGGGATGATGGTAAATTTCAAGTGAGGACTCAATCGTTGTTTTTAATGAACGAGCAGAGAAAAGCATGAGTGGCAATTTATATTGCATCAATTTCATATATATTGTAATTTTTAATTTTTTATTCTATATTATTATTGAATAAATTATATATTTTTCTTAAAATAAAAATAAAAATATATCTTCATCGATCTTGTTCATTGATTCATGACGAGGCTCATAATTTCATGTGGCCATATGGTTTTTATTAATTTATCTCGCTTGCTTACATTTAAGTTGGTTATTTTGAATCATTTTATTTTCATTTATCTTACTGTCCTTAATTAACCAATACCTTGGTTTTATTGGGTTTTTAGATAATTTGCACGTTGAATTAATGACAATTAAATCTTAAGAAGTTCCGATTAGCCTTTATTTTCGGGATATGCTTTTTGCTCAAAAACACTTGAATACTCACAACTATTTTTCAAAGTTTAAGAAAGGGGAAAGAGATATAGAGTCACCCATGGGTGGTTCAATGCATCCCTCTGCCCCGTAATATTTAATTTTTTAATTTAAAAAGCAAAATCAATCCCGAATTTATTAGGAGTTACCACACCCCGAACGTTGATTGAATATGTATTTAGTACATGAACAGTTGAATTAATTGAAAAAGTATATTTTTAATTAATATTTAATTTTTTTTAATTAAGATAATAAAAGTAAAAATAGAAAAAACAATGAAATTTTATAAGCTCAAACGCTATTTCAAATAGATAATAAAAAAAATACTATAATTCAAGAGAATAAGAAAATATAATTTATTAACCAATCTTATTAATGCAATTATTATATATATGAGATGATAATTCTCAAATACAAATGATTGGTGTAGCAACAATCGAAGAGTTGCATTATTTCAGGGTTTCACATCACTGGATGGAGGGAGGCAACATGGAGGTCTTTCACATTCGATCGGTTCACATGGTCTAAACATTTCACAACAAGGTGGAAAACTCTGTACATTGCCAACTAGAGAACCTATGATAACAACAAATAACACTACAAACATGAAGCGTATCTTTAACAAAATTTCCATAGTAACCAAACTCGGTTTGCAATGAAAAATAAGATATTTTATAGAGAATAATTTTTTTTTTATAAAAATCTTATAGAGAGTGATATATATATATATTAAAGCAATATGCACTTATTTATAGACAATGGTAGAATATTTTAAATATCAAAATTGAAATATTTTTTACATTAAAAATGTTCAAACCTTAATATCTTTTTACCATTTTATCTGTTTTTCCTTAAGTTGACTGACTTTTAATACTTTAATTTTGAATTAAGCTCAAATTTAAAATAATACTTATAAAAAATGATTTTTTATTCTACATTAGTTTCACCTACTGCTATTTATCTATGCATATGAATATGGTATTATAACTACTTATAAAATATATTATTTTAATTAACCAAGTAATTGCATTCAAGTTGTTAATAAATTTTAGTAAAAGACCAATCGTTTAGGAGAGCCTGAATTCGATCCTAACAGGAACAATTATTGATCAGACTGTTGTTATATATCGATCAAACTCCAGCTTACTAGGAACTATTTTCTCTAAGAACCATAGATTAAAAAAAATTATCTTAACTCTTTTCTAAAAGATCATAACCCTTAAAAAAATTAACTGCACTTAAATTTATTATTAAAACATAAACAAAAGGAAATGTATTGGGGGCTAAACCAAATCTAAAGAATACAATCATTTAAAATGATAATCAATAGTCTCATTAAAAACTTTATTTAAATAATCCATTGAGATAAAACTATAGTGAAAGAAAAAAAAGTACAATGCAAACAAAAACTAAAATAAAAAACAAAATAAATCAATAGAAACGATCACTAATTAAGAGACAAAATCTATTATAGAATAAGTATTCCCTAATAAACCGAGGTAAATTAAATAACCCCATAGAAGTAAAGTAGAAGTAGTATTTCTATAATTTACTAATTTATCAACACACATTGTCTTCTCGATAAATGTGAGACACACTCTAATGTTCATACACCTCTAAAAAAAAATAGTTTTTTTCACATGATCATAGCTGTCAAAGGATCCAACTATGATTCTTTAAAGCCCAACAACAACTAAATAGTTATGAAAAGTATTAACTCTACATGAAAGCATGAAAAGTAATAGTGATGGCAAACTTACCAATAAAAAAGTAATAGTGATGGCAAACTTCATCTCCAAACTACCGTTAAAAGTAGTTATGCTATTTTCTAAAATACCTTTCGTAATGACATCATCAGGTGTGTCTCTGGTAGCGCCATTAATATTACACTTTATCAAACTAGGAAAAGTTGAAGACTAATAAACTTGAACGATAGTCGCATGGGGTTGACAATCAATCAGTCTGAAGAATCTAAAACTCCAACCTCGAGAAAGACATATGCCCTCTAAAATGGGATCCAATCAAATTAACCACATGCTGAAACATTTTGCAAGCAATTTGAAAAGAAATCTTCTAAATTGTCGATATGTACCGCATAGAACTCACATCCCTAAGTTGGGCCGCCTCGTTTAATCTACAAAAAAAAAAAACTAGAGGATCACGAGGCGAGGCAAATTGGACCATCATACTAGATTAAAAAAAGATATACTACAATTTTGGTCCATCTATTTTTAACAATTATTAGAATTGGTCCTCCTATTTTTTAACCCGACAATTTTGGTCTATCTATCATATTTTTTAACTAAAAAAATGATGATTTAACATCTTTTAAACGACATGACATATGATGTTATTATTTAGAACCATCTTAATAGATTAATTATTCATATGTTATTAATTTAATTACAAAAATGAATCATTATTGAAGTTGAAACTAAAGTTTTTGGAATGTTTTATTTTAATTTTATGGGTATTAATCAGTCAAAATTATCATATCATAAGTCATGTCGTTTAAGTCAACTGCCTCCCATTTTAGAGATGGAATTTCCATTGGAGCATTCCATGCTATGCAACATGGTGTGCTTACAGTGGTGGCTGCAGGGAACGCTGGTCCTCTTCCTTCAACCCTACACAACTTTTCACCTTGGGCTATTGTTGTGGCTGCTAGCGCAATAGATAGGAAGTTTGTAGCCAACATTAAATTAGGAAACAACATAACGTACGAGGTAAATTACTCTTTTCTTTCCTATGCTTTTTTTTTTTTTCTAACTTTTTCTTTCCTTTGCTATAGCATGCTATATTCCACCTTCTATTCAATGAAATTAAAAAATAAAGTCACATAATTGTCATATTTCTTGAATTCAAATCTTAGATAACTCAGTTTATGATATGAATTTTAGATTACAAGTTCTTATCTTATATATATATATATATATATATATATATATATATATATATATATATATATATATATATATTTGTTTCATATGATTAGAGTGTCTCCTTGAACACATTTGACTTTGGGGGAAGACTAAAGCAGGTTTCAATCGACGAACATCCAGGTAACTAACATTAGTGTTCTCAAAAGTATCAAATTGTGGAGATGCCCCAAATACTAAAGCAGGTTTCAATCGACGAACATCCAGGTAACTAACATTAGTGTTCTCAAAAGTATCAAATTATGGAGATGCCCCAAATACTAAAGCAGGTTTCAATCGACGAACATCCAGGTAACTAACATTAGTGTTCTCAAAAGTATCAAATTGTGTAAAACACTAACATCATGAAAATAATAAACGAAAACAAAATTTACAATCAGCTGTGTTTGACTTTTCTCTTACAAAATTTTATTTATTTGTACTCCTTGCATTTAACAAAATATTGCTTCTCTTCAAAAAGATTATAAATACACATTTAATTCATCTATTCTAAAAAAAGCATTGTTTGATAAATAGAGAAAAATATCAAAAATAAATAATTTGTTAATGAAATAATTTCAAAATGGTAGGTAGGAATTGCCAAACCAACTCGTTGGATGACAAGCTGGTAAAGGGTAAAATTGTTCTATGTGAAGCAAGCATAGGAGTCCCGGAGGCATTCAGAGCTGGTGCTGTGGGGGTCTTGATACAAGGGCAAACTTCTGTTGATATTGCACCCAATTTTCCTTTACCTGCATGTTATCTTCAATCAAAGGATGCACATAATATTCACAAATACATACACTCAACAAGGTATCAAGTACAAGTTCCATATAAACTAAAAATGATTTAGAAAATCAAACTTTTCTAAATTTTATTGTATTATTTAATTTGCAGCTTTCCAACCGCTAGTATATATAAGACCAGTGAATCAATAGATACATTGGCACCTATGGTTCCCTCGTTCTCTTCTAGGGGTCCAAACAATGCTACTCTAGATATTCTCAAAGTTCTTTTTCTATAAATGAATAAATTAATTACATTTTATCATTTTAACAATATTTGTTGTTAACCTTTTTTTATTCAATGTTGTAGTCGGATTCAGTTGCACATGGAGTAAACATTATCGCTAGTTGGTCTCCAATTTCTCTAATTTCTGAAAATCTTGATGAAAATAGAAAATTGGAGTTCAATATTATCTCAGAAACATCAATGTCATGTTCTCATGTGTCTGGTGCAGCAGCGTATGTCAAATCATTTCATCCAACGTGGTCACCTGCTGTTATTCGTTCAGCACCGATGACAATAGGTAATTGGAATGTGAAGTGTCTCAACACAACCAACATACTTAGTTTTAACTAATATTTTAAAAATAATATTTAAAAGATGCTTAAAAACTAATATTTAAAAAGAAATATGTTATTTGATGTTGAATCTTTTATCATAAACCACTTAGAAAGTTGTCATTGGGGAGCTCGGGGTACACTTATGGTCTTTTATATTAAAAATTTTATAATTTGAGTTGAAAAATAAGAAGTAATATTTCACTTAATTTTATTACATTAAAAATAGTATGCATAATTATCACTTTTTTTTTTATTATCAATAGTATGTTAATGTATAGTATTGAACTCATTTTATCAACTACGACATAATAAATGGTAAAAATATTTAGATTTTAGATACAACTTTGAGGTTGATAAAAGAAAGTATTTAAAAATTTACTTTATTGTTTTAAAAAAATAATATTAAAGTATTCAAAATTACTTACAAGGATATTGATAGTTCTAAGAAAATATTTTTTGGTATGATTGTCTTACTACTATTTAAAAAATTGTTTATATGTTAAAATAAATACGCAGTGCATATTTCTTATCATAGAAGGACAGTGTACTTCATGTTTACTTAATTTGAGCTAAGTATAAGTTTTAGGCTAATATAAGTTTTATGTATTTCTTGTATTGCAGCTAAAGAGATGAGTCAAGAACATAACTATGATGCAGAATTTGCTTATGGAGCCGGTCAAATCGATCCTGTTAAAGCTGTGAATCCTGGTTTAATATATGAGACCAACGAAGCTGATTACATAAGATACTTATGTGGACAAGGTGTCAATGCAACGGTTTTACAACAAATAATTGGGGAAGAAAGCATTTGTTATGAGACAATGTCGGCAAGGGACTTGAATTATCCTTCATTCTCTATCAAAGTCCCACGACCCTAACATCATCTAAATGAAAGTTTGGTGACTGGTTAGTTGAGATCCGTGTTATGAGTCGCAATTTAGGTCAATTGGCAATTGGTCAAGCTTCATCGGCAAGACAGAGAGAAGAGAATCTCATAATCAAACAGCGCCAGGCGAAGGAACAGAGTAGGCTCAGTGTTAGGGATTGCATTTTTGCTTTGGAGGAAGAGGATGAAGATGCAATCTCTGCGGGAACCGGAGATGATGGTTACAGTAACGGCAATGGAGTTTTAGGATTTGATTTGACTCCGTTGTATAAAGCTTATCATATTCATCAAACATTAGGGTTAGATGATCGGTTTAAGCAATATTATTTTGAGAATCGGAAGCTTCAGTTGACTTCAGATTTTCAGGTATCGTCGATGACTCATGGAATGTGCATGTTGTGATGTAAATGAGAATCGTGAAAAGCACAAAGAAAACATTGTAGAGGACAACACTAATGATGAATCAAACAATAGCTCCAGGAAAACCAATGATAAAATCACATTCTAACAAAATGACAAGGTTTTCTTTCTATTTTTCTTCATGTATTGTGATTTGTTGGTGTTTTAATCGCCTTTCAGTTGGTTAGGTGATCCAAAATCAATATGTTGTTCGCATTCACAAACACTGTTCTAATACTATGCTATCCTTTGACATTCTGGTTTGTTGTTCTTGCTTCTCGTTCTATCAGGAAGATTCCTTGAAACAAGGTCTGCCTGTTTGGTTCAAAAAAGAAATACAAAGCTTGTTGTGGATCTACGTCAGGGAAACAATCTGCTAAGTCTATAATGTATACATCTTAGGTTAAGCCATGTGAAGAGTTTTCATTGATAGGATCTCAAAGGTCAGATTGATAATGAGGTTCGGAGCCGAAGCATGTGGTATTTGTGTTATTGGAGTTGGAGTGCCAATTTTCAATTCATCTCAACATTTAAATAAACACATACACTCTTGCTTTCAGGGGTTCAAACACCTCCACGTGTTGGCTTTTTGGGACTCGGAATCATGGGCTCCCCTATGGCACAAAATCTCATCAAAGTTGGGTATATATCTTTATATTGTCATACTATTCTATTAATTAACCTACTAATAGTTTCTCTAATGCATTTTTTATTTTTTATAATAGTATTAGTAGCAGTAGATTCTAATTCAAATTTCATTGTGTGTGTCAACTCAGTAGTAAGAGTTTGATTTTGTAAATTTCAAGAGACATACTTCAAATTCTGTTGGTGATCATTGTAAAAGGGTAATTAGTTCACTTTATTAAATAATAATTTTCCTCTTTCAATTTTTTAAAAGAAATTCATCCAAATTTTATTCTTTAGTTTACTTATGATTAATATGCCTTGACCACTTGAATGTGAAACCATGTGCAATATTGTTGCACAAGATGTTTACTAGTTCTTCACATTCTAATTTGTTCTGCAGATATAAATCATCTTCGGAGGAAGTAGCAGCATCTTGCGATGTTAAATTTTTCATGCTTGCTGATCCTCAAAGTGCGGTGTGTGTATATTTCTGTATGGTTTTTTTATTTTAACTCATCTAGAAGTTATGAGCTAGTTGTATTTGTTCTATTCCATATCAGGTGGATGTTGCTTGTGGGAAGCATGGAGCTGCCAATGGAATGGGTCCAGGAAAAGGGTGCTATATTTAAATTCAAAGTTATAAAGTATTTTCATTTGATTGCTACAATTTAAATAATGTCTAGATACTTATGTAATGTGAACTCTATGATTAAAACTGTGAGCAGCTACTATTGAATTATTAGATTGATCTTATTCTACCTTTGCTGCTTTATGACTTTCACATCTGTAGGCAGTGGATGCTTGGGGAACTGTTGATGTTTTGATAAACAATGCAAGTAAGTTGAAAAAATATTGTGGTTGTGCTACCCTCTCTCTTTACCCTCATACTCAAAGTAAAGATTTTATGGTTTTAGGAATAACTAGAGATGGTTGATGAGAATGAAGAAATCTCAGTGGAAGGAGGTTATCGATCTAAATCTCACTGGTGTTTTACTTTGCACACAGGTGAATATGTTCAGAATGTGTTTGTGTTAAGTATAAGTTTTTCCTTTTCTTTTAAATTGGATCTGAGATTGTTCATTTTTTCCAGGCAGCTGCTAAGGTTATGATGAAGAACAAGAAGGTGACAACAATTTATTCTTTTTTCCTTCCTTTTATATGATTATTTTTATAGGAATCCTTGGAGTAATAAGTTTTCCTATTTAGGAATAATGGACTATTAAAGTCATTAATTGCTCCTACAACATAAGTTTTTTTTGTCAATAATTATTTTTTATAATGCCCAAGTTTAATTCTAATTTTTGTAGTAGTTATTCCATTGCTCCCTTTATTTCATGACTTGCAAGATGACAGTTATCTGTTGCCAAGCTCTCTGCTTTCAAATGTTGATACTTGTGTTTTTGCAGGGAAGGATAGTCAATATTGCATCAGTTGTTGGTTTGGTTGGCAATGTTGGACAAGCCAATTATGCTGCTGCAAAAGCAGGAGTAATTGGCCTAACAAAAACTGTTGCAAAGGAATATTCTAGCAGAGGCATCACTGTAATTTTCTAAAATTATGCATTTCTTCCTGATAATATCAATTGATGAGTATAGCTAAAACCCTATTTTTCTTGCAAGGTTAATGTCGTTGCTCCAGGATTTATTGCATCTGACATGACTGCTAAGTTAGGAAAAGACATTGAGAAAAAGATTTTGGAGACAATTCCATTAGGTGAACACAGGAAATATTTCATTGAAGTTGTAATTTATTGAGATGTCAACTACCTAACTTATTATTTTCGCATTGGATTCAGGACGATATGGTCAACCAGAAGAAGTTGTTGGACTGGTGGAATTCTTGGCCCTTAATCAAGCTTCCAGCTACATCACTGGCCAGGTCATTACTTAATTGATCTTGCAGATGAGTTCCTTTTGATTAGTACATTATTTAATACATTACATAAGTATCTGGATGTATATTATATAATGTTTTAGGGGACAAGAGTCTTTATGAAACAGTTGCTCCTTTCTTCAACATCATGGGGAAAGTATATATATATTTAGTCCTTCATTAAAAAATCTCTGATCTTGCTTCCAAAGCAAACAATTAATTCATATAACATGTATGCTTTATGCTTCAATGCAGTCCAAATTTTACCTTGGTGATGTTGGAAATGGAGCTGCAATGAAACTTGTTGTGAATATGATCATGGGCAGGTCTTTTAAAATTTGGTTCCTGCTAAATTTGGTTCCTGCTTCTATTTGAGTTTGTGTTGATGATTAAGGCGACATGATTTATTTCTCTTTTTTTCATTGGTTTATAGTATGATGGCGCATCCTTTTCTGAAGGTTTGCTTCTCACTAAGAAAGTTGGGCTGTACTCAAAAATACTAGTGGAGGTATTCAGTTTTTCGCATATAGTCTATGAAATTGACATTTCCCTGGATTTCACATGGTTTGCATGGATATTTGTACTTACTACTCACTATGTTTTATTTGTTTCTAATTTAGATCTAACTGATCATCACACGGTTGAAATATAGTGAACCATAATTTATGGCTTTTGTTGATAAGTTTTGCTGTCAATAATTTATTAAAGCCCTTTAAACCTTTTATCTATCACTTTGGGATGCATCAAGTTTCATATTTGAGTAACATCATTGACTTCTTTCTCTAATGTGATTTATAAGTCTGCTAACAATTATTAGCTGCATGAGAATGACAATTAGTGATGCCAATGCAAAGAGAAATCATAATGTAGATAAATTTATTTCCACACTTGTGTCATGTCATCTAGTAGAATGCTTTAAGTTCCAAGGCTGACTTTTTTTACTGGTAGTAGAATGCTTTAAGTTCCAAGTCTGAGTTTCAATGGCATTAGTTAAAAAAAAATAAATTAGAAATTTAAATTTAATTTACTGGTATTAATAATTTAGAATTACAATTAGTAGGGAGATAAAATAAATTTAATTTAATTTAATAAATAATAATAAGTTTTAGTGACAGACAATACCATAGGAATAGATTAATTTTTTACTTATATTTTCTAGGTTTTAGTGACAGACAATACTGTAGGAATAGATCAATTTTTTACGTATATTTTTCTAGGATTTAGTGACAGTCATTATTGTAGGTAGAAATCAAAAACATGTAGTGACAATCCTCAGAACATGGAGTGACACTCTTCAAAGAGTAGCAAGACGCCCCCTTAAAATTGACACTTGATCTGGATGTCACTCAAAGTATTATTGACCTTTAGCTACAGTTTTTGACTTTTAGTGACAAACTTTGTGTGTCACGATAAGTAAATTTTTTTTGTAGTGATAGAAGTTTAATATGGGAGGTACATGGTAAAGTTTAGTTTTTTTTTTTAGCCTTCACTTACTCTATACATGGACAATTTAATTGGTTTTGCTTCAAGGCCCATATTCCCATATCGATGTTGGCGAGTGAAAATTATATTTCGTACCTTATATTTAGATTTCCACTTCCACATTTGTAATTTTGTTTGAAAAGTACCTTTTTTTCGAAAAATTTGATTAAAAAATAATATTTTCTTTTTATAACATTCTTGAACCAAAAAAATCATTTTTAAAATTTTTCAATAGTTATTTTGATACCCTCACTTTGACTTTTACTCTACAAATAACTACCAAAAAATTTGAAAAGTAAATTTTTAGTTCAAGAATTTTAAAGAAAAAAAAAACTTTTCAGGATTTTTCAAAGGAGAGATATGTGTGTAGTCTATTTTGTTTTTACTTTTTGTTTTGACTACATGAGTATTTTAGAAAGTTGAAAAACAAAAATTACAATATAGAAGTACAGATCTAAATATAGAGATACAAATCTGAATGTCTTGTCTTTAACATGCCATCAGCCCGTATAATCTCACAAATTGCCCAACAACCCTCGTGGTTGTTCTAATATGTTATATATATATATATATATATATATATATATATATATATATATATATATATATATATATATATATATATATATATATATATATATATATATATATATATATATATATATATATATATATATATATA
>JBBPBP010009778.1:39611587-39633705 GCA_037974735.1 Cicer chorassanicum | reverse complement strand
AAAAAAAAAATACTATTTTGTTGTCCTTGAGGTTTATAACTTTTCATATCATGTGTTTAATTTTTTAATGAGAAAAATGTTAGTAATGACCACAGTAGTCTAATTTATTTCTCCTTTGTAACTTGTATTTAATTAGAGTTTTAATTTAGTGCCTTGCAGAAGTTAAACCTTGTTGTTGTTGATTGTAATTGAGTTGATTGTAATTGAAATTGGTAATGAACTTTTATTTTGAGCGAATATTGTTTTTGTATTCTAATGTGTTCATTTCTCTATGTCAAATGTAATTTAGATTTTTGTGGTAGTGGTTATGAATTTTTTCTTATGCATATAATAATTATATTGATTTGTGTTCTCCCTTTAACCTGAATCTTTTACCAAATAAGACGAAATTCTATGTTTAATCAAGAATTGTTTTAGCAATGAGAAATGCTATATAGTACAATCATTAACTCGCGAAAACATAAAGATCGGAACACTAACCAATCTAAGTATGAAAAAAGACAACAATGAAAAGAATGTAAAAGAAAATATTTCTTTAGTAATTCATGAAGCCATTACAAAAATTCATGAAGCCTTACTTCATGCTAAACAAAAAATTTCTTTAGTAATTCCTCATTTTTTATTGTGAGGTTATACTTCCTAGTAACAAAACATTTAAGGTAATTTCACTTTAAATATAAATATTAAGTAAAATATTAAGTAAAGTGACCTCTCTCTCTCTTTTCACACACCAGATAACTTAATCGAAACATAAAAATGTTTAGGTACACATGTGAAAAGATGGGCAACGATAAACTTCATGCAAAGTTAATTCTAAAAATAAATTATTCAAAATATAAAAATAATGTGATTTTAATAATTAATTAATTATTATATTAAATGAAACTCTTGAATACTACAAATAGAAAGACAGGAAAGAACAATGTTAAACAAATGTTTATCTATAAAGGATCTGAGTTTTATACATGAAATAAATTAAGAGAAACTATGATTCTAAAACTTAATTTAGTTATATTTTTAGTTTAATATTTATTCTTAATTTTCTTCAATTAGAATTTGTCTATGTTTCATCGGTGAATTAATTTTTTTTGTATTTCTTTTATGTCATTCACTATAATGAATCACATTCAACTTTCTATGATAAAAAATTCCTCTTAGAGTTATATTCTTACTTGCAGTAATTATATAAGAAAAACAAATCCGTGTTCTTTCATTTGCTTTGGAAAAGAATATTTACTATTTTGCGCACCAAAGCGTGGCTTGATAAGTTGCGAATCTGAAATCTATAACAAGAAAAAAGCACTTATATATACCTATAGCACTCAAAATTAATCATATTCACACATGCATAGTGTACCACTATCTTTTAACCACTGTAGGTTGTAGTTGGAGTTTGGACTAAGCAAGTAAGCATACAAAATAGGGAATGCTATTTTAAAATGCTTTTACTTTGAAATGCATTACTTATAGATGGAGAAGGGAATGGTAAGTTGAATGTGTCTATGCATTACTTTAAAATGCCTTACTCGTGATGACAAAAGTTAAAGTCGCCTAATATTGCCATTCATTTTCAAAAGAACAAAAAAACAGTTTGATATATTCATATAATGCACATAATTTGTAGCACTATCTATAAAGCCCTATAAGTTGTAGTTGGAGTTAGACTAAGCATAACAAATACGGAATGCTATTTTAAAATGTTTTTAGTTTGAAATGCATTACTTATAGATAGAGAAGGGAATGGTAAGTTGAATGTGTCTTTGCATTACTTTAAAATGTCTTACTTAGCATGACAAAAGTTAAAGTCTCCTAATATTTCCATTATTGAGAAATTAAGCTTCAACAATTTCACCATAATAATAAGGTACATGATCAAATGAAGAAAACAACAATTTGATAGATGTACGATCACCGTGTTAAAATAAATTTACAGAAAAATAAAGAGTTAATCATTTTTAAAAGCAACTAAGTGATTAGTCTAAAGCAATTAATAAACTCCAGTTTAGAACAAATCGTTTGGAAGAATTTGTGTTCAAATCATAGTTGAAATAATTTCTAATTGAACTAATCAACTTTAGAAAGCAACTAAGCGATTCGTCTAAAACAATCGATAAACTCCGGCTTAGAACGAATCATTTGAAAGAATTCGAGTTCCAATCATACTTGAAACAATTTTTTATTGAAGTTTACTTAACTCTCAACTAAACTCTGAATCAGTGAATCAGTGGAGCCTCTTTCCTGGAGGCTTAAAAAAAAAGTCACTTTACAAAACTAACAAGCATGCAATTGATTAACTATAATGTGTGAATGAAAGAACTTTATAATATTTTTTTAGAAAACTTTGCAACGTTTTAATTTTAGTGTAACTTGAGCTCGGATTTTTACTTGAGTGTTTTCTTTATTACTATTTTTTTCACCTTCCTCTAATTATATAAAAGCTTCCTAAAACTAAAATTTGAAAAGAACAGTATTTGCAAATTTAATTTTAAGAAAAACAAATTATTAAAACTATTAAATGGAGTAAAATTTAGTTTTTTATTTCGCTATAATGGAAAAAAAAATTATTATCAAGATACATAAAATTGAAGTCTCTCCAAAATAGATTATAAATTTATAAATATATTCTTTCATATTTCTGAATATTCTTTTAACCGTTCTTGAGAGTAAAAGATATATATCTCATGTTATTTGAACATTTATATAATGCTAGATGTTATTTTGATCACAAGTTCTTGTAAGAAATAGCTTTTTCTCATAAGTGTGTTCATGTGTGTGGAAAGAGTTTATGTAGAGTTTTTCTTTCTTTCATTTTATCATTGAATATTTAGTTATCTATTTTGTAAACTTAAATGTTGTTGAATGAAATTTAGTTATCTATTTGGTTATCAAAAATGTTGGACTCAAATTTAATTATCTGTTTTGTACTTAGTTTAGACCTCAAACCTCTAATTGAGTACTAAATTTGCATTTGCACCTTAAATGAGCACTTCTTATTGATGGAAACATTATTCTTATTGATGGAAACATTAAACCGAGGCATGCAATGTTTTTTATCCATTTATGTTTCATCCTTTTCTTCATATAGACATACATTAGTCAAATAAATATTTTAATACTCAAACATTAGTCAAATAAATATTTTAGGGTGTTATATTCAAAATTGGAAAGAAAAAAAGTCCTATTAGATTTTTGTTGTTTATTAACTACAAGACATGTAGCTAGTTTAATTTTCCTATTACTCTCTTTCTCACAATGTTTGTTATAAATTTGAATATGCATATGCATCAAAACAATTTATAAAGTAAAGTTAAAATAAAGTTTGAGAGTAACTCCTACTATCAAACTAAAAATGCTAAAAAAGTTTCGTAAATATATACATATATTCTAAACTCTATCCATTATATAGAAGAATTTATGTATAAAAATGTTACATTATTCTATTTGTTACATTGAAGATCTCACATTCTCAACATTAATATCAATTATGAATACTTTCAACATATCATACCACTTACATACTAATAAACTTAAACTTGAGAGAGCAATATATTATCTATTATAATTTATTAAAATAGAATTCCAACACTATGTGCTCACATTTCATCAGATTGAATGCCACGAAATCGAATTTGTGCCACTTCAGTAGAAATCTGATGTGTCAATCTTCTTCTTCTTCTATCTTTCATTTTCCATCAATTATATACATCAACCACTACCTTATATTATGTCTCCTTAAAGTACTTAAATATTATTTCATGACGTCTACTCAAAATCTTCTAAATTAATCCTACATTATTATTTCATAACGTCACACTATTATTTCATAAGGTTTGCCAAAATTAATCTCACATTACTACATAATACGCTTTTTGGCGTGATTAATTAACTTCTCATTTTCGGCTCTACCCGTCCCATATAGCTTCTCATACCATCATTTGAGGTATTGCCGAACAAGCATATGACCTACCTTTACTTAATAGCTAGCAATTGTATACATCTTAATTATTCTTAATGCAACTTCCTCTTAATTAACAACACGTATGTCTCCCTTGCTTAATGCTAATTAAAATATATTTCAACTATTTATACCTGCCTTTTATTGTTGCAGGTTTTTGCTAAGAGCATTGGCGGAGAAAATACCTTTGGCTTGCTACTTATTTTTGTTCGGTCAAAATGTTTTGAACTAATACACTAATAACATGTGTGTAAACAAAATACTGTATAAGCAGGTCCTATGCTTCTGGTGATAGGATCATTTCATTTTGAAGCATGTGCTCTCTTGAATGGGAATTCACCCGTAAATATTTTTTTTGTTAGAAAAAAATATAATACATGTTTTTGGTGCATAACATTTGTAACACTCCAAATTTTATAATAAACTATTTTATTAATTAAATAAGATTTTAAATAATTAATTTGACGTTAAAATTATTTTAGAATATATGTTGATAAATTTTGTGATTAGTTTTCGTTATACGGATGCTTGAGATGATATGTTAGTTTTATACATGCATATTGCCAAAGATAATCGTTAAACTGTTCGGTTCGGGTTAAATGAAAAAAATACGGGTTTAGAACTTAACCCAACCCAAAGATAATCGATCGGGTCGAGCATCGGGTTTTGTCAAAACCGGCCCAACCCAACCCACGTACGCCCCTAGGTTGGGTTAAGTTCTAAACCCGTATTTTTTTCATTTAACCCGAACCGAACCGACCCAATTAAGAACGGGTTGGGTTGGGTTGGCGGGTTATACATAAATAATAACCTGTTTTTTATTTTACGGGAAAATATATTGAATGAAAATATATTTAATACTTAAATGTCTCAAAAACTATGAAATTTCAATCACATCATTCAATTCTTTAAAAAAATATCAACCGCTCACAAAAAAAAATTCAACAGTCTTCAAATACATAAATAAATTCAACAACAATATATCAATAAAATATAAAAATTCATCAATTCTAAGCATTGTCAACTTCAAATACAAGCACTTAACAAGTTCCTCAAAGTCTGGAAGGGAATAATTGGGCATCTGCAAAAAATATATATATTAATAATAAAAGTGAGGAGAAAACAACTAGCATTGCTACTTGGTCCACCACATTACTTTCATCATTACACATAACCCACCAACCATTTTAGTTTACTAAGCTACCATAATTTTTTAATAGTAGTGCTTCATTTATTTATAATTAGAGTACTTACTATTTTCAAATAAAATACTTAAAAAAGTGTTTAATAAATTTAAATATAAAAAATTTAAACTAAATTCATCATAAGCTTTTGTATAAACATCATTTTTGTTCATAAATAGTATTTAACACAAATGAATAGTCTTTAACTAAAAAAATTTGTATTTAACAAATGTAAAAAATTTAAACTAAATTCATTATAAGTATAAGCTTTCCGTTCATACCTTTATTATGTAAAACTATAACAAAATATAACATTTAAATAAATAGTATTTAACTCAAAAATTAAATTGCTCTTTTGAAAAAGACAATTCAAAAATTAGATACGAATTTTATGAGTAGGCATATACGAGATTACAAGGCCAAAACAAATTAAACGCTAAATTGCGAGAAAAATTAAGTATTTAGGCTAGACGCATAAACACCTTGCATCAACATTCATATAAAAATCAGTTATTAACAATATCTAAAACCCTATTGGACTGTTGGGGTGCCAAACAAATTTTTTTAAAAAATATAACTAGTTACCGGGTCGACGGGTTCAAATTGTTAAACCCATTACCTGAACCAAATATAAGCGAGTTTCAACGGGTTGGGATGGGTTGGACCCAAAAGTGACCGGGTACGAGTAAAAATCGTGTTGAATTGAGTTAGGTTATCGAGTTGGCGGGTCGACCCGCACCCATGTACACCCCTACATATTAGATTAAATGAGTAATATAAATAATAAATATTATATTTTATTATTTTATATATTTTTCTAAAAATAATAGTATTTTAGTGTATATTTTAAAGAATAAAATTTTTGGCGATTTTACGTGTATATGTGGGTACGTTATTAATGTGATATTTTTCTATGCGTTTGGGTGATATTAAGTGTGCACGTAATTATAATTCCATTATTTATAACTATTTCTATTTTTAGTTATTTATTTTATAAATAATCATCTTGAAATAGTAGTAATATTGTGTTTAATTTCTTTTACTTTTATATCATTGTTATGACCTTGTGATTATATATATGTGTATATATATATATATATATATATACTATTATGATATATATATTAATATAAAGTGTTGATTTTATATATATTTATTTTATAATTTCGAATATTCTCTTATGATTATAGTATTTTAATGCGAGTATTTTGGAAAAATAAGTAAAATTATGGTGATTATATTGAATATGAAGAATATTTTATTTTTATAAAATATTAGTCATATTGTAGTAATTAAATTGTGTTTGAAAAAAAGTGTTAAAAAAAATTAGTTTTGGAAATTGTTGGTTTTATTTAAAAATAAAAAAATAAAAAGAGCAAAATGTTTTATGGGTTAGGCTCGTATACAAGAGTAAAACCTAATTAAAATAAAATTAATTGAAAAAAAGAAGAAGAAGGAAATTTACCAAAAGAGAGAGGAGCAGTAGGTAATAGGAATAACATCGTCATAGGCGCACTAAGAGGAAAAAGGAAGAAAATTGGTACAGGTGATGGATAACTCTTCCAGAAAACTTTCTCCGTTTCCGCCCAAATTTCAGTATGTTGTTTCATTCATTTAGTTGGTTAGTAGTTAAACATAATTTCTCATATTTTTAACTATCCTAATTTCTCTCTAAAATACCCGACTTCTCCGTTTATAGAATTCATTATTTTGCACCGTTCTTCTTCATCATAAGTCCGATTTTAGTGAAGCCAATGTTAAAACGACCTTGTGAATAATGACTATATTATCCACTAAGTATTTTCTAATTTGGGGTAAGTTTATTCGACTCAATTTTGAAATTGACCATTTTAGAGTGGGTTATCATAATTTGTATTTGACATTTACCCACAAACTGTTGAGTTAGATCGATTGAAGGACAAGAAGTCGAAGAACACAAACTTTTGCTTGTGGATTTGTATTCGTGTGTGAAAGCGTCCAAATAAGGTTAGGGGTTATAAAACGTTTGAATTTATGAGTATAATATATTGTGAGATGAACGGGAAAATTGTATTTTCCAACAATTCATTCGGGGCTCGCTACATACGGCAGTAGTCCTTTGAGGGATAAATTAATTAATGTGAAAATATGTAAATTGTGAGATTAAAGTGTGGAACATAAATATTTGTAAGGTGTTGATTGATTTAATTTCTTTAAATGTGTGGTATTTGATATTATTGTGATATTGGGTGTCGAATGAATTTTATATATATGTTTGATTAGATGAGTTTATGTGATGTAATAAAAAAAGATGGATGCATTGTGATAATTTCATGTGATGATGGTGGTGATGTATGATTAATAATTGTGATGGTATAAATTTGTGATAAGTTTACGTGATGATGTATGATTGATGATAATGATGCTATAAATTTGTTTAGAGTTTATGTAATGATGACGATGATATATGATTAATGATAGTGATGTTATAAATTTGTGATGAGAATATTGAAGTAACCCGATAGTTGATTAAATAGTGGTGATTCCAATTTTTGTTTGAGATGATGGTCTTAATGGAGTATCATAGGTCAACGAGGGGAGAAAATAGATATTGACATTTTTTGAAGTGATCTTGTCATCATATAGGTAGGGTCTGACAGTCCTGGTGATTTAGGAGAAGTACAATTGAATGAGTCTGATAGTGGCGATCTGATGTTGAGTCTTAAGCCAAGATTGTTAGACCTTGGAGGTATTCAGGTAGAGAATTCCTAGGTGACTTGGAGGTAGCTTTCCAAATGTCTGGAGCTACCATGCAACACACGTTTAACCTCGATTGTCGCGCATATGTGTCTTGGGTTGAGTTGAAAGGATCTATGAGGACATGGTCAATTTCAATTATCCGTCCACTTGGGTGGTGGAATAGTATCAAACCTCCTAATCAAGTACTTCAGAGTTAGAATGGTACCACATTGTGAAGTAGAGTCTAAGCTCATGCATAACATTGCATTTTCTTGTGATTGATGTGTTTCAAAAGTAATAATAGTTTCTCTTAGATGATTTGATGCATATTATAATCAGATAATTATTTTACTTGAGTGACTTTGATGTTTTAATATGATACTATTTGCTTTAATATTTTGATATATTGTAATGTGATTATGATACGGTCCATTATAATTGTTTGCGTGTTATGCATACTTATAGTATACTATCAACATGATTTCAAAACATATCCCCTTCGTTGTTGTGTTTGACTGACTTGACTGTGCGTTTGCGAAATCGCAGTTATTACATGTTAATGAGTATTGAAATTCATTTGGAGAAACCCCGCTTTGATAGGTGATACCTGAAATAAAAGTTGTTATTTATATTTTACTTTTATTTATTTAGTTAGAAACCACCTTTTGTATGAAAGCTTTATAAGTATTAGTAAGTTTTTTCAAATTAAATTAAGAAATTATAGTTAAATCAAGTTTATGGAGATTCCCTGTTTTATAAGAGGAAAAAGTTTAAAGTGTTCATTTTGAATTTTGAGAAATGTGATATCCTAAATAACTTGTAAAAGTTTCTTTTTCCTCTGAAAGAGTTTTTATTTATCTTCTGCAAATTTTGTTCAAAAAAATCTAGTATAAATTATTATATATGTTATTTTGGGGTTTAGGGTCTCACAACATGTCAATTTAATACATGTGTTCTTTACACTTTGTCACAATTTTATAACTTGTGATTAGTTGTCACATGTTTTATACTCAATTCAAAACTTTACAAAACATGTGTAATAGATAGAAATTTCTTCATTTGAGAAGGAATGCCATCAATGTTGTAAATACAAGTAAATATATAATTTTTATTCTTATAAAAGTCATATACTTCTAAATATGTATTTTTTTTCATAATTAAAAATAATATATCAACTCTTACAATACAATTGACTAATAGAATTAGCAAATGAGTTCTGCAAAATCTTTGTCATGACACTCATTCTTTGAAATAATATAATATATTACAACTTGAAAGAATGACATAGAGATATCCATTTTTTTAAGCAAACGTTATACACACGTATATAAAAGAAGTCTAAGCACAAGATGTGCCAACGTATGGCACATAAGATGAAAAACCAGTACCTTCACCCTATTGAATACAATCACTATTTCTAGCTATTGTTATCTTTAATTAACACCCCTATAAATACATGTTTTTCCATCTAATGTCACAATCACAAAACTATTACCATAATTTCACCAATTACAAAAATACATTTGGCTGTTTCGTTCATTCACTTTGTTGACCACATTATTCTAAATATTATTAGCATACACTAACTCCAATCACCAAATGTTTTTTAGTCACTTTAGATATTTTTATCCATTTTTACTTAACCATTGTATAAGAATGAAGATCTTTTAGGGATTAAAATATATTTAACCATTAATTTTAAATTCTAAAGAAAACTTTGTACATCAGGTTTTACAAGAGCCTATCAAATAGATAAAATGTTATAAGAAAAATTATGACATATATTGCAAATTCAAATTTAACTGTTACTTGGAATAGATTGCACTACTAATTATACGAATTCTACGGAGACCATAATTCATCCTGACGTAACCAATACAAAACATAACATCTTCCAACAAGGGTTAACATCGTCCCCTCATATTAATCACATATATTTGGAAAACTTAGATTTTAGAAACTATGAATGTTTAAAATATCTTCTCCCTATATTTCTTATTTAAAAACAAATTTTTAATTATTTTACCCAAAATAATTAACTTCACAATATACATAATATATCACTTTAAAATATAAATTACTTAAGAATCGTGCAATGGGTCACAATTTTTTTTTTTCAATTTTTTACTCAAAATAATTAACTTCACAATATACATAACATATCATTTTAAAATGTAAATTAATTAACAGCCGCGCAACGCGCGGGTCACAATCTAATTGGAGATAATTTTTGATAAAATTATTGATCCTCACACTACTCACTCTCTTGGATCTCGCTTTAGCTTTTTCATAGTTCTTGCTCTATAAATACACAAACTACCCTTCTCAAATATCATAACTCAACAATATATCCATAGTTCTCTTCCACCATACAAATTAACCTCTTGCTTATTTTCGCTCCACTTGGACTTAATTTCACCAACACTCAACTTGATATGTTAATAACTCTATTTCTTTTGCTTAATTATCATTATATTTATTTTTATATGCTTTTTATTTCATGAAATGCTTTTTAATATGCATGTCACCAACAACACTCATTCATTTCTTAATTGATTATTTCACACATTCACATATACACTGAATTAACACTTATTTTACATTAGTATCTCATTATTATTTTGAATATACTTTCACTGTAGTCACAAAAAGGTGTATGCTAGGAACACATACAACATCAAATGCCTGGGAATCCGGTAAGAATGGCTAGTATGCTAGGACTTGCAGAAGGAACAACAAGAGGTGGTGCTCCATCTGCACGCATTGCTGTGTATAAAGTGTGTTGGTCAAGAAACAGCTTTGATTCAAATATTCTTGTTGCATTCGATAATGCAATAGTAGATGATAGGTTATCAACTGCATCCGAGTTAACTGACACCTCCCATTTTGGAGTTCAATATTATATCAGGAACATCAATTTTATGTCTTCATGTGTCTGGTGCAGCATCGTGCTGCTATTCGTTCAACACTAATAACAACAGGTGATTGGAATGTGAAGAGTCTCAACACAACCAACATACTTAATTTTAACTAATATTTAAAAGATGGTTAAAATTTAATATTTTAAAAAGAAATCTGTTATTTAATATTGAATCTTTTATTATAAACCACCCAGAAAGTTGCCTTCGTGGAGCTCGGGTTACACTTCTAGTCTTTTATTTAAAAAAATCTATAATCTGTTAGAAAATAAAAAGTAATATTTCACTTAATTTTATTACATTATGCATATTTGTATTTTTTTTTATCATCGATAGTATATTAATGTATTGTATCGTTGAACTCATTTTGTCAACTACAACATAATAAATAATAAAAATATTTAGATTTTAGATACAACTTTGAAGTTGATAAAAAAAAGTATTTAAGATTTTTACTTTATTGTCTTAAAGAATTAATATTAAAGTATTTATAATTACTTACAAGGATTATTGATAGTTCTAAAAATATAATTTTTTGAATGATCGTCTTACGACTATTTAAAAAATTGTTTATATGTTAAAATAAATAGGCAGTGCATATTTCTTATCATAGAAGGACAGTGTACATCATGTGTATTTAATTTGAGCTACATATAATATACTTTGAGTATGTTTTAGGCTAATATAAATTTTATGTGTTTCTTGTATTGCAGCAAGTCAAGAACATAACCATGATTCATAATTTGTTAATGGAACCGGTCAAATAGATCATGTTAAAACTATGAATCCTTGTTTAATATATGAGTCCATAAGAAGTTGATTACACGACCCAAACATCATCTTAGTGGAAGTTTTTATAGGATTGTTACTAATATTGGATTGTGAATGTCTACATGCAAAACAATTATAACAGCCTCTAAAGGTCTCAATATTTCAATGAAATTCAATATTTTATTATTCACTTCACTGGGAGAAAAAATAGACATATACACTCACTATAGATGGAAAATTGAAAAAATCTATTGGGTCAGTTTATTTGATTTTAGATGATGGTAAATTTCAAGTGAGAAGCTCAATCATTGTTTTTGATGAACAAACAGAGAAAATCATGAGTGGCAATTTATATTGCATCAATTTCTTATATATGGTAATTTTTAATTTTTTATTCTATATTATTATTGAATAAATTATATATTTTTCTTAAAAAAATTAAAAATATATATTCATCAATCTTGTTCATTTATTCACGACAAGGCTAATAAAAAAATACTATAATTGAAGAGAATACAGAAATATAATTTATTAACCAATCTTATTAATGCAATTATTATATATATGAGATGATATTTCTCAAATACAAATGATTGGTGTAGCAATAATCAAAGAGTTGCATAATTTTAGAGTTTCACTTCACTAGATGGAGGGAGGCAACATGGAGGTCTTTCACAAGCAACTGGTTCACATGGTCTAAATAGTTCACAACAAGGGCGTAAACCCTGGACATTGCCAACTAGAGAACCTATAATAGCAACAAATAACACCACAAACATGAAACGTATCTTCAACAAATTTTTCATAGTAACCAAACAGAGTTTCCAATTAAAAATAAGATATTTTATTGAGAATAATTTTTTTATATAAATCTTATAGAGAGTAATATATATATTAAAGCAATATGCACTTATTTATAGACAAAGGTAGAATCTTTGAAATATCAAAATTGAAATATTTAGACTTTAATGATGTTCAAACTTTAATATCTTTTTACCATTTTATCTATTTTTGCTTAAGTTGACTGACTTTTAATACCTTAATTTTTTATTAAGATCAAATTTAAAATAATATTTATAAAAAATGATTTTTTATTCTACATTAATTTCACCTACTGCTATTTATCTATGCATATGAATATAATATTAAAACTACTTAATTTACAATTATAAAATATATATTATTTTAATTAACCAAATAATTACATTCAAGTGGTTAATAAATTTTAGTAAATGATGAATCTTTTAGGAGAAATTGAATTCGAATCATAATTGAAACACTATTAATCAAACTTTACTTATATATCAGTCAAACTCCAGATTACTATGACCTCTTTTCTCTAAGAACCATAAAGTTAAAAAAAATTATCTTAACTATTTTTTACAAGATCATAACCCTTAAAAAAATTTAACTGCACTTACTTAAAATTATTATTAAAACATAAACACAAGGAAACATATTGGGAGCTAAATCAAATCTAAAGAATACAATCATTAAAAATAATAATAAATAATCAAATTAAATATCACAATTAATACCTGCACGAAGTGACATTTCTTAATAAATGCAATAACAATCATACTATGATCTGACATAGATGTTGGTGGTGGACTTCTAAGTGGAAAAAATGTTTGAGATTGGTTAAGTGATAATGAGACGAAAACCAAGTTAAACTTCAAAGCAATCACATGTCCTATTTCTGGAAATGTCATCCAATTATCCATAGTTGTAACTTGTTCGACATATACACTATGTATACGTTTTTGAACAAAAACTTCTCCACCAATGAATGAATGCCCAAAAGTTGAAGCTCTACCACACACTATTGACGAATGAATGCCCAAAAGTTCTCACTCATTCCAAGTAAACTTGCAACTACACGATATCCACAATTACCATCATCACCGACGTAAATAATCGTTGAAGGGAAGAACTCTATGTTGTTGAACCTTGTCGACTAATGATCGAGGTCTAAACTTTTTGACTGATGATCGAGGTTGTTGTACTTTACCAGATGTTATAGTGCGACATGCATTTGTGTCACTGCATTGAACACTTGCATCCCCATACTCTCACCAAGATGAATCACGCTTGGTTGATTTATCTCTTTTTTAAACCTTATTTTTGCATTTTTTTGGCGCACCCTTTGTTTTAACCTTATCAACAAGTGGCACATCGACGTAATGGATGGATACGAGATCTCTTGTAATTTACCTTTAGGTGCAATTTTTTCAGGTACATCAAGTTCATCAAACTTTTTCATTATGACATCTATTTCATGTTTCACAGATAAATGTGAAGATTTACCCGATCCATCATCATGAAAAGTTAATTTACTCCTCCAAACTTGAATAACAGATAATGGAATGGAACTTGGGGTCATACTATACTTGGCTATTTCACATGCACAAGGTAGACCATGCACCTTTTGAATGATGCTCTGTTCAAATGATGTTATTATCTCACTGTGTTGTAATACAATCATGATAGAAATAGTTTCCCAAACACTACGTATATCATTCATATTGTCTTGTAATATTCTTTTCAAACTCCAATGCGCCGACTCATCCCTTTGTGTTGTCGTGTTCCCAAAGTGCATAACTCTATTTGTCTACGCCTCAACAAATTTTTCTTTGTGAGGAATTAACCACTGCTCGTGTATATAATCCTAAAAAATAAAAAAGCTACTACAAATTCCTTCAAACATAGAGAAGTTCATGTAATACTTAGTTTCATCATAATTGTAAACAAGGGCCTCCCATGCCTCTATTATGTGCACCTGTTTCTTTTTTGGAGACACGGTTATCTTGCACTTGGATTTGAAATTCTTGCATACATGAAACAAGTATAATAAATTGACTGCTTTTGGAAAAACATATTGAACTGCGTTCATCAAAGCAAAGTCTCTATCAATAATGATGACTTGAACTTCACCACTTGTAATTTGTTCTTTCAACTTTTGTAGTGTCCACATGAAGTTATCCACGCTCAACTTGTAAATATGAAAATCCCACACAAAATGTCATTTCAGTAGAAGTAACACCAATAATATCAAGTAATGACATTCGATACCTGCAAGTCTTGTATGTGCTATACATAATCAATATTATGTGAAAATTATTTACAAGAGTGATAACATCTGGATGGACCTAGAATATGTCCCTCAACTTATCTAAACCATCTACCTTCCTATATCGATGCACGTATTTGTCGCGTTCCATCAATGTCATTAGATGTTGCATTTCTGTTCTATTACCTCTAAATGATGAACGATATGTTTGACGTGCATTGTAAACTTGTTTGATTGTCGTTAAACTTTCAACATTATGATCCTTTAATGTCATCAATATGTTTCTTGGTTTGATCATGTTTTTCGTCATATCACTAAGTATAACTTTCTCTTCCTGAGATAATCGCCTTAAGAAAGAATGACCAATAAGTTTTTTTGCCAATTCATAGTTATGGAGACTACATGCTACATGCAAATACCATCCCTCACCAACACTTGATGGTGTTCCTCTCAATATAAATGGACATTCACTTTTTTTAGTTAAGGTACTCCTCATAGGTTTAGGATTCTCTCAAGGTCTATATTTGTCGCTTTTTTCACAACCGAATTAATTTTGTCTTTGTTCTTTGTTGTGCTGTCGCAATTTCATATCTAAAAATGACAACAATAATTCCGTTTTCCCTTCCAACATTTCTAGCCCATCTCAATAAACATCACTCATATTAAACATCATGCCGGTGGTAAACACATCAGTCAAATCCACCATAACAGGTTCAACACCGTCATTCATAGCGTCGTCAAATTCAGATTCAACACCACCATTCATTGCATCAAAATTAGATTCTAAATCATCATACATTTCGTCAAAATCACGTTCTAAACCATCATGCATTTCATCAAAATAAGGGTAAAAACCATCATACATTTTGTCACTATTGTCTCCCCCTTGGTCCATTTACCTACATTCAAAAAGAACATACCAAAAATTCAGAAATATCTAAACTGAATCGAGATCACGAACGTTTACGTGAACTGAATTTATGAACGCCTACGTTAACTCAATACACATACACCTCATTTATTTAATTGAGATCACGTATACGTGAACTGAATTCACGTACATTTACGTGTATTAAGTTCACGTATGTGTACGTGAATTAAGTTCACATATGTGTACGTAAATTTAGTTCACGTATTGCTTGTGAATTCTTAAACTCCATTGAATACGCGTACGTGAAATCAATTCATGTATAATCCCCAGGCTTTGAAATATTTACAAAGTATGTGAACTAAGTTCACGTAAAATCCCTAAATTTTCAGTAAAAAACGAACTCAAAGACAGATTAATAAACATACCTTGTTGGGTGACTTTATCCACAATATGAAGCGGAGACTTATGGAGTGTAAATTATGAGTGAGTGATGTGAGTTTTGAATGATTATGAGTTATGATGGGTGAGTTATGGATAAGTTGTGATATGTGAGTTATGAGATTATGAATGGTGATGAAGATAGGTTTAAAAATATTATAAATAAATAAATAAGGGCATTTTAAGTATTTTGTTTTTATAAAAAAATTTGAGGGGTGTGGGTAGCAATATTGTAATATTTTTAGCATGAGGTGTTTGAAAGTGAGAGTATACGTACTCTCAAACTTTATTTGTACTTTACTTTATAAATCATTTTGATGCATGCATACTCAACTTTACATACTCTATTCCAAGTTAACTAGCATTGTGAGAAAGAGAGGAACCGGAAAAATTAAACTACCTAGGTATCATGTAATATAAACTCCAAAACTTTGTAGGGCTCTTTTCCAATTTAAACATAACATAATAAAAGATTTATTAGACTAATGTTTGTCTATATGAAGAAAATCCTTAAAAGCAAATTAAGTGGCTTGACCACCCTAAAAGCCATCAAGTGGCTAAATAGAAAAATTATAATATCAACCATCAATTAATCTAAAGAGTTACTACTCTCATTTTAATATAAATATTAATAGTTCATATATGTCCTTGTATATATATTCATTCAAACACAAAAAATATCCAATAAAATTAAATAATAAGAATAAAAAATATATAATGTCTTAACCAATTTCATTAAAATAATTATTAAATATGAGATCGAATTTTCTCAAATACAAAATGAATGGTTTAATATTCATTTAAGAGTTGTAAAGTTTTAAGGATTCATATAGAACTGGGTGGAGGGTCACAACATGGATACCTATAACAACTAATTAATTGGTTGACATTTGATAGGAATACTTGGACAACAAGGTGATAAACCTTATACATTGCCAACCACACTTCAATTGCTACAAGTACAAACCTCAAGAATATCTTTACCAAAATTTCCATTAATTATAACCGAATGTGGTTTCCAAAGATAAGTAAAATAGATATCTTATAATGGGTTATATGTCCAAACAATGTGTACCTACATAGATGCAAAGAAAATCATGTAAAATATTATAATTAGAAATATTTTGACGTTAACAATATGAAAATTTTAACTTTTTAATCATAATTAATTAATTAAGTATAATTTTATCCATTGATTGACTTACAATTTCTTATTGTTTTATTAGGTTCTAATATCTAATGAAATTTATGAAAATAATTTGCCATTTTTCATTAATTTCACCTACTACATATTTATCAATAGCTTTGAAGATATAGTATCACAAGTATTAAATTAATATTTATAAATAAAATATCAAAAGTCTTTTTCTTTATTCATGGTACGTAGAGTATGCGCTGATAAAAATTCACTTGACCATAAATTGTAAATTAAATCTTTTTAATATAAAATTGGCTTAGTTAAAATATATGATATTACTGCCTTTTTTTAAAGGATAAAACATAATAGTTAACTTATATATTACAAAAATTGACTTTTTTACACAAATATCTCACTTTTTTACAAAAAGCACCAAAATGTCATACTTCCAAATTAAAATACAGAAATGCCCTACTTTTTAGTTTCAATTGCTGATTGCAACTTAGAGATGCGACGAGCTGAAGAACATTTTTTTTATTTTGTAGTAGGAGGTCGCATCCTGAGGATGCGACCATGTACTAAGGCTTTATTTTTTGTTCCATTTTATTTATTGGTATAATTATTATTTAATTAATTATAAATAATTAAAATATTTAAAAAATCAAAATAATAGTAATAAAATAAATTACATTATTAAATATTAATAATAATTTTAATAATAATAATAATAATTTTAATAATATTATTAATATGAGTGACTTTTGTTAATTTTAATTAATTATAAATAATTAAAACAATTAAAAAATCAAAATACTAATAATAAATTAAATTACATTATAAAATAATAATAATAATAATTTTAATAATAGTAATAAAAAGAAAATTATATTAATAAACTAAAATAAAAATACATTAAATTGAAAGAAAAAAATACATTAATTTAAGGAAAAAGTACATTAATGGAAAAAAAAAATACATGAAATTTAAATTCATTATTTCTATCTAAATGTCCTCCAATTCAACATCTACGCGGTCGTAGAACTCGTCTAGCCCTTTATATGGCTTGAGGTTGTTGTGGTTGATCATCAATTTGATCATTATCCTCGTTATAATATGTATGTAGATTAGAACCACTACCACCTGCTTCCATGTAATTTTGAGTTTCGACGTTATACATTGAATCAAAAGCAGCATAAGCCGACTCAGGAGTTGTGCATTAAGTACCAAACAAATTATAGAAAATTACAGTCATTGGTTGATGAACGAGGGTTTGTATTGGTGGCACTGAAGGAACGTAGTACTGAGTCGGTATATCTGCAGATTCATGTAGATGTGGTGGTGATGATAAAGACGATGTTTGGTGCATGGTATGTTGTTGTGGGGTTAATTGAGGGGTTGAGTCACGTTTCAGAACATTGATGAATGCGTACATGCAATCAAACTTTACCATATAAAACAATCATTGAATTATGTGGTACAAAAATCAGATTTAGAAAGGTACGTTATTAAATGTTCAAATCCAAATTGTTTGTTTAGATGTAGAGCTTCAAAACGCAAGAGTCAATTGTGGGTGATTGGTAAATTGAATGCACTTCATACATGCACAAATTCAGCAATGTCACAAGATCATATGAAGCTCGATTCTAACATGATATGTACAAGCATAATGCAAGTTATCAAAGTGGACCCTTCAATCAAAGTGAAGGTCATTATTGCTCAGATTCGAGCTTTGCACAACTACACAGTTAGTTATAAAAAGGCTTGGTTTGGAAAAAATAAAGCGATCGAACAAATTTATGGCAATTGGGAAGAGTCTTACAATCAACTCCCACGATGGTTATTAGTTATGCAAACGTTTGCTCCAGGAAGCAAAATTGAAATGGAAACGATCCCAGCTTATCATGAGAATGGTTTGATAAATGGGATGAGAATCTTCCATAGACTATTTTGGGCTTACTTTTCGTGCATATCTACGTTTAAATTATGCAAACCATTTGTACAAGTTGATGGGACTTGGTTGTACGGCAAATATAAGGGAACTCTATTAGTAGCAGTTGCACAGGATAGGAACGGCAATGTAATTCCAATTACTTATGCTCTCGTGGAAGGTGAGACAAAAGAGGGTTGGAGTTTCTTTTTGAGAAATTTGAGAAAATACGTCACTCCACAACCCAACATTTGTTTGATTTCAGATAGACACGAATCTATTAAGAGTGCTTATAATAATCCGAATAATGGCAGACAAGATCCTCCGTCAAAGCATGTATTCTGCGTCCGAAATATTTCACAAAATTTTGTTGGCAGGCAAGATCCTCCGTCAAAGCATGTATTCTGCGTCCGAAATATTTCACAAAATTTTCCAAGGGAATTCAAGGATAATGATTTGAAGAAAAAAGTTATTTTTATGGGTAATAATTTCATTATTACTACTTATAATTAACGTAATTTTTAATAACTTCATTCTTAATTTCTATGGGTAAGATTTAAATAATGTATTTTATTTTATTATTATTTTGATTTTTTTAAATATTTGAATTATTTATAATTAATTAAATAATAATTAAACCAATAAATAAAATGGAACAAAAAAAAAGTCTTAGTACATGGTCGCATCCCCAGGATGCGACCTCCTACTACAAAAAAAAAAAAAAAATTTCAGCTCGTCGCATCCCCATGTTGCGATCAACAACTGGAACTAAAAAGTAGAACATTTTTGTATTTTAATTTGGAAGTAGGGCATTTTAGTACTTTTTATAAAAAAGTGAGATATTTGTGTAAAAAAAGTCACAAAAATTAGTCGCACGTAAACTGCAAAAACTTATTTCAATAGTATTTTTAAATAATAAACATATTAAATATTTTATAAAGCAACCAAGCTAATATAAAGTTTTTGTAGCTTCCAGCAACATGAATCACGAATTTAATGTTACAATCACAATAGAGACTGATTTTATGACTAAATAGTATAAATTATTGAACAAACATCCGTTGTTATCTAAATCGATCACAAAGTTTTTTAAATATTCAATTTAGAAAAATTAGTCACTGAAAAATCGGTCTCTAAAAAAAAATTGTAACAAAAATAATGACTAATTAACCATCGATTTAGTGACTAGTTCGGTCACAATAGATTAGCAAGTAGTGGTTCATCAATTAATTTAAATTAATCGTTAAATCAGTTTCTAAATGATTAGTGACTGATTTTCATAATTTTGCGACCGAAGTTTCGATCTCTAAAAGCAATCTTTCTAGTCACATTTCTCATAGAATGACGTGCACTAAAGGGATTTGAGATTCTTACTAGTAAGTAATAGCTAATTCAACAATATATAGTTATAATAATAAGTTTAAGGGTTTGAGATTAAATTGGTTTTGATTGAAGAACATAAATAAGTTAACATTAAAGGTAAATATTTGATATAATAACATTAAAGGTAAATATTTGATATAAACAATAAGATAAACGAGTTGGAATTATATTTCATAAATTTTTGCTCTCTCGTATCCTAATGATTAACATACATTTTCTCTGTTACACATTAATAACATCATCATCACTAATAAAAAATTATTAATTTCTTATTGAATTAAGAAACCAACATTCTTTCCTAAACATCGATTCCTCGAATATAGCAAATAATTTGCATTAAACACTAATGATTTACGACAATTAAACCTAATTTTATTCTTAGAAATTAGATTCAATTGATGATTTATCCTAAATTAAGACTCAAAGAATATTTTCCAATAAAACTTCAAATCAAAGATCAAATAATAGGTGATCAAGCTGTAACAAGCATGAAGAAAAAGAATAACTCATTGAAATTGATGTATAACTGAAACATATATATATATATATATATATATATATATATATATATATAATCAAAAGAGATAAATGAGAGTTTGATTAATTACATCTAATCCCAACAAGATGAGTAATTTATCTTATCATGGTAGCTATAGATACAAGATCAAAGAGATGAAATAAATTCTTCAATGGTGCCTCAAGATGAATATCTTCCTCCAAATATCTACTCTGGGTTGTGTGTATTTTGCTGGAAAAATTGAAAGTTTTTTTTTTGTTGCGTCATTTTTCTCTCTTTTCTTATAATAATGAAGTAGGTCAGTAAGTGATCACTTCGTTGGACGAGTAGAAATTTGTTGAGTGAATTGTGCATTTTTTCATTTTAAAAAAAGGTCTTGAATATGAAAATCGTCTCAACTCGCCAGCCCAATTCAGACTCAATCCAATTGTTTTTCTAAAAACACAAAACAAGTTATATGATATATATATATATATATATATTGTGCATTTCTTCATTTTAAAGAAAGGCCTTGAATATGAAAGTAGGTGCCACGCTTAATTAAAGCAGACATGAATTTGTTGTCAAAAGATTGGCATACACAAAATATTAATGAGATAGAATTGCGCCTCGCAGATCGAATGATGTATGATTTGAGATATTTGAGAATATATTTATTATTTATAACAAATAGAAATGTATTATATATGTAATGAGTTGGATATTTCAAATTAAAAGAACAAGTTCTCTTGTTTAGAATATGATTTTTAAGATTTCTATTTTGAAAAAAATTCTTATGGTTTGAAAACCTTATCTTTGAATGATTTCTATACACCATTTCAATTAATGAAAAATAAGAATACAAACACAAAAATTCTAAACAACTATTTTGATTTTTCTTTTGATAGCCTTTAATTTCACGTGATTTCATGGTAAATCTTTTGCAATTCTAGTCAACTGAAAAATTAAATCACTTTATATAATTTTTTTAAGAATTAGTTGTTATTTAAATTATTTGTGTTGGGTTTATCAAAAATTGATTTGTATGGTGATGTCTATCACCGTTTATAAATACTTTTTTTTGATTTTATCTCATCGAATGAGGAGTTGTTTTAGAATTTAAGTTAAATTTAGCAAAACTCTAAAATATCTTGTAATGAATACTACCTACTACTTAAAAATACTTTGTAAGATCTTACCTAATACAATGTTGGACTCTTGACAACAACTTCACAAACAATACTCAAAA